>JBAMBO010003728.1:0-488091 GCA_037044535.1 Lordiphosa magnipectinata
GTGCTTTCGTGAGTTTTTTTAATTGTAATTAAATTAAATCTTTTAGCTGCAAGAAATGAATGCGCGAAAGGCAACAGAGCTATTATTATTGCTGTTATTGCGTTGTGGGGGCTGTACGAAGATGAAGATGACGATGAACCCAAGGCAAATCGCTGATGATGGATCGACAAAATTAATTTGACTCGAGGTAACGAAGGAATGTTTGCCAAGTTGAATGCAGAGTTGCGAAGTATTCCGCACAAATTTATAAATTATGTGCGCTTGGGTGCAGCAACTTTTGATCAGCTCTTTTATTGGGAAAAAGTAGACGGCGACTTTTCGTGAGCCCATTTCTCCTGGCGATAGACTAGCAGTGACACTGCGCTATTGTTTAGTTTACAAGTTTAGAATGTCAAAGGCAACAATATGTGGAATAGTTCCGGAAACAGCATCGCATGCACTTGAAAGGATTGGAGACGAGTAATTAAATATGTTTATTTATTTGATATGTGTATATTAAAGTAGGAGTGGTAGCACCTAATGCCAAAGTAAGTATCTTTAAGATCCTCCAGAACCTCATACTTTTAAAGAGATTCTGATTGGCCGTGTAGTTTGAGTTGCCTTAGTTAGACCGAAGCCTCATATTACCAAGTAGGACCTTCTCCTGCATTTTTGTTAACACCTATTAAGAACTCCAAAGCCAAGTCCGGATGCTCATCTTCGAATCAAGCGTCCCAAGTCTGCAAAAATATCAATAAAAATTCAATTACATGCAGGCTGCATTTGTATTGAATTGCAAACTCACAAGAAATGTGTTTCGCAAACTATTCCAATTATCGACAGCGTCTTTCTTAGTGACACCAAGCTGATCGACAACGCTGCTCCAGCTAGACTCCTTGGCATTACGATTTTTATAATTGACGCTGGGCATATTCCAGAGGCATTCCGACTCCTCGACGGCTTTAATAAGCTTAGGGATCATATCGGCATTCCACTGCATGGCCACACGGCGGTCGCGAATATTAATTATTGGCTTATTCATGCTTTTCGATCATGCCTTTTTGGATTGTTGTGGATATTGTATTGTGGATCTAGCTCAGTGCTCATGAACTCGCTCAATGCTCACTTTTGTGCGCAATGTGACCTCTGTGACCTCTGTGACGACAACAAGAAGCGTTCACATCAAAAGTACTCATTTGGCTTGTCGTTTGGCTGTCCCAGCGCTGTGACATGCAATTTGTGTGCCGCCAATGTGAACACTTCTGAGTACTTTGGGCACAGATGGTCACAGACGACACTGGCACAGTGTGACGCTATGTAAGCCTAGCATAACTCTAACCACTTTGTGTTTAATTTATTTATTAAATGCCGGACACTTACCCGAGGGCAAGCCAAAATTGAACTTCTGCTTTAATAATCAACTTTTTTTACATTTTATTTCTCACTGACACAACCACTCATTCGTGACATTTTGTCACGAAGTGACTGAGTGAGTCGTGATTCAATTCACTTCTACACAAATTTCGCACATCTCTAATTTGTGCGCCCGGCATTAGACGGTCGCACTAATCGAAAACTATCAAACGAAACAACAACAAAACAAAGCCATGAACAGCGTAAGAATTTAAATAAATCATAATTTGTACATTAAACAATTGACATTTAACCATACCTCTTGCAGGAACTCAAAACCCGAGTGGAAAACTGTGCCCGCACTGCTGAGGATTTCACACGCCTTTATTACGCCTCCTTCGACACCAGACGCCATGTGAGTGTCTCCGTTCAATTTCAATAGACAATGAAACAATAACAATTGTTGTTTTTAGCAAATCGGCCGTCTTTACATAGATAATGCCATCTTCAGTTGGAATGGCAATGGCGCTACTGGCCGTGAGATGATTGAGCGCTACTACCTGGAGCTGCCCTCATCTCATCATCAGATCAACACGCTTGATGCGCAACCCATCATGGATCCGGCGGTGATGAATCAATTGACCTATCTGATTTTAGCCAGCGGCACGGTAAAATTTGCGAATCAACCGATGCGCAGTTTTCAGCAATCTTTTGTCATAACCGCCCAGAATGACAAGTGGAAAATTGCCTCTGACTGTTACCGCCTGCAGGAGGTTATGTTGTGACTGTTCTGAGCTTAGTTTTGTAATTAACTGTAATTATTAATTAGTTTACACGAAATTATGTCATGAACTTTTCAATACGTAAATTTAAATTGCGAATTGCAGGCAAATGGATTGCTATTTGAAAATATTTTAGTTTTTCAGTTTACAAAAAACACAATTAATCAGGTGTGTCCTGGAAATCTAGAGATATTTGAGTTTTGCTCTTTAAACCTCAAAATTTTACGAAAATGAAAATGGGAGTCTTCATATGTCTCCACACTTAATAATCCGGACATATTAAAAAGAGAACTGGGCAACTAACACAGGCCCATCACGCTGCTCTCTCCTACAATCTTGGAAGCTCGAATCCTAGCCAGCCACCAACTAGGTTTCAGGTTGAGACTCTAAAACAGAGTTCCTTGCAACTTTTCCGTATGCAGAATATGGCCCAAAATAAGGCGTGTGCCATTAAAATCAAATTGTTTCGGTTACGGTTATATGTTTTTTTTCGGCCCGGTTGCAAACTTATCGTTTCAAACCGGTTAAATATACATTTTAATTGATACAAATTACGTTCAATTTGTTTCTCAATGGATTCATTATAAAACACCAGAAAATAGTCGTTCGGCACTTACTGCTAAACTACATACTACCTTCGATCATTCATATTGTTCTATGTATTTAAAGGAATTTTCTTCCTGCCATTTGAATTTATCGGTATTAGAACTCAATCTTTTAACCAAGGCTGCAAACCGGTCCTGAACCGAACCCCAAAGAACCGGTTAGGTTCTGGTTTTGCGGCTTTCTTGAACCGGAGCATGATCCGAACCCTTCAAATATTTGAGCCCCCGAACCGAACCCCTGTATACAAAAAAAGGTTCGGTTCAAACAATCATTTAATTCAATTTCTTAAGATCTTTTCTAGTTTTCTCAATAATATGACCGAAAACAATTGAATAGTGTAGTACAGAATCGCTTGAGTTAATAATTAAAAATGCTGTTTAGAAATCCAATCCATATTGCTATTTCGAGAAGAAAGAAAAACATAACTAAAGTCGGAAAAGGGGGAGGTCATTTTAACAATAATCGCCCTGATGAGTCTTTTTAAACTCTTTTGAAAACTAAAGAGATTAAATTCATGTCCGATTGAAAAAAGACTCGGAAATGACTCATGGATATGCTCAAAACGTGATATATTTAAAAACAACTAGAGAAAGACTCGCGAAGGATTGGAAATATGACTCGATATTGAGTCAAAACTGATGAGAAAAACGGGCTATAAACGACTCTTTAAGAAGATTCTCGGCTTGGGCGCCATATTCTCCCAGAGGACTCAACTGTGTTCAGAAATTTCATAAAATGCTGGATGGGTATGTAAGTCGAAGGTGAGGCTTCCAAAATTCAAAGACCAGGCACTTTTGAAAGACTTTTTAGAGCACCTATGAATGATAACAGTAAGGAATGTGGTCCAGTCGACTTTATGACTCATATATGTACATAGCTTGGTAATCTGGACGCGTTATCCTGATCAAATATATTTCTAAATTTTGACCGAACGTTGAGGCCATCTATGAAACCAGACTCGAACCAAAACCTTGAGTTCGATTAGTACAGGAACCATACACACTTTTTTTTTAACTCGTGTTAATATCAGCAAATTCTTCTATTGCCGTTTTCGATTCGTTTCCTGAAATCTTCCCACTTCCAATGTCTTGATAGCGAAACGTTTAAATCAGGGGTTCCGTTGTGCTTGTGGCTAAACTGAAGCAATATCGCTTTTGTATGTGATTGACGATTTTGTTGCTAGCGACAAACGATTTCGTTCGAAAAAACACTCAGCAGTGTATTGAAAAAAAGGATTTTCATAATATTTCATTGAAACCGAATTTTCCCGTCATTTCTTGGAAATCAAAACATTTACGAATTCCGATAGATTGAACTCAGGAACGAGAACAGGCCTGACAATTTTGTGCCGCTAATTTCACAACACCTATGTATGTGTGACCAAGGACACTACTACTAATTTCTATAAATCTTTGGTGTAACATACATAATGCTTAAAATGAACATACATAATTATTACACAAGTAAATTGAGGCATTTTTGACAATTGAGATTGCAAAAATCAAAAATATAATGTGCACTTACGATATTTTGAACAAACTCATCTTATAGGAAATTTTTCAAAGCTACCTTCAATAAAATCAGACGTTTAGTTAAGGAGACAGTTGACCGATTTTCATTTTAAACAGAACACAATTTTTAGGCAATTTGGTCCAGTTTCAGGTAGAATATCAAGAAACTAGGTAACGATTCGTATTTTTTTTGTATATATTGATTTATGTATTTATTCAGTATTTTATAGAAAAAGAATTGTACTTTTTGCTTAGTGTTTCTCCAGGTAAATCGCTATTTACCAACAGTCTATTTTTTCCACTATTTTCAACTTTGATGATTTTATTTTTATTTCCGTCAAATTTTTAAAATATTTTCTTTCATTATTCCTTTACCTATTTCAACAAAGTAATGCTGCTGCAATAAATCAATGAATTCCCAACCTATGAAATAGTGTTCACAACAATTTTAAAATTTTGAGACAAAATGGCCCGAAAAAAAAGTTTAAAATCGTCAAATTTTTGGGAAAGTGAAAACGGAAGCACGACTTATGATTTTACTTATTGTTAAATAGATATTTTTTTGGCTCTTTTTAATCAATCGTGTAATTCACTTCGAATGCTTGCCAAAGTAGTGCATCCGACAAAGACGGTATTCGAGAAAGACACTCACATTTTCCGTCTTCTCTTCTTGGGTAACCAGGCTCTTAACGCCTAACTCTCTGCAATCTTATAGCCTAATTCCACTGACACATGTACATATGTTTATTTCCATGATGTCGAACGTGACCGTCGTACGCATTTAAAGTGGAATAGAAGTCAAATTAAAATTTTTTTGTTTTGTGGCTTTAACTTATAGCACTTTCGAAGCACTTTATTTAGTGGTAAAAAAGAGAGTACACCTGGTGCTGATTCTAAGATAAAGCCAATCAAAAAGAGATTCGCACACGACAAAAAATGGAAGTGTTGTTTTTTGGCCATCAATATAAAAGCAAAACAGCATATTCTGCAAAAACCATTTAGTGTGATTTTAAGATGTTGTTGAATAATATAACTGTATATTAGAATTTATTTGATCGAAAAATTTTCTTTATTTCTATACCCTTGTAGAGAGTATATTAAAACTCTCTAGATGTTTGTAACGCATAGAAGGAAGCATCTCCATATATATTCTTGATCAGCATGACAAGCTGAGTTGATATAGCCGTGTCCCTCTGTCCGCCTGTTTCTATGCTATATCCTCCGTCAGTTTGAAAGCTATCTTAACCAAACGTTGCAAGAAGTCTTTTGGTACAAAGACGCTGCTAATTTTTCGGAACCGGCCAGATCGGATGACTTTATCATATAGCTACCATAGGAACTACCGGTCGAAAAAGTAGTTTTAGTTAGAAAAAATTTTTTGTCTTTAACGCAAAAATGCCCAAAACTCGTATTTATAAATTTTCTATGCTTCTACATAATTCTACCAAGTTTAATGAAAATCGGTCAACTATATAGTATAGCTGCCATACAAAATATAGTTCTGAAAAAGTCTTTGTAGAAAAAACTTTTTTGTTTTCAAAGCTATCGCTTCCAAACTTGTTACTGGTCAGTATTAAATGCTACCTTATAATTCTGCCAAATTCCATATCGGATGACTATAGCATATAGCTGCCAAGGGAACGATCGGTCGAAAGAGTAGTTCTGTGAGAAAAAAACCTATGCTTTTACCTAGCCATATAAGAGAGCGCATTTAGTTCACATAGATACAAATTCTGGGACGAGGAGTTAGGTTAAATCTGAATACAAGAAATATGGCCGAGACATGGGACAGGATCGACACACGTGTTATAAGCGTGACCATGGTGGTGCGGCGGTAATGGTATTGGCTGCATTTTGCTATAAAGGAAGGAGTCCAATGTGTCTTATATCGGCAAAAATAAATGCATGATTATAATAAAAATATCCGTCTTAAAGTGGCCAGCATTGAGTCCCGACCTCAATCCAATTGATGATCTCTGGGGTATCCTATCCGATAAAGTGTTCAAGAATTGCCGGCAGTTCGAAACAGCAAAAGAGCTCAAATTGGCAATAGATGAAGAATGGTCAAAAATTGAGCTATCTCACCTAAAATCATTGGTTAACTCCGTGCTGTTTTATCTAAGTTTAGTATAAATGAATAATGGAAAGTCTATTGATTATAAACTGAACCAAATTATAATGAATTCCAATAATCTAAGTTAATTAAACCTTTAATTTGAGAAAAATACCATTTCGTGTACTTTTTTAATTTTCCATATATGTTAGGCACATAGAATTCTTTTACAGAGGTATGTGTCAGTGGAACTAGGCTATTAGCATGCTTCGCTTAGGCCTTGTTCTCTCTCCTTCACTACTTGGAAATGGATAGTGAATAACCAACTAAAAGTCACTGTGGATTTAGGCATAAGTATTGGAACAGGAAACTCAAGTCCATTGCTTGAAGTCCATAGCCTTCGAATAAACATCGTCTGTTACACCATGCCTTGAGAAAACCAGTATGCTTGTTGTCCTCGATTTCTGTACTCTGCTAAACATGCTGTTCCTAGTAACCAGTCAAATGCAGGAGCTCCCTAGTTATCAAGCCTACTAGCAGACAGCATATGCGTGACAGGCCAGGAGAAACGTAGAAAATCGACCGTAATTTTCTTATTTATGTGCTACGGTGGACTGCGGGTACCTGCAATTCATCCAATTAGAAAAAGTCGACAACACATTTTGAAGGACTCTGCTTTATCCTGGGGAGTAACTTTTATTATACTAATTTTTCAGTTTCTTCTAATTTACTTACTTATTTTTATAAACCAGAAATTAAAATATCTCTTACGCATAAACCTACTTTTCGGTTTCTGTTTTGGTTTTCTTGGCAGCCGGTGGAGCCTCGTCTGCGGGTAATTTTTCGGAGAAAATGGCCTTCGGTTGTGTCTGCTTATAGGCGGGTGCTATCCAGTAGGGATTCTCGGCCGCATCCTTGGCATACTTAAGTATAGCCTCCCTAGGATCCTGATCATCATCCACCCGTTTGCTTAGGCCCAGATTACGGATGACATAGGAGGAGAGAGTGCCACCCGAGCTGGCCACACGACCACCTTGTCCGCTGGTAATGGGCAAATCTGGTCGTTTTGATTTCACAGGATCCATGCGAGCTTTTTCCATTTTCTTGCGTGATGAACGAGATTTCTCTTGTCGGAACAGGGGCAGGGCATGGGGTGTGATGATCTGCGAGACGCCAACCATTTCCATTTGCTGACGCTTTCGATGGGTCTTGACCACACAGAGCTTGGCTCCTCGTATGCTGCGCTGATCATCGTAGAAGCATTTGATGAGGCCGTTACCCGAGCTGACAAACAGCTGGTTGAGTTTGGGATGCCACAGCGTCTTGATCACATGGGAAGTGGCCACCGGTATGCGTTGAACCTCCTCAAAAGTCCTAGAGCTATAGAAATAGAGATTGGCCTCCTTCTGATCCTTGGGCAAGGATTCGCCCGTGACCAGTAGGCGATCATCGGGACTGAAACAGCAATCGGTGGTGTCATAGCGGGAGAAGAGATTGCCCCAGGTGTGCATCGGCTGCTTAAATTGTCGCAGATCCCACAATTTCATGGTCTCATCATTGCTCCGAGTGGCCAACTGCTGACCCATGTACGAGAACACGATGGAGGTGATCTCAGCGCCCTTCTGATGTGCCGCTCTTATACAGTTTGTCGTATTGACAAACATTTTCCTAGTGTCCCAAGTCTGAATGGAACCATCCACACATCCTGCGGCAATCAACGTGGCATCCCGGTTAAAGCAGCACGAGGAGGCATTGGTCCGCAGACCACCCTGAGCTCGGGTCTTGATCACTTGCATCTGTTCCTTGCCCCTCAAGCCCTGCCAGATGCGTAGGGTGCCATCCAGAGCCGCTGTGAGGAATTGCTCCCTGTTGAAAGGATGCCAACAGCCGGAGGTCAATTGAGCCACATGGCCTTTGGTCTTAGACATGTCGGCAATATATTGATCTCCTTTGCAGCATTCCAACTTTTCAAAGCCATCGCGATCCAAGACCTTGGCCTGGGCATTGCCTGAGATGACCAAAATCATATCCCCCGTCACGGAGTACTGGAGTGACCGTATGGGATGATTCTCACAGGGCTGCAGCTGCCGAAAGCTACGCATGGCCGAGTCCATACCGGCAAAGTCCCAGAAGCACATGTCATAATCTATGGAGCCCGAGACCAAACGGGCACCCGAAGGATCTCCCGCCAGGGCCAGTACAGCACGAGAGCCATGTTGCATCTGTACCTCATGCGTGTAGGGTATGCGACGAGCAAGGCTTTGCTCATCATCTGAATCGTCGTCGTCGTCTTCGTCGGAGTCTGCATCTGAGTCTGATTTTGAGGATTTTTTCTGCTCCTGCTCCTCTTGTCCAACAGCTGGCGGCATTGGCCCTATAACATCTTCCTCTGTCTGTTCTTCTTCGAGCGTCTGCTCTTCCCGTTTCCTTCTTTCCTCCACTCCTGGCCGTGTGATGCGGGCTTTGGCTATCTGCTCATTGATATCAAATACTTTGGCCGCCTTGCGTCCAAATCCACTTAGGCCCATCACTTCCTTCAGCTGTTGACTCTCCAAATCCTCCGTGACATCCTCAATTTGTCGTATCATTTGCTGTTTGTCCATCTTCTTAAAACCCCCGCCGCTGCTTGGACTTTCAGACGACGCATCCTCTCCAGGCTTAGCTGACGTTTCATCTTTAACTTTTGTCTCAACCGGCTTCAGTTGGATCTTGCCAAAGGAGATTTTGGCACGCTGCATGGCACCAATAAACAAATAAATTGTCTTTTTATATTCTGTTAATGTAAAATGCGGCTGCACGAAGGTAAACAAAAAAATATTGAACCAAGTCACTTGAAGTGTGACCAAACTTGGCTAAATTATGGAACTACTTTCACGCTGTGTTAACAGCCACTTGACTTGAAAACAGCTAAGATCAAAAGCTAAATAAATATATTGGAAAATAGTGATACGTCTGCCCCATACCTGATCGGGAATGGAAAATATGAGGTTCAAAACATTTCCAAAAACAATAATTGCTAGAAATAGCTAAAAGTAAAAAAATTCTACAAAAATGGTACAAACCATAAGAAAATTATTGTTTTCGACTTGATTTTGACTCACTATTCCAGGAGTTAAGACTAAAAATACTTTAAATGAACTCTGTAGTCAGAATATCTGGGTTTCCAATTTGTTTTTCCATAGCTTCGAATAAATATTTTAAAGTGCTTAAAATAGCATATAATGTCATTAATCAATTTAGTTTTTACCAGATTCATCTGGCTGAAGGTGTAATCTATGTTTACATTAAGCCGCAGTAGTTGGTTAGGTTGCGATGGTAGAAGCGGTGAAGCTACTTCACTTATTCCAAAAAAGGCCGTTGTGATACCATATAACACCTAATTTTTTACTTTTAGACAGTAAAAGGTGGGACTTCACTTTTAAACCACTTAGAAAGTACCACAAACTTGACTAGCAAAGCAATCTCTATTTCAGAGACTGCTGAAATGTCCGGTAGAAACATACCCGTAAGGTCTGCAACTAAAAACCTGGCTTTCCTTACATGCTTTTCGGTCATGAACAGGACGTTCTTTCATGACGCTTTATTAGGCATATATTTGAATACTAATTTGTATGTGCAGTCCTGAAACAGTATGAAAATCATTCGCGAACTGAAGCTATTTCTTGGGCTATATTCCTACTTCTGAGGCGTTGTACTAAGAATAGTTGTATAACAAAGAATGCTCACTCAAGGGGTTATATACAGCTAATTTCTTTTGGAAAATCCATTTTTTGTATGTTATTACGCCAGTATATTTGAGTTCACAAACGCACATTTGTTAAGGCTTATCAAGTAAATTTACTGTGCAGTTGAAACTTTAAAGGCATTTTTCTCAAAACTGTGTTTTCAAAGTCGGTGACCTCGATTTCTCGAAAACGGCTGAACCGATCGGTCTTAAATTTTACCACAAGCTTGTAAAAGGTTGGTTGAAGGTTGATTGAAGGTTTTTCTCTCCGCTGAATACTATTATTTTTTTTATAATCAATTTAAGACCAAAATTTGGATGAGAAAAACGATTTTCTAAAAGCTACTATTTTGTCAAAATGTATTTGGCTTTGTTTTTCGATTAATTTTAAGATGTTACAATTTAATGGTTTTTTAATTTTGGATAATAAAGTCCAGAGATTTCGTGGTCACCGCAAAGTGCCTGTCTTGAGTGGAGTTCCAGGATATCAGCTGTAGCCGCTTTCAAAACTAGTATTTTTACAAGTTAAAAATGTTACAATACAGTTAAAAGTTACCTTTATATGAGTACAAATAAATAACTTTATGGGAAAAATCTTGAAAAATCCCTTGTTTTGGACTACTTAAAAGTATGTAAGCCCTCAATGCTCGTTACGGACTTCGTCTAAAAAATACGGAAATAGCTAAAATACCTAAACATCATTTAAAAATTGACAGATTTTCAAAAATTGTATAGTATTTTCACTTTCAAAATAGCTAGATATAGCTACTAACTAGCTAAAATGGCAACACTGCACGAAAAATTTTTATTCTGATTTAAAATTGTTCGACATATTGTTGTTAAGGCAAGGCTGTTGTTGTATGGGCATTTCCACATTATTTTTTTAACACAACATATAAAAAACAAAATAAAATTAAATAATGGAAATCTCCAGAGATTTTGGCCTCGGTTTGTATGCAAAACGATGAATAAAAGTTATCAGACATTTTTAAGGCCATTTAATATTTTGTGTAGTGCTGTGTTTGAGAACGCTAGAGTTTATAAAAAATAGTTTTTTCACATCTGATTTTGTTAAAAGCTAAATTGCCAGCGTTGACATCTGATCTCTTTTAAAAACGGCTAATTTCACACATTAAGTTAAAGTGCCAGCACTATGAGCTGACTCCAGTGAACAATTGAACTGGTTTGCGGCGTCGTATAACCTAAAATTGGGCGCGCAGTGTCATTCCGTGTTTGCGATTGTTGATGTCTGGCGGCTTAATTATCCTAACTTCCTTTTGCAATTTGCACTCAATTGTGAAATTAATAAGTGCAGTCCAAAATGACGGATGCCTTGGAGTACAATGACATCAATGCGGAGATGCGCGGTGTGCTGGTAAGTTACAGTTAGAAAAATTAGCAACATGCCTGGTCTAAAACATGCCCCCTCTCTCTTTCTCACCTGGCCTAGTCTTCGGGCCGCCTGAAGCTGACCGAGCAGCACATCATCTTCAAAAACACCAAAACTGGCAAAGTGGAGCAAATTGCTGCCGATGACATTGATCTGATCAACTCGCAGAAATTTGTGGGGACCTGGGGCCTGCGGGTGTTCACCAAGAGCGGAGCTCTTCATCGTTTCACCGGCTTCCGGGATAGCGAGCACGATAAGCTGGGCAAGTACATCAAGGATGCCTACAAGCAGGAGATGGTGGAGAAGGAAATGTGTGTTAAGGGCTGGAATTGGGGTACGGCCCGGTTTATGGGTTCGGTGCTCACTTTTGATAAGGATACCAAAACCATATTCGAGGTGCCTCTGTCGCATGTCTCACAGTGTGTGACTGGCAAGAATGAGGTGACTTTGGAATTTCATCAGAACGATGATGCACCGGTGGGTCTGCTGGAAATGCGCTTCCATATACCAGCCGTCGAGTCGGCAGATGAGGACCCCGTCGACAAATTCCATCAAAATGTAATGAACAAGGCCTCGGTGATATCCGCGTCTGGCGAATCCATAGCCATCTTCAGGGAGATACAGATTCTGACGCCTCGTGGTCGTTATGACATCAAAGTCTTCTCTACCTTCTTCCAGTTGCATGGCAAAACGTTTGACTATAAAATTCCAATGGATTCCGTACTGCGATTGTTCATGTTGCCCCACAAGGATAGCCGGCAAATGTTCTTTGTTTTGTCCCTGGATCCGCCCATTAAGCAGGGACAGACGCGCTATCATTACTTGGTGCTGTTATTTGGACCAGATGAGGAGACTAGCATTGAGTTGCCTTTCTCGGAGGCGGAACTAAAGGATAAATATGAGGGCAAGCTGGAGAAGGAGCTGTCGGGACCTGTATACGAGGTCATAGGCAAGGTGATGAAGGTATTAATAGGCCGCAAAATCACTGGTCCAGGCAATTTCATTGGCCACTCGGGCACTGCTGCGGTGGGCTGCTCCTTCAAGGCGGCGGCGGGATATTTGTATCCACTGGAACGTGGCTTCATTTACATACACAAGCCTCCGCTGCACATACGCTTCGAGGAGATTAGCTCAGTGAACTTTGCCCGCAGTGGTGGATCCACGCGCTCATTTGATTTTGAGGTCACTTTAAAGAATGGCACTGTTCACATCTTCTCCTCAATTGAGAAGGAGGAGTATGCCAAACTCTTTGATTTCATTACCCAAAAGAAGCTGCACGTCAGCAACATGGGCAAGGATAAGAGTGGCTATAAGGATGTGGACTTTGGTGATTCGGACAATGAGAATGAACCGGATGCCTATTTGGCTCGCCTCAAGGCCGAGGCCAGAGAGAAGGAAGAAGATGACGATGATGCTGAAGATTCTGATGAAGAGTCCACGGATGAAGATTTCAAACCCAATGAAAATGAATCGGATGTAGCCGAGGAGTATGATAGTAATGTCCAAAGTGATTCCGATGATGATAGCGATGCCAGCGGCGGCGGTGGTGAGGGAGGCGGAGGAGATGGCGAGGCCAAGAAGAAACACAAGGAGAAGAACAGCGAGAAGAAGGAGAAAAAGGAGAAGAAGCACAAAGAGCCCAAGGAACGAACGGTAAGTCAAAGACGAATCCTCCCAAAAACTTGTCTTACTTCTTCCCCCGTCCGTTTACAGAAAAAAACCAGCAAGAAGAACAAGGACACCAACAGACCCAAACGTGCCACCACCGCTTTCATGCTCTGGCTAAACGACACTCGTGAGCAGATCAAAGGCGACAATCCAGGCATCAAAGTCACCGAAATTGCCAAGAAAGCTGGTGAAATGTGGAAAGAGCTTAAGGATAAATCCAAATGGGAAGAATTGGCGAACAAGGATAAGCAACGCTATCAGGATGAGATGCGCAACTATAAACCGGAAGCTGCTGGTAGCGATGACCGGGAAAAGGGCGCCGCCACCTCCATCAAGAAACGCAAAGCGGAGCCTTCGCCCAGCAAAAAATCCAATACCTCAGGCAGCGGCTTCAAGAGCAAAGAATACATATCCGATGATGATTCCACCTCCTCGGATGAGGGTAAGAAATCTGCAAACAAGGAGCCAGCCAAGAAGAAAAGCAAGGCTGGTGGGGATGCAGATAACAAGAAAAAGAAGAATGAGAAGTCCGAGAAGAAGGAGAAGAAAAAGCAAAGCGAAAGCGAAGCAGAGGCCAGCGATGAAGAGGAGGAGGCCAGTAATGCCAGCGATGAAAACGATGATGAAGAGGATGAGGCCAGCGATTAATTCTAGTTCTAAGCTGTTTTCCCATAATACATAATCCTGGTGAATTAAACATCATTTCACTAAAACAAAATTTGCCCCCTAACTATAATAATAGTCGATTCGATGATATCGGCTGATGCGCTTGAATCGTTTGGTTAAGAGCCATGATCACATCCAATGATCACATAAGTCAGTCTCTGAATGGTTTCCCTGGTGTGCACACGACAATGTGGTGGGGGCTACTTTATTTGTTACTGCTCTGGCAGTTGTGGCAGGCGAGTGGCTCCAATTGAACTTTGGAACTCGGCTCATTATTCCCAGTCCTTAGGTGCAGGGCATAGCCAAGTTTACCAACGTCCAGTGCCTGAGCTTGGATACAAATTTCACCATCTTTAATTTGTGCCGCTTGAAAGCCATCAAACGCGATGTAGTCGAGATGAGTTTAAGGGCACAGATTCCACATATGCCCAAGCATCCCATAGCGGTGAGTTCGAATATTAAAGAGTGAATAAAAAATTGGGAAAATTGAACAGGAAAGTACTGAGGAGTTTCCTTTGCCTGATTCGGTTTACTGAAACGGAAAACTAGAATTTTGGCTTATTACCACCTCAAGCTATAAAGATCAGACATATTCAAAAGTTTTTTAAAAATATTAAAAAAATGTTCAATGAATTTGGAAAGCTCAAACCCTAAATGCATAATACAATGCATACAAGGTAGTGTAAACACTTGCTCCAGATAATCCTTTTCTGGGGAAGTTGAATTTTTTAGTTTTAACCAGGGAATCGAGTTTCGGTTCCGGCTGTCTATATAGCATTATGCTAGTCATAAACGGAAATTCTAGTTTATTTCTGAGCTATGTTTTAATTAAAGTAGAAGAAGCAGAGAAATGTGGCAGTGACATTATATTTCTTAGAAAAGTAACAAATTCTGAAACTACATGTGCATGAAGTCAATTTTTTATTTTCAACATTTCATTCTAAAATACTATAAGCCTAGTTTGTTAACCCTTTTTAGCTGATCAGTTAGTTGAATCAAATGTTTCAGGATCTGAGTCATAAAGGTAGTCGAAATGGCTAAGAAATTGCACAGCATCATTTTGTTTACTTGGAATTAGTTTCTGGCGATATCATATTGAATGTTTGGAAAACTAACTCCAAGTAAAACTCGCGCACTGTTGTGTTTGGTATTAAATTCATTTATAGTTTTTAAAACGCAGCTTAAAAATAAAAATATATTTTGTTTTGTTTAGTCGTTAATTTGGCTTCCTCATTTGGTTTAATGTTGTTAACATCTAAGCACTCAGCTAAAAAGAATAACTGGAGTGCATCCCATTGATTAGATGATAAGATAATTTTTTTCAATGATGGCCATCTTGACATGGCAACTCTGGGAGCTGTTTTAATTCGAGGCACGGCGTCGTTGTTCAAACTATAAATAGTTTCGTTTATAGCAACCAAAACCCCAGTTTGAATGAGCTCAGACTTGTTGGTCATTGTGTTAGCAATGGAGAGGAATTCTCTCTCACTAACACTTTAAGACCATTGGGGGACACACACACACGTACAGAGGCCACAGTCAACGCAGCTCTAGCTCGTTGTGGCTGTTTTTGCTGTTGATTCGCATTGGAGTTCCCAAGCGATTATGGCATTTCAGTCATGAGGAGGGAGTTGTTATACTCTGTACCAAAGGTACACAGGGTATATTAAGTTTGTGCAAAAGTATGTAACAGCCGGACCCTCTGCGACCCTATAAAGTATGTATATTCTTGATCAGCATCAGCAGCCGAGGCGATATAGCTATGTCCGTCTGTCCGTCCGTATGAACAAAGAGATCTCAGTGATGGGAAGAGATAGAGATTTGACATGTATGGGACAAAAACTCATTATACTTGCAGGCAGATCAAGTTTATTTTCAATTTTTGCAACGAGCCCTCCCGCCCTCGAAATTTAAAAAAAAACGTCATATCTCCTACAGTTTTGATGATAGATGGTTCGTACCTTCTAGAGAAATCTAGTAATCAAAATTATTTATCGACTTGCTGAAGGAATGATGAACGATACACAAGTTATGAGTAAAAAAAGTTAACCGGCAACCCCCACCCTCCCACTTCCTGCCAACCACCGCTGTATTCAAACAAACACAATCTTTGGGAAAGAGAGAGAGAGAGAAACTTAGAGATTAGCGTATAACAGCGTATAACGCGTATAGCTGCGTATAACGCGTATAACACGTATAACGAGCGAGCAAATGCGAACAACGGCATTAACTGGAACAGAGTATCTTATAGTCGGGCTTGACCGGCTTTCTCACTTGTTTTTTTATTGTGGCTTAGGTGAAGACCGCTGATGATTTGGTAGAGATACCAATGAAACAGCTGTTCGGTCAACTAACCTCCTCTGTGGTGTATTGTGTCCCTGTTTAAAGCTATGTTCAAACATAGTGAGACCTAGAGCCGGCAAAAACTTGAAGGTTTAGTTCGAGGACTTTATTGGGGCTCCAGACAAAGTAGGAGTAGATTTTTGATATCTGGTGGAAGTTTTTGAGCATAAAGTAAAGAATGGCAAGTGAATTTGAGATAAAATAGACTGGAATCCATACTTAATATGGCTTTGATAACATTTTGTCAATCGGATGCAAGGCCGATTAAATTTTGTAAGGGAAATTTATTCCTTTCGCGATTTTGGAATCTGCACAGCAAACTCGTAACAAATTGGCCAAGTAGTCCATTAATAAGAATGGCAGATTGGAAATTACAAGAAACATGGTGAGTGCGTACTCGGCTTTAAGCACTTGCTCAATGAGCTTTGGTTTTTATACCCTTGTAGAGGGTATATTAAAATTGTCCAGATGTTTGTAACGCATAGAAGGAAGCATCTCCGACCACACAAAGTATATAAATTCTTGATCAGCATGACGAGCTGAGTTGATATAGCCATGTCCGTCTGTCTGTCCGTCTGTCTGTTTCTACGAAAACTAGTCCATCAGTTTTGAAGCTATTGAGCTGAAAATTTCCACAGAGTCTTCATTTAGCTGCACGCTGGTAATATGTCGGAACCGCCCAGATCGGATGTCTACTTCTTGTAGCTGCCATAGAAACGATCGTTCGAAAAACGGGTTTTTGTCAGGAAAACTTTTTGGTTTTGATTATATTTTCATTATTAAAATTAAATGTTTTCAAACTGATCTGCAAAGTTTGGTCGGAGTCGCTAACCTTTGGAGCGAGCTTTTTCAAGTGTATTAAAACTTCGGCGCAGACGAAGTTAGCTTTCCTTTCGGACTTTAACTTAATTTAGTTTAATTAATTCAATTCATTTTATTTTTTTTAGGCTGCCTTTACACTGTTCGACATATAAGACATGATTTTCCCGCTTCGAAGTGTGTTACAACAAGAATATCTATGCGTATTAGTTACACATATCTAAACACTTCAGCTAAAATGGTTAAAGTAGTGGCGCCATTTCTTGCTGAGTTTGGGAAATAAGTCAGCTAATATTGCACCTATACAACGCTAAAATTAAATTATGCAATGAAAATCATTTAAAACCTTTATATAAATTATACAAGCTGCAAGGATATATAAACTTCAGTCGAGCCGAAGTTAGCTTTCCTCTATTTTCAAAATTTGTTTTTCATTTCACATCGAATGCATCTTTATTACATGGTAGGGACTTTTTTGGAAAGCTGGCTACTTTTGTTTTTCAGACTTTTTAAATAAACCAACGCTGGAGTGGGTCTTGAAATGTATAAGGTCGTTTTATGGAATATGACGTAAGAAAGAAAAGGAAAAGGATATTTCTGGGATGAAATCGGTATTACATAAGCCAAAATTATTCTCGAGCATGCTTGGGAATAAATCGAGCTAGAATTTTTTTGCTTAATTCAATGTATATGAATAAAACTGCCTTTAGAATAGTTGGCGAGCAACTGAACAACTTAAAAACTACAAAAAGCTAGAAAACTGAGTGGCTTATTTTGAAAATAAGAACAAATGACCACGCGAATTAAATTAGCAGCCTTTACCAATAAAACCCTCAGAACCAATTCAATTCGGGTTTTGGGCTTCCCGCTTTGAACCACAAACTGAACCTATTGCATCAATGACCCTCCGAAATAGAAAAAAAACTCATTTTGGAAAATGGTTCTAATCAAAATCTTCAAGATAGATAGGTTTCTGAGCATAAATGTACAAGTGACATTTTTGAAAGGATGTTGATGGTTGATCTTCTCTTATGCGTGCAGAAAATAGTTTGCTTTATTTGGCATATTGTTCTCCATTACTTCGAAAGAGATTTGAAACGCAAATTGACCTCGCTGAAATTTGATCGATTCTGTGAAGTTATAAACAAGAACCGTTTCTTAAAAATCTTTACTTTTTTCCTGATAGACACATTAAATTTAATTATATGTATTTCAATTTGGAATGTGTTTATGAAAGTCTCAATATTCATAAATAAGTACAAATGTGTTCTGGGGGAGCGAGTTCAGACAGCTTCCCCCAGAAATGTCCATCAGTGTAAAATGTATTTTGTATTGGAAAAGAAAAGCTTAATTAAAGTTGGTGTCCACTACGACGACGACCGGTCAGTGGACGAGAGCGCCTCATGTTCATCCCAAGACAGCGCTCGACTTCGGCTCTATTCAAATGTTCCACCTGTTCAAAAGCTCGTCCTCGGCATTCTCTGTGATGGCGGCTAAAGTTTCCAGAGCTGTTGCATCAATGGAAAGTTTGGGACGTAACTTCTTGGAACCAAAATGGTATCTGGTGATGGAATCCAAATGCCTAATGGACGGCATTACAGTACGTTTTGAGGACTGACTCTCCGGCAAATGTGTCCTGGCTGTGGAAACTACTAGTTGATCTTCCTGATCTGGCGCCACGTTTGTCTCGCAGGTACACTGACTAGACAAATTATCTTCTGATGCATTGATACAAACCGGAGCGCACTTCTGCTCCTCCTTGATCACTTCCTGCTGGAGGAACGTTCGCGACTTTACCTTGAGCCACACATGCCAGAAGAAATTCAAAAGAACATTGCGCGAGTGGACTACCATCAGAGTTAACCAGGCGGAAGCTACTTGATGAGCTTTCTGATCTGCCTCAACGTTTGTCTCGCTGGTACTCTGACTAGACAAATAATCTTCTGCTGTCTTGACGTAAATCGGAGCGGACTCCTGCTCCTCCATGATCCCCTCCTGCTGGAGGAACGTACGCGACTTTATCTTGATCCACACATGCCAGTACCAAGGAGAAATAGCATTGCGCAAGTGGACTACCATCTGAGTTAAACAGGCGAGAAATTCGCTTAGCATCTGCTGCTTGCCACGTTGCAAAAAATGATCGATTTCATGCTGACGCTTGTCCAGCACTGGAGCCACAACTCTATCATAGATCCACACATTGGCCTGTGGAGCCGACACCACCATCCCGATTACGAGCAGCAGTTTACTGGGAGCGTACAGCGGCATCCAGGAAAACATGAAATCGGCCACCACCTCCAGGCAGATAAGAAATGCATAGACAATCCAGTATTTGGTCCAGGCCTGGAAATCCTGCTCCCGATGTTTTGCGAGAGTCTTGAAAGTATTATAGGCCGGCCACATGCTGCCATAGAAAAAGAAGGCAAATCGCGCTAGAATGTTAAAAAAAGACATTTCAGGGTACAAGAAAATCAGGAATGTTAAAAGTTTAAAATAAATTTCGTAACAATTCGGAATTTAATCTTGAACAAAATTTTATTAAAATTGTACTTTCGTTGAGTTGTGAGTGAATGGAAAATGTTGACTACACAAAGGTCTAAAATGTTTGGCAGATACTTGACAGATCATTTCACAGACTCTCCTACTTTAGTGAAAATTGTAGCAATGTGTAAAGCTTGGCTCCGACACGCATATAACTTGCGCAAATAGTTCAAAATATTTGCCCATTTTGTTTGCCTTAAGTGGAAACACTAAATAGTTTGCGCGCAAACATTTGCCAAGTAGTCTTTGCCTAGCGACAACTTCCCAACTGATATTGTATTATTGTTGTGATGTCATAGGTACAAAGAAAATAGCATCCCTAGTAGAGATTTCCTAGGGATATCAACATTTCAGTCGCGCATCGGGCGAAATCGTGAAGAAATAGTGGTATTTTCTACAGCTCGCCGAGTTCTGGAAGGTCGGTAATTAAATACCCTTTCGACTAAAGATGAATTTCTTTGGCAAATGTTTTCAGAAGTCTTCGGCTAATAGCAAAAGCATCATCGCCCACCATCACGAATTGAACAGAAATCTCACGATGTGACAAGGGTCTTCAGGAATGTTGGAGCTGTTAGAGACCAGGAGACAAAGAAGTTATACGGAAAACTCCTCCATCAGAAATCCGGCCATTCATCCCAGAGTCAGCATACAAAATTTTGTATTGCGCATTTCTTATTATAATTTCATGTGGAAACGCCAAATTTGTTTTACGCAAACATTTCCAGTTCAAGGCTAACTTTGTTTGCACAATGTGCTTAAATTTTATTTGCGTGTGGGACCTAAGGCTTCACAAAAGTTAAATTGAGATGTCCAAAAGTAGACGTTCACACAAACAGCAGGCTCTGCCAAACATTTTAGACCTTTGTGTGGTCAACGATTTCCATTAACTCACAACAATTTTGTTCAAGATAAAATTCCGAATTGTAACGAAAATTTATTTTCACACATTCCTGAACTTATTGTACCCCGAGATGTCTTTTTTTAGCATCCTCACCCGATTCGTGTTCTTTTTCTACGGCACCATGTGGCCGGCCTATAACACCTTCAAGACTCTCGCAGAACATCGGGAGCAGGATTTCCAGGCCTGGACCAAATACTGGATTGTCTATGCATTTCTTATCTGCCTGGAGGTGGTGGCCGATTTCATGTTTTCCTGGATGCCGCTGTACGCACCCAGTAAACTGCTGCTCGTAGTCTGGATGGTGGTGTCGGCTCCACAGGCCAGTGTGTGGATCTACGATGGAATTGTGGCTCCAGTGCTGGCTAAGCGTCAGCGGGAGATCGATCATTTTTTGCAACGTGGCAAGGAGCAGATGCTAAGCGAATTTCTCGCCTGTTTAACTCAGATGGTAGTCCACTCGCGCAATGCTATCTCGCCTTGGTTCTGGTATGTGTTGCTCAAGATAAAGTCGCGGAAGCTCCTCCAGCAGGAGGTGATCATGGAGGAGCAGAAGTCTGCCCCGGCTTATGCCAAGACATCAGAAGATAGTGTGTCTTGCTCAAGGTCTAGTCAGTGTACCTGCGAGACAAACGTGGAGCCAGATCATGAAGATCAACTAGTCGCTGCCACAGCAAGGACCCATTTGCCAGAGCGTCAGTCGTCACAACGTACTGTAATGCCGTCCATAAGGCATTTGGATTCCAGTTCCGGTTCCTCTTTGCGTCCCAAGAAATCCCGGGCGACCAGCAAACTTCCCATTGATGCAACAGCCTTGAAAACTACAGCCGCCATCAAAGAGGATGCCGAGAACGAGATGGCGGAACAGTTGAATGGATCCGAAGTCGAGCGCAGTCTTGGCATGAATATGCCGCGCTCGCGTGCACTGACCGGCCGTCGTCGTAATGGACACCAACTATAATTAAGCTTTTCCTTTCTGCGGGAAGCTGTCTGAACTTTCTCCCCCACAACACATTTGTACTTATTTATGAATATTCACATTATTATAAACACGTTCCAAATTGAAATATTTATAATGAAATTAAATGTGTGTCTATCAGGAAAAAGGTAAAGATTTGCAATATTATTTTTGATTTAAAAGATCCCGGGGCCCTTTTTAAGGAACGGATTTTTAGAGTCTTTTGACCAAAACTCTTGTTCCAGACATTCTTCAGCCGAGCAGAAAAAGATTGATTTTATCACACATTTTATCTTTTTTTTAATCCTGAACACTTACAGATTAAATTAAGTAAAATCATTTTAAGCATGCTCGAGAATAATTTTAGCTTGTTATGTAATATCGATTTCATCCCAAAAATATCAATTTTTTTCCTTTCTTACTCCACATTCCATTGGACGTCCTTATACATTTCAAGACCCACTCCAGTATTGGTTTATTTAAAACTTCTGAAAAAAAGAAGTATTAAAATTGTTCTCAACTCAGTTTAGTCTGGTCTGGGAAATAAATAATCTTAAATTGCGGTGAAGTCAATAGAGTAAATTCCAAGGGCGTAGCCAGCTTTCCAAAAGGTAAGGGGAGCAAAGCCTGAACGATTCTTAAACATTTATGTAATTATATATTATTGCTTTGAAAAATTTACTAAAGATGCATTCGATGTGAAATGAGAAACAAATTTAAAAATAATGTCGGAAAAATGAACATATCAATGAAATCGTGTATATTTCGTATCAAAATCTAAGATTTATGAAGGCAGCTGCCCTCCACCCCCTGGCCACGCCCTAGGTAAATAATCTCTAATCAATCAACAAATGCTTTGTCTTAAAAAGGATTGATTTTCCAGAAATTAAAAAATATTTTATATGTGTCATTTAATTCCTCCTTTATTTGGTTCTAGAAACAAAAATACAGATAATATTTATCAAATTTATCAAAACTCAGAATCATAGCCGGTACAGGGACCGATATTATGAATTTCTTGAGAATCAGTATTCGAGAACCTATATGTTTGGATCCAAAAGATTGTTACATTACAGTTACTCGTAGAGTAAAAAGGGAATACTAAAGTCGTGCAAATGTATGTAACAGGCAAAAGGAAACATTTCCGACCATATAAAGTAAATACATATATTCTTGATCAGCATCAACAGCCGAGTCGATGTAGCCATGTCCGTCTGTCTGTCTGTCTGCATGAACACCTAGATCTCAGAGACTAGAAGAAAAAGATCAACCAAATTTGAAATGTAGACTCCTAAATTTCCTACAGGAATACACCGTACTCCTAATATACTCTGCGTACCTTTGGTATAGAGTATAAAAATAGCGGGAGTCATCCATGGATTCTTTTTAAACGAATTTTAAAGTATGCAGGTTTTGTTACACAAAAGAATTATGAAGAACTATCATGCAATAAAGTTGCCATAGTTTCTTCTTAAATCTTCATCTTTAGATCCAAATTTTAAAATTTTAGGTTGAGCACAAATGTCTTTTACCGTCTAAAAAATGGTTTAAATGCGGGGCAGACTGAATGGTCTTAAATAAAGTTGATTCATCAAATAATATTCGGTGAAAAAATGTTTTTCAAAAACACCCACTCACAAAACAAAAGGATCTGGCGGGATATTAAAAAATTGCCCAAAAAAACAATATTTCGAATACTTACACAAACTCCGCTTTCACTAGCGAATTTCAAAACACAGAAGGCAAACATAAAATTTTTCAACGAATGTTGTCAACGAAGTTAAATTCTTGGAGGTAAAATATTTTTTTATACCCTTGTAAAGGGTATTATAATTTTGCCCAGAAGTTTGCAACGCATAGAAAACTTTTAGTGGAGAAACTCTTGGTGAGAAAAACTTTTTTGTTTTCAATGTTAGCGTCCTCTAGCTTGGCCATTATTAATATTATATGCTTTCAAACAGAATTGCAAATTTTGGTCAACATCGGATGCCTATATCTTATAGCTGCCATAGGACCGATCGGTCGGACAATGGGTCTTAGTGAAAAAAAAAACTTTTTTATTTTTAAGTAAATCGTTCTTAAGGTCGCTGATTTTTAATATTAAAAAAAAAGTTGATCAACATCGGGTGACTATATCTTATGGTTGCCACAGAACTGATCGGTCGAAAATGGGTCTTAGTAAGAACATTTTTTGTTTAAATGTCCTTAAACTCGCTGATTACTTTTTATACTCTGTACCGAAGGTACATAGAGTATATTAAGTTTATGCAAAAGTATGTAACAGGGAGAAGGAATCGTTTCCGACCCTATAAAGTATATTCTTGATCAGCATTAACAGCCGAGTCGATATAGCCATGTCCGTCCGTCCGTCTGTCCGTCCGTCCGTCCGTATGAACGAAGAGATCTCAGAGATGGTAAGAGATAGAGGTTTGACATGAATGGGACATATATCTCTTATACTTGCAGGCAGATCAAGTTTATTTTCAATTTTTGATACGCATCCTCCCGCCCCCGCAATTTGGAAAAAACGTGTATCTTCCACAGTTTTGATGATAGATGGTTCGTACCTTCTAGAGAAATTCTAGCAATCAAAATTATTTATCGATTTGCTGAAGGAATGATAAAGATCGGATGAACGATACTCAAGTTATGAGCAAAAAACGGCCAGTTAACACCACCCACCCTCCACCCATAACCACAGCAACATACCATAACCGTTCAGCAGAGGCAATCTTAGTGAGAGAGAGAGATACTTGGTGAGGGCACCGCGTTGTGAGCTCTAATAGTTTCTCTCTCTCTCTCACTAAGATTGCTTCTCTTGAACTGAACGTTGTGGTTATGGGTGGGGGGTGTTAACTGGCCGTTTGACTCGTGAGCAAATGCGAGTGTAAGGGTACAGAGTATGTTATAGTCGGGCTTGACCGACTTTCTTTCTTGTTTTAACAGAAAAATGTTGGTACGCAAAAAAATCAAAACAAAATTAAAATAAATCAATATATAAATCCAATCTATGTATTAGTTATATTTTATGTATCGTTAGTTATAAATAAAAATAATTTTTTTATTTCCGTAATTTATCGTTGTGACTAGTGCGTTAAAAATAAGTATCATCTTGTAGGACTGGGCGAGATCCGAATAAATAACAATGAAATTGCTTCAACTGTCTTATATCACGGTATTAGGCGATATTAGGAATATTTTGTATGAAACGTTGATGTATGGATTATCGCTTTAGGTAAGGAGACTGATTGTTGCATGTATATTGGCCACATAATTAAATATGTCACCAGATATGGCAAATTCACACTTTTCTATATATCTTGGAAACTGGGGGTGATGGAGCATCAAGTGGACCCAATTTCTTTGGAAAAATGACAAACATTCATGGAGGACAAAAATAGTTGTATTTTGTTGCCTTGTGTAATTAAATAAATAAGATAACAAGTTAATAGTCTAGTATTTCTGCCTTTTCTTAGAAAAATTATAAAAAAAATTTCCTTCGATAGATTGCGAGCTGTGAAAAATTTTCAGTAAAAAATCGCTGGGTTTCATGGTTTCATTTTATATGCTTTTCGTCAAATGTCAAATAAATGTAAAATAATAATAACAATTTGTTAACGACTTACCTATAAAATTTAATTACCATTTCCAAGTTCAATGTTTGTTGTTTGAGCGGGTTGTGGATAGATGCTTTTAAACTATTTAGTGCGATTTAAAACGAGAAGGCCAAGTTAACTTCGTCTGTGCCGAAGTTTTTATACCCTTGCAAATGCTCTTCTTGAAATGTCAGAGTTTAAGAAAGCTTACATAAAAATCAAAAATGTTTCTAGCAAAAATCCATTTTCCGACAGATAAACGTCTGATTTCAAACATATCAAGTTAACAATTTCCGAGCTTAAGAACGATAAAATTGAAAACAAAAAAGTTTTTCTCACTAAGACTGATTCCGACCGATCGGTTCTATATCAGCCTTAAGATATAGTCATCCGATTTAGACCAAACATCGCGAATCTATTTGAAAACATATAAAACAAGAAAGAAAGTCGGTCAAGCCCGACTATAACATACTCTGTACCCTTACACTCGCATTTGTTCACGAGTCAAACGGCCAGTTAACACCCCCCACCCCCGCCACCCATAATCACAACGTTCAGTTCAAGAGAAGCAACCTTAGTGAGGAGAGAGAGAGAGAGAGAGAGAAACTATTAGAGCGCAAAACGCGGTGCCCTCACCAAGTTTCTCTCTCTCTCTCACTAAGATTGCTTCTGCTGAACGGTTATTAATATCAATATTATTTACCGATTTGCTGAAGGAATGATAAAGATCCGATGATCGATACTCAAGTTATGAGCAAAAAACGGACATTTAACACCCAACATCCATCCACCCACCCATAACCACAGCATTCCTTTCAATTTTTTATTATTTATTTTGTTTCTAAATTTTCTGTCACCTTATGTAAATTTGGCAACTTCATTTAGATTGTGATTCCTTTCAACAAAGGCAATCTTAGTGAGAAAGAGAGAGAGAAACTTTGAGATGAGCGTATAATAGCTTATAGCGCGAATAACGCGTATAAAGCGTATAACCCGTGAGCAATTGGGAACAATTGGGAACATTAAGGGAACAGAGTATGTTATAGTCGGGCTTAACCGACTTTCTTTCTTGTTTTGTTTTGATTCAATACATTTTATTTTAATTTTTTGTGAGATATAAGTAGTTATGTATTAAAATGGTAAAGTATGTATGGTAAAAAATGTTCCCAGTTAAGAATAGTCATGAGAGTCATAATCACATTTTTAAAAAAACTTAACTTTATTAATACAAACACTTTTGATTAGATGGGAGAAAATATTGTTTAAAATTTCAGTGGAAAACTCGTTCCTTTTTGGCTGTAACTTTACCGTTTAATTAGTTACATAAATAACACAAAACCGAAATAAGGAAATAAATGGACCAAATAAAAAATAAGCAAAATAAAAAATTGCTTTAGTTGAAGATAACAGATTAGTAATTTATTTAGGGTGATAATTTTATCTGAAAAAACCTTTTGATAAAATTTTGGAGTCTCACTCATGCCGAATAGCATATCGATTTTCCTTTTAAAAAGGCGCTTCTCCTCTCTCCGTTTCTCCCGGTATCGCTCTTTAACAGCCCGCGTTGCTCCCGACTGTAGAGCAGTGCCGGCCAAATGGAGAGGACAAAAAAGTGTGCTTGTGTTGGTGTGCAAGAGAGCTCTCTCCAGACTACATCCGTTTTACTTGCAATTCAATGTTCACCGATACACACAATCATAAGTTCGGCTCGTGTTTGCGTAAAAACACGACTGACTTCGGCTCGTGGTAGCTATGCCTGGCCGGGTCTGCTGTAGAGCTCTACTGTAGGCAGCGTCTTTCTCTGCAGTAGCGCGGCGACACTCCTCATCATACACTCAGAAAATAATTTTTCTATATTTAAGAAAATCGCCCTAGAATCGAAATCACCATAAAATTTAGAAAAATATATTTTTAAATTTAGAAAAAAATATTTTTTTCTAATTTTTAGGGAAAATTTGATTTATTGAATTTTCTAATTATACCCGTTACTCGTAGAGTAAAAGGGTATACTAAAGTCGTGCAAATGTATGTAACAGGCAGAAGGAATCATTTCCGACCATATAAAGTATATATATTCTTGATCAGTATCAACAGCCGAGTCGATATAGCCATGTCCGTCTGTCCGTCTGTCCGTCTGTCCGTCCGTCCGTCCGTCTGTATGAACACCTAGATCTCAGAGACTAGAAGAGCTAGAGCAACCAAATTTGAAATGTAGACTCCTATTGTCTGCACGCAGATCAAGTTTATTTTCAATTTTTGCCACGCCCCTCACGCCCCCGCAATTTGGAAAAAACGTCATATCTCCTACAGTTTTGATGATAGATGGTTCGTACTTTCTAGAGATATCTAGTACTCAAAATTATTTATCGATTTGCTGAAGGAATGATAAAGATCGGATGAACGATACTCAAGTTATGACCAAAAAACGGTCAGTTAACTCCCACCACCCACCCCACCCATAACCTAAGCATTGCGTTCAGCAGCAATCTTAGTGAGAGAGAGAGAGAGAGAGAGAGAGAGAGAGAGAGAGAGAGAGAGAGAGAGACACCTCAGGCACACAGGAAGGCTATTAAACATTTGTTTCCATGAGTAACGGGTATATCGAAGTCGGTTAGAGCCGACTTTAACTTACGCTCTCGTTTTTAGGGTAATTTCGCCCAGTATTTCGTAGAAAATACTTGTAACAAATTTAAGGTATTTTACCCTACATTTTTTGAAAATAAACCCTAATTTTAAGAAAGTTTTTCTAAAAGAATATAAAAAAGAAAAAATGCTCCTTCGGTGACTTGATTCCAGACCTCGACCAACTGCGTACTTTCTTAATTATGGTTTTGACGCTACGTCTTGCTGAAGGCTACAGGCCGAGTGGGCTAAGGCGTCCGTCCGTGTGTTTAGCATTTGTGAGAGGTCCCAGTTAAAGTAAGTAATCAAAAAAATATGGCGAGTCGCCTTTGTCCCTTTTTGTAGGGCGATTTTCTAAAAATTAGACCGAAAATGGAACTTTTTAGGGCGAGTTGTTTCTTGAGTGTATCCAGACTGCTTTCGAGAGTGCTCGGCGGATCAAAGTATCTCCTTGGCAGCCGTACTCATGGAGTGTGATATATGTTCGTATACACCAGAAGGGAATGGCGAGTTTTCCCTGAGCAGTTGGGTGAGTTAAGCAGTGTAGGCTTCAGAGATCCGTTGTGATTGCAGCTTTTCGACATCTAGCTTTCGAAGTGTGCAAGAGCGTGAGGCATGTGCCATACTGAGCCGCTTGCGTAATTTAGCTGCAACAAGGTCGTGATAGTCTATGTTGGAACCTCGAATCGCACGCACGTCTAGAACACTCGATGAGTGCCTTCCGTCGATCACAACATGATTAATCTGGTTTCGAGTTAATTGATCAGGGGACTTTCAGGTCGCCTTATGGATGTCGCGATGTTTGAATCTGGTACTACCTATGACCATGTTTCTGCCCGCGGCAAAATCTATTAGCCTCTCTCCATTACCGGAGGTTGTTTCATGATGGCTAAATCGGCCGACAGTTGAGCCAAAAACTCATTCTCTCCCAATTTTAGCGTTAACATCGTCAAACACGATCTTTAGGTCGTGATCGGGGCAGCGCTCGGTTAGTTGTTCCAGGCGCACAGATAAGACTAATTCTAAAATATTTTGGCTTAAGTTTGAGTGCGGCTAATCGCATGTCAACTGGTGTGAACCTGATGACAGAGCGACGAAGTCTTTCACTGACTACAAAGCCGCACCCAAGCTCGTGCTTGGAAGCATGTCTGCTGTAGTAGATCTTCCAGGGTGCATTGGTCATTTTTTTCACATTATTTTAAAATAACTAATGAATAAACTTTAAAATTCTTTATAAAACTGTCGATTCCGGTAGCATCGAACGGAATCTTTAAAATGAAATAAATCATCGGTCCGCACGGGTTCGGGCTCTTGTGATCCGTTTACCGAACCGGGAAGGGAACCCCGTTTAAAATGATGACCGGAACCTTAACCGAAAACTTTTTCCTTTTAAAGGGTTTCGGATTAAAATAAAAAATAATCTATTACAGATTCTATTCTTGCGCTCTTTTTTCTGTCCCAAAAAATTCAGAGGCCCATGAAAGGACGACGCTATGACACGAAGGAGGAGCTAAACAAGGTCACAAAAAATGATTTTTTTTAAGTCCTTCGAGAATTGGAAGGGGGATTATTTTGAAGGGACAAAATAATTATTAATGAACAAATAAATTATTTTTAGGAAAACACAAAATTCGCGATACTTTTAACACAAACCTCGTATATCGAAACTGTAACCCACTTAGGGCCGATTTCTCATCTATTACATAGAGCTATATTTCACATAAACTTCCAAATAGCAGAGTAAATTGTGAGCTTACCTGACACATAGCAGCTATCTGGAAGAAGAGAAATCGGCCCTTACAGTTTTGGTTGTTGTTACTTATTTAATTGATTTTTGATTATATCAAATATATTTTAACATATGGATAAAATTAAAAATGCTATTATGCTACTTTTATCAGTTTTGGGTTTTTTTTTTGTATATTTAAAATGAAACATATTTCAAAAGATAACTACAATATGTTTCATTTTAAATTTTCCAGATGCGCATGCAATTGCTCAAGCGAGCCAGTGGCTATAAGCCCTTTCTCTATGATATCAATCAACAGGATGTCTGCTTATATCTGGAGAAACGTAATCGTCCCTTTGTCAATATCATACTAAATAGTTTTGCCAATCGCACCAATGTCATTAAATGTCCTCTGAAGCCTCAAGTGATCTGCCTTCTACATGTAGAGCTCTTTATTCTAGTCTGAACTGGTCTTAGAGCATTTTCGCTTTCCCGTCAAGGCCTTGGACATGTTACCCCTTTTTTCTGGTGAATATGCGCTCTATACCACATTTAGCTTTGATCACAAAGAACGCGCCTGGGTTAAGGCATATTTCACGCTGACAGAGTTTCGTTAACAAAACAAAAGATGTAACTTGCAAACAATTAAATTACGTTTAACATACTTAATTAAAATATGAATGTAAAATTTGTCATAAGAATAAAAGTGCAATAAACCAATTAATAAATTACACATAAATTCTAACCAAGCAACAAACCAAAATAATTAAATTAATTTATTAAATTCATTTATTGATGCCTTTTTCTGGGTGGAAAGGGGCTTTTGTTGGCTCTGGCACGTGCATGAATTAATGACACAATCAATTTCAAATACAGTCAAAATTTGAAAGAATAACTGATTTTTGTTTTAAAAACATTTTCTAGGTTTAATCTTTGATTCATTAATTTCCATTATTGCTTGTTCCTTTTTATATTATTTCCTCTCTTTCGTATTCCTTTCTCCTTTCTTTCGTCCTGTATCTATCCGTTCCTTCTTCCTGCTTCCTTCGTATTCCCTTCATCATTCCTCTTCCCTTACTGACTTCTTTCCATTTCCCTTCTTTTATCCATGCCACTTCCTTCCTTCCTCTTTTTTGCTACCCCTTCGTCTCTTTTTTGTGTAAAAAAGTAACTGAAATCTCTTCTGTTCTTAGAGAATCGTCTTATGGCCATAAAAATTATTCATCAAACGTTAAAATCAAGCATTTATCAGGAAGTTAAACTTGTCTTACGGCACAACAATTGTATTTTCGGTCACTCCCTTCCACTTTGCGTCATGAACTGACCTACCTTTTGCATAATTTCTTTCACATACTTCAGGCCAATCATCGACCCTGTCAAAAACGTACGCTCATGACATTTTGACCAAGCCAATGGTACTATTAAAAATCCATCAGCATCCACCGCTCCACAGAGACCTTTCAACAAAAACCAAAAATGTTTCCGATAGTTCCCAAGTCAATCTGCTTCATTGAGTGGGCCCATTGAAATCGAAACGAAAATTAATTGTAATTGTATCTAATAACTGAAATGTTGACGGAAATAAAATAGAGAGGGACATTCGATACAATACAAAATAATCAAATACAGAAATTACGTATACGTATGTCTAATGTTTTGTAAAAGTGAAATAAAAATACGATTTCAATTACCGACATTTTGCATGCATAATTAATTTGTGGGTCAATTGCAAAAACTTGAACTTCCACTTCAAGTGCCAGATTCAGACTCGTGGGGTGTCATCTCAGACAAACAAACAAAAAATGTCATGTTATTTGCCTAGGAAGTAATCATTTCATTTTTTCAACAATAATAACAATTCATTTCGCATGCAAATTAATGACAAACAATTAGCAGCTCAAGACACAAAAGCCGATTTATAAATTGATTGTATATAAATAATAAATTTTTGTCGGATTTTTGGAATATTTTGTTTTGTTTTTACATAAAATGTAAATAATTTATGTGCGAAGGCAATGCGCTCTTTATCGCTGATTAACCCAAATTTCAGAGAATTACTAAAAAAAAAACAACACACAAAAATCTCAGCGAAAAAGGGTAAGGAACTTGCACTTCCAAGTTATTGACTTTTGTGGCGGGGGCAGAAAATTGAAACTTTAGATAAATACTAAATAAAGCATTGAAATTTTTATTGATACAAAGGGAAATTCCCAGGAGGCTTACAATTACCGGGAAAGATTCTACTAGCAATCGTTGTTTCGGAGCTCTTAATTGTTCAGAGAAAGGGGTCAACAAATACATCCAACGTACCGTGATTCAGATTCAGGTGGAGCAGCAAGTGGGCCAATGACAGCAATCGGCAGAGCAGGCCCAGCATTACCTAATCGGACATTGGGAGTGCTGCATGAATGAACGACAACTCAAGGGTACAGGATATTTTTTTAGTCAGTGCACTCATCTGCAGAGCTCATGCTGGCAGATCAAGTTTATTTTCAATTTATGCCACGCCCCCTCCCGCCTCCGCAATTTGGGAAAAACATCATATCTCCTACAGTTTTGATGATAGATAGTTCATACCTTCTAGAGATATCTAGTAATCCAAATTATTTATCGATTTTCTAAAGGAATGATTAAGATCCGATGAACGATACACAAGTTATGAGCAAAAACGGTCAGTTAACAGTTGCGGGAAAGTTTACCTTTCTGCTTTCAATTGACGAAAAATGCAGCTGAAGACCATCGAATGCTGCAAGAAGCTTACAGAAAACATTCTCCAAGCAAAAAAAAAAAACAAAAACCAGAGTACGAGCAAACTACAATGTAATTTTGCAACATGAACATAATTTCGCCACATGTTGCGAAGCCGTTCAAAACATACCTTGAAACGCTACAAACGAGAAGTTCTACCCTACCCGCGGTATACGCCAAACATTGCCCCGTCCGACTAACATTTGTGTTCGTCGATGACGCATGCCCTTGAGGATCAGCACTTCTTCAACTCCGAAAATGCCAATACTCAACCGATTCGTGGATCGCTTTAAAAGACGCAATGTTTTTTCGAGATGGTATCCGAAAATTACCAGAAAGATGGGAAAAATAGTGGTTAGTGATGGACAATACTATGGAAAGTGAGTTCGTAACAAATTTTTCACAATAAAACTTTTGTATAGTTAATAAATCAAATAAATATAAAAAGGTTTCTTAATATCGAATAAGATGTTGATGTGATGTAAGATTTTCGAAATTTTTCAGCAATTTAAGAAATTATTTGTGTTTCTTTGCAAAAAGGATTTCATTATTTAAAAAAAAAATATTTTTCTATTATAGTTAGGAAAAATTATATTTGTATACACTTGAAAATTGTTTTATAATTTTGCCCGAAGTTTGTAAAGCAAATAAATATTTTAGATCAGCATGACGAGCAGAGTCGATTGAGCTTTGTCCGTCCGTCTGTCTGTCCGTCTTGTCCCTCAGTTTTGAAGCTATCGAGCTGAAAGGGCATTGCCGGATTTGAAGGGGAACCGGCTCCCAATGCTTTTAATTTTTTAAGTATGCAGTTTTAAGGTAGATCAAAAGTTGTGGAAGGTGATTAAAATTAATAATAACTCGCAGTACTCGACGGTCCTGTTTCCATTTTTACACTCACAGCGATAGCGCCGTATTACTGTACGGATCTTTAATAGAATTGGAGGAATCGCATGGAATGGATTAGGCGATGAAATATTGCCAAATGAAGTCAACATATCTTGTAGTTCTTGGGTTGGGGGTGGTGGGTGGTGTTAACTGGCCGTTTTTTGCCCATAACTTGAGTATCGTTCATCGGATCTTAATCATTCCTTTAGAAAATCGATAAATAATTTGGATTACTAGATATCTCTAGAAGGTATGAACTATCTATCATCAAAACTGTAGGAGATATGATGTTTTTCCCAAATTGCGGAGGCGGGAGGGGGCGTGGCATAAATTGAAAATAAACTTGATCTACCAGCAAGTATAAGAAATATATGTCCCATACATGTCAAACCTCTATCTCTTACCATCTCTGAGATCTCTTCGTTCATACGGACGGACGGACGGACAGACGGACAGACGGACATGGCTATATCGACTCGGCTGTTGATGCTGATCAAGAATATATATACTTTATAGGGTCGGAAACGATTCCTTCTCCCTGTTACATACTTTTGCACAAACTTAATATACTCTAAGTACCTTCGGTACAGAGTATAAAAGGTACCTTCGGTACAGAGTGTAAAAATAGAGGAAAGCTAACTTCGGCTCGACCGGAGTTTTTATACCCTTGTAGCTTGTATGACTTATATAAATTAGTAGACACAAATATGTACATTCGGCCAAATGTACACATTTGTGACAAGGCCTCCTATATACATTTTCTACACCCAATTTCTATGCCAGCTATACTATATAGTTGTCCTATCAAACTTGGTGGAATTATGTGAAAGCATAGAAAACTTATAAATACGAGGTTTGGGGACGTTTGCGTTGCGTTAGTGAGTTTTTCTCACTAAAACAACATTTTCGACTGATGCTTCCTGTGGCAGCTATATGCTATAGTCATCCGATCTGGCCGGTTCCGACAAATGTGCAGCGTATTTGTACCAAAAGACTTCGTGCAAAGTTTGGTTAAGATAGCTTGAAAACTGACGGAGGAGGTAGCATAGAAACAGACGGACAGACGGACCGACGGACAGACGGACATGGCTATATCAACTCAGCTCGTCATGCTGATCAAGAATATATATACTTAATGTGGTCGGAGATGCTTCCTTCTATGCGTTACAAACATCTCGACAACTTTAATATACCCTCTACAAGAGTATAAAAATTTGGCGATTTCAAACCGGTTTTCGGACCATTTGGTCTCAAAATTCATTTCATTTTCATTTCTTGAGTATTCGTAAACGTACAAATAACCGTATATAAACAAATAAGAAATATTTTATGTATTTATTAATCTCTTTAAATTATAAAAACACAACAGTCAATTTCTAATATTTGTATTGCTTACATATAGTACATAACTCACACTCTGAGATCAGTTGCTTCTGTAGATTAAAACTTATTTTACACATAACGCAGTACACAGTTCGACAAAATCAAACTTTTTTATAAACCCGGCATGAGACAATAAATTATGACAAAAGGACCTCTGTAAGCATCACCTCATACCCAGTTTTTCAAATAAAGCCTCGGTTCGCGTTTTATGGGTTCTTTTGTACTTGCAACACACAACGAATACAATTTTATCTTACTTTTTAAGGGCTTAAGATAAAAATCTGGAAAATTCGGCAAATGTGAACAGGGTCATTGGGATCGCAATACAAAAAAAAATCACTTTATTCGGGCAATTGGTTAAGGTACCTCCAGATGGCGTTAAACCTTTATTCTTGAATATCTTTAAAAGCACACGGTAGATTTTTATTAAAATCGATTTTTATGATGGTAAAATGATCTATGGCAGACCCCTTAGTGATGGTACTCTATAGCCAAAAAACCGCGAATCGGAGTACCAATTTTGTATTCACCCACGAACCATTTCATATGGACTATAACGCAGACGTAAAAATAGACCGAACTGGTTTTTTTATATTCACCAAAGAAGGTTTGGTTTGCGGACTATAGGCAATTTTGTAACAGCACTTGCCTTTGAACAACATTGTCCATTTGGGTATCACAGGCTTCCCCAAAATTATGGAATTATTCTTATGAGTAAAATTCGCCACCAAGAAAGAGTACAATTTCAATTAAAATTCTCTTTGGTGGAGACACCGCGATACGTTATTATGCCTCGGAGGCTCCGGGATTTTTGGAAAGTCCGAACCGAATCTGAACTGAATCGGAACAGAAAAATGTTTTACTCCCGAACCTGAACCGAGCAAAAAAAATTGAAAGGATTCGGTCCAAAAAAAAAATGTTCAATAATTTTTTTCTATCTGCTGTAAATGTTGATATTTTTATTTATTAATATATTTAAAAAATTAGGGAGGTTACACCGAGCAATAATATCTGTATTTATGAGTTTTATGCGACTGTCTACATATTTTTTGGAATCAGTGCACAAAACTGGATCAGAGTTTTGCATCGAGAAGGCTGGACCAAAATGGCTGTGTGAACCTAGTTTAAAGGTTGCTAAAAATTAAAACAAAAAACAATTATTAATGCACCTCTACAGGACTGCATTGCAAAAATGCAATGCCACTATCGTCTCCACCAGCACCATTTCAGCGAACCGTTTAGCTTAAAGTTGAATAATAATACGCAGCGAGGACAATTTTGGGATTAGATTTTAGAGTCGCCATTTTGGGTGCCTCATGCATTTGTTCCTTACGCTTTGCAATTCTTAACTCTACGTTCACAGAATTGAGCATATAAATAGCACTTAGTTAAACTACTGCTTCGGTGGCCGGGTGCGTCGCAAGAGTTTGCTGAAATGCCATGAAAATTGTTAATTCCCACTTTGAAATTACCAACACCGCAACCTTGCACTTTTGGCTAGGAAGAATTACTTTTGATAAATAAGAAATTATGCCGAAGGGATCGACCATAGCTGCTGAAATCAATCCAATCCGTGCGTGTGTGTGCCCGTGTGCGCGGTTGTAGATCTCTCATTGTGAGTCTAGATGTAAAAGGTCTCATCTTTCCATGTATCATCTCTCTCATCTAGAGAGAGAGAGAGAGATACATATAACATCTAGACTCATTGATAGATCCACTTCCGCGCACATGCAGGGCAAAACACGGTACGGGTACTTGATTTCAGCTATGGTCGTCGATACTACTTACGGTATAATTTTTTACTGTTCAAATATTCTTCCTTGCGAAAAGCGTGCAAGGTAGGGGTGTTGTTGGTAATTGCAAGTGGGAATTAACAATTTTCATGGCATTTCAGTAGTCTCTTTCGATGCACCCGACCACCGACGAAGTAGTTTAACTTTAGTGCTATTCAGAGATCTGCAAGAGTGCCTGTTTTTATACCCTGTTCCCATTCAAAATGCCAGAAGGAAGCATCTCCGACCCTATAAAGTATATATATTCTTATTTTTATACACTTGAAAAGTGTATTATAATTTTGCCCAGGAGTTTGCAACGCATAGAAAGAATCATCTCCGACCACATAAAGTATATATATTTTTGATCAGCATGACGAGCTGAGTCGATTGAGCTTTGTCCGTCCGTCTGTCCGTCCGTCTGTCTGTTTCTACGCAAACTAGTCCCTCAGTTTTTAAGCTATCGAGCTGAAATTTTGCACAGAGTCTTCTTTTGGCTGCACGCTGCTAATATGTTGGAGCCGCCTGGATCGGATGACTACTTCTTGTAGCTGCCATAGAGACGATCGTTCGAAAAATGGGTTTTTGTGAGAAAAACTTGATTGATTAAATGTTTTCAAACTGATCTGCGAAGTTTGGTCAAAATCGCTAACCTTTGGAGCGAGCTTTTTCATGTGTATTAAAACTTCGGCACAGACGATGTTAGCTTTCCTTTCTCGTTTGTTTTCAATTTTAGCGTTCTTAAACTCGATCATAATTAATATTATATGTTTTTAATTAAACTGATCAGAAGTTAGCTTTGCTTTTTCGTTATAATATTTCTAAATACTTAAAAAAAAATTTAGGTAGAGTTTGTACACAGAGAAAATATCCGTTCGGAATGTAACGAAATCATGGATTTTTGTTGACGATTCTACTATAAGCACTTTCTCACTCATTGACGGTTAAGGCTTGTATTATAAACATTTTGTGTTCACTTAATAAACGGCTTGGACATGTTTCAATTATAATTTGTGCTCGAAACAACAAAAAGTAATCATTATTTATAGCACTTTTTTTGTTGGTTCAACAATGTCTTCTTTCTGAACAACGAATAAATTTAAAATTTTTTATTTTTAACTTTACCATGTGCGGGGATTAAACTCAGGACCTCGGGACTTAACACAGCTGCATCTTAGCGCTTACAACTATCAAGCTCTCACGTCAGAGAGCGTCAAGTCATAGTATAAGCATATAGCCATAAGCACTTCGCACTTAGCCACTCAGCAAGCCACATTCCCCGTGGTGTAGAGGGTGGGACGTTGCCCTAGAGCGTCGAGGTCATGGGTTTGAATCCCCGGCCAACCAAAAATTTAGAAACATTTTGTTTCTTTCTATTGTATTGGTTTTTTTTTTGTGGTGTTTTTAACATTGCCTATGTTTTTATAGAATGCTCCCAAAATATTTGTATGAGTATTATAATCATTTAAGTTGAAAGATTTTTTCTTCTTTCATGACCACCGTTCAGGTTTTATGAACGAAAAACGCGCAGCAAAATCATGGCCATTCGGTAATGATTTAGGAACCTAAGTGCGTAAGTGCATTTTTAAGTCACACCCTCAATCCGATTAGATCTCTCGCATCGCAGAGGTGGGCTGCTATTTTTCCTGGTATTCAAGACTAACAAGCTACGTTTTGCAGTCGCTTAGGCTACAGCGCCTTGTAAGTCAACGTCCGTACCAAACAGCAAGCGGGAAATCCTGGTGAAATAAAAGTATCGGGCTATGGAAATTTAAGATCTCCCGCTGTGTACAACTCAAATTAATTTGGTAAATAAACCAATGCAACAACTAACCGACTCAATTGTCTGCCCACTTCCTTGTGTCACCTTAAAGGCCATCTAAAGTCAGTGTAAAAATTGTCTTAATGATCTGAGCGGCCAACACTTGGCCATCGATTTGACTGAGTAACTAATGGTAATGGCTGGGAGTTGGGAATTGGAGCCTGTTTGCCTACCCGGCTGTCTGTCTGCCTTTCGCAAGCCCAGGAGCCTAACGATGCCAGACAAAGCGCCATGTGTGCCAACTTATGCATATTTATAGATATGTTATTTAGTTTTTGTAGCTGTTGCTGTTGTTGTTGTTGTTGTTGTTTCTTCAAACAAAAACCGCAGCCAAACTTGCAAACAAGAGAGCAGACCCAGTTTATGGGTAATGGTTGGTCTGCTGGCCTATGGGGAATTTTCATTTTGGGGTAACTGGTAGCTCCCCTCCACCTACCAATAATAATATAATCAATTTTGCAGCCAAAGCTTAACGAAATTTATGCACATTTCTTCAACTTGTTCATATTCATATTTCTGTTACACTTTTGCGTTTTGTTAAACCTGATTATATTTTATTACATCACTTAGCTAACCCATAAAAGTTTGACAATTTCGTAAATATTGTATATATAGGTTTTGGTTGGCGGATTTGTGTTTGGTATGCAAATTTTTTTATGCATTTTCTTTGTTTGTTTTAGTGAAATTTAAATAGTCCCATAAATATCCGTAGCCGGCTTCAACAGCTGACCCGAAGTGTGCGTGTTGTGTTTTTTATGTTTTATTGTAGTTTGTTCGCGCCTCGTTACGATTTATGACTGCGTGGGGTATTTGTGGTTATCATGATTGAGCAATATCTCGGTGGGAATGCGGGTCAAGTGACATTGAACTTTGACTTGTTGACGAGGGCGAAGATTAATTGCGCCCACATAGAATGCATTTTGAAAAACTTGTTAAAAAAAACGATGCAACCTTCTTCTTTGATTCATTTTGGGTATTTCGTCACTTCAGTCGACTCAGTTCATTGCCACAATCCGCTGAGCTCCGCTTGGCTAATTTTAATTGATGAGCTGACAATTTGTTGATACATTTTAACACGTTGATGCTCTGTTGATCGGTAGCTAAAATTTGCGTCACTTGATCCATAAGCCGCCAAAACAGCAATAAATTTGTTTACACAAACAGTGAAGCGATGCCCCTGATTAATTTGTCGTTAACAAAAGACTGAAGCAACGAACTTGCCCGCGTCAGGACGCGTGGATGATTGTCCGGCAAAGAATGTTTCGGGACACAATTTTAATGCAATTAACACACTATTAATCTTGATCAAAATCGAACATTTTGTTAATGGAAAACGTTGCACACAAACAGCTGCTGTTCATTTGTTAGGTTTTGATGTTGTTGTCTGTATACTGAGGTTTGAGTTCAACAGCGTTTACAACTCAATACGTTTTGGGGGAATCCTTCATTTCCAAGGTTCATTAAAGGGTTGTGAACTTTGCAAGAGTTTACTGAGTATAAGTGATACCTTTGTTTTGGAAATTTCCATTTGAATACAATTTAGAATGGGTTTTAAACCCGTTACTCGTAGAGCAAAAAGGGTACTGTAAAGTCGTGCAAATGTATGTACTCCCACAATTTTTAAGAAGTCGGTCTCAAATTTTAAGCTCCCTCAAATTTGCATAAATTTCGGATTAAAAATAGTCGAGTTAAAAAAATGTTGAATACTTTTCGGCTGTCCCCCTCAGGAACATAGGAATGGTATTACACATTTCTTCAAATGAGTAACGGGTATATCGAAGTCGTGCAGGGCCGACATTAACGGATGTTCGACTAGGGGACTAAAACTAGAAAAACTTTGTCTTTACGACAGATTTCTTTGGCTACGCTTTTGTCTTTGCATATTGTAGTTGTAAAGTCAGCCGCTTTATCATTTGCCGTAGCAGCAGGTGTGTTTGGGTGTGTTTGTGGGTGTGTGGTGTGGATGGTGTGAGAGGGGGAACAGGGAGAAGGGGGAACAGTGTGTTAACAATGGGCTAGCAGTGGGTTAAAAGTGAGCTAACAGTGGGTTAACTGTGAGTTAACAGTGAGCTAACAGTGAGCTAGCAGTGAGGTAAAAGTGAGTTAACAGTGGGTTAACAGTGGGCTAACAGTCGGTTAAGAGTGGGTTAACAGTATGATAACAGTAGGTTAAAAGTAGGTTAACAGTAGTTTAACAGTAGGTTAACAGTAGGTTAACAGTAGGTTAACAGTAGGTTAACAGTAGGTTAACAGTAGGTTAACAGTAGGTTAACAGTAGTTTAACAGTAGTTTAACAGTAGTTTAACAGTAGGTTAACAGTAGGTTAACAGTAGGTTAACAGTAGTTCAACAGTAGGTTAACAGTAGGTTAACAGTAGGTTAACAGTAGGTTAACAGTAGGTTAACAGTAGGTTAACAGTAGGTTAACAGTAGGTTAACAGTAGGTTAACAGTAGGTTAACAGTAGGTTAACTGTAGGTTAACAGTAGGTTAACAGTAGGTTAACAGTAGGTTAACAGTAGGTTAACAGTAGGTTAACAGTAGGTTAACAGTAGGTTAACAGTAGGTTAACAGTAGGTTAACTGTAGGTTAACAGTAGGTTAACAGTAGGTTAACTGTAGGTTAGCAGTAGGTTAACAGTAGGTTAACAGTAGTTTAACAGTAGTTTAACAGTAGGTTAACAGTAGGTTAACAGTAGGTTAACAGTAGTTTAACAGTAGGTTTACAGTAGGTTAACAGTAGGTTAACTGTAGGTTAGCAGTAGGTTAACAGTAGGTTAACAGTAGTTTAACAGTAGTTTAACAGTAGGTTAACAGTAGGTTAACAGTAGGTTAACAGTAGTTTAACAGTAGGTTTACAGTAGGTTAACAGTAGGTTAACAGTAGGTTAACTGTAGGTTAACAGTAGGTTAACAGTAGGTTAACAGTAAGTTAACAGTAGGTTAACTGTAGGTTAACTGAAGGTTAACAGTAGGTTAACAGTGGGCTATGCAATCTGTACGCTAAACAAAGAATTAAGAAGCAAAACCGGGATTTTATGCCCATAGTAGATGAAATCAACCTACCAGAAACGCAAATTGGCATTTTAGTTCCTGAACTAAATTACAAATCTGCTTGAGTCCTTAAAGAAAATGGTTTTCCTATAAAAAATTTTCTCATACATGTCAACCTTATTGAAAAAGTTTACCAACAAACCGAAAGTGCTCTATCGGCTGGTGAAGACTGTCAGATTGTTTTGAAACATTCAGTGGGGTAAAGCAAGGATGCTTGCTCTCTCCGCTATTATTTGCACTCTATTTGGATGATTTGCATGATCACTTGGAAGGAGGCCTTTATATTGATGACATAAATTTCAGGCAATTACTTTATGGGGATGACATAGTTATACTTACTGACGTAGTAGAAGTGGTACAGAAAACAAGTAAGAGCGCTGTAGTCGAGTTTCAAGTCTACAAAATACCCTGTTCAATTGAGAAACACATACAAACACACTCGCATACACAAACGCACACACACAAGTGCGGACACACCGACACACACGCGCTCACACGCGCTCACACGCGGCCTGCTGACTGACTACCGCCCCCCCGCTCCCATAAGCTTAATTGTTTATTAACTTTTGTGTTTTTGCTCGTATCTTATTTTCCTTTTAAGAGTAGTTATATATATGGCCTAGGATAGTATATATTAAGCCACCAGGTTCTAACTTTAAAATTGTGGCTGTGACAGTTTTTTACAGACAGACAGACGGACAGACAGACAGACGGACATGGCTATATCGATTCGGCTGTTGATGCTGATCAAGATATATTATATATACTTTATAGGGTCGGAGAAGCTTCCTTCTCCCTGTTACATACATTTGCACAACTTCATGATCCCCTTTTCCCATTTTTAATGGGAACAGGGTATAATAATTAATCGACTAGAGCAATACTGTCAACTATGGGGAATGGAAGGTAATCTCTTGATATTAGTTATAATGGTCTTTCGGAGAGGAGGAGGACTAGAAAATAAGGAACGGTGGACCTTTAACAATGACACAGTCAGTATTGTATCCCAAAATAAATATCTGGCAGTTACTTTCGGAGCCCAAGTGCGGGACAACTCTTGCTCTGACGACGTAGACTCGCTCAATCGATATTTCTACAATTAAATTCTTAACCTACCAGATAGCAGTATATACGTACTATGCACTACATTTAAAATACATAGCCAAGACTATCTTCGAGTACGAAAAATTCGTAAGATTGTCCCGTTCGTAGCTGTGGAAATGCCCTTATGTAATCTACACTGTATTTAAATTTAGTGACGAACGGGGAAGTCCGGTGTAGTACCTGAGAACGCAGTGAAGAACTGCAGCATACGAGGTGGGCTGACGTTTTTTCGTAAACCATTTCCCAAAGGAAGATAATCTGTAATAAATTTATGTCTACTACTACTACTAATTTCCGAAATCATAGACCAAAATTTGTTCAAAATTAGATATATTTTTTGCTGTTTCATATATTTTTGCTATTGCTATGTAGCAAATGACACCATGACACCCACTCTTGTTATACCCTGTTCGCATTAAAAATGGGAACAACCAGAAGGAATCATCTCCTACCCTATAAAGTATATATATTCTTGATCAGAATCAACAGACGAATCGATTTAGCCATGTCCGTCTGTTTGTCTGTATGAACGCTTCGATCTCAGAGACTTTAATAGATAGAGCCACAAATTTTTGCATGTATGTAGGTGTATACCGTACCAGATCAAGTCTGTTTCAGATTTGGAAAATTCCACCTCCTCCTACTTTTAACCGCGAAAAACTGCAACATTACTTGGAATAGGGGATTTTGCAGTCGGGACACTCGACTGCAGCACTCTTATTTGTTTTTTTTTTTTAATTTATTCGCAGAAAATACAACACTATTAAAACTTATCTAAAGAATGTACACAATAAACCAACTGTCAGAATGGAATGTCATCAATCAATTAGGCTGGTTCCAGTGTCTTCGCGAATTAAGACCGAAATGCTTACTAAGTCCTCTATTGGACTTTGCGTTGATAACTGGAAAATTCGTTGGCATAACTGTATAGCAGCAGAATGGGATTTCTTTAAAGGGGATGAAATAGATATATATAAATAAATAAAGATTTTGAAAATATATGAAAATTCACCTTTCAATTTTATCACAGCATGTTGCCTAAACTTGGAGGTCGCATCGCAAGCATTTCGAATGCCACTTAGGGCCGTTTTCTCATGTTCCTGTTTTTGCTCAAATCGATATCCACCTAGATTTTGCAACTAGGTGGTTTTTGTGCAATTGGTTGTCTCATGTATGTTGATCATCAATTCGGGCATTTGCGCCACGGTCACACAGGGAGGGCTTGAAAGGTATAATAATAGGTTGGCAGCACCTCTGCACTCGGCTGATTATTGTTTTGCATATTGCGCGCCAATTTTAAAAAATTAAAGCAAGAATTTTACAAAGAAGGAGAAGGATTTTCTTTTGGAACGACTTGATGGGAGATTAAGCAACAGGTCGAAAGCTAAGTTCACACAGGCAAATAATTTGGTTAAATTTTGATAAAAATAGCCATGATTTTTTATCATCCCATCCCCCCGTAAGCCATAAGCACCTCTTCTTCGGTAAACGTACAAGCTTTGAAATATCGCCAACGAAACTCCCGCAGTATTGGACATCGTCCTACAGAATGCTGCATGTCCTCCTGTTCATACATATTGCATAGTGAGCATATACCTCGATTTACAATTCTAATTCCACCTAGTTTGGCAAAAACAGCAACATGAGTAAACGGCCATTAGAGTCCGAGTTTTTGTAAATGGTTAATCATAGATGTGAACGCAGACGCGTTTGTGGGGCTAAAATCTCAGCCCGAATTGTGATTTCTATGTTGTGTTTGTAAATATGGTTCCATAGTTGTTTGCTTTTATACTAGGGAACCAGGGCCTGCAGTCAGGCATCTCTAACCGTAGCGTTGACTTAAATCTACCCTACCTAAAGCTGTCTGAATGGCGTTGGCCATCATTGTAGATTGACAATGCATTTCCTGGGTGTAAAGAGAGCAAGTGACAACTTTTTATTTCAAGTTTCATACAGTGCGCATTCCCCGGTCGACATTCTCGGGAAAGGTACACTTGGAGGATTTCATTCAACATCCAAAGCATTTATATATTTTTAAGAATTTGATTACAGAGTTTTGAAATCATGTTAGCCTTGACATTTGTCTCTTAATTTTTTCAAGTCTGTCAATTTCATTCCCTAGAAACATTTCAGAAGAAATCATTTCTACTTTACTCTCCATCGAGTACAGTCTATATATCGCCTAAATTATTTTAATATTTACTTTTCCAAAAAAAATGAATCTTAATCGTATGATCCTTACACAAATAATACAGTTGGCTTATTTTTTATTATGGCAGTTTGAGAAGTTTTTACATATGTATGAATATACACAAAAATTTTCTTCTTTTTTTTTTAACAAATTTACAATTAATATTCAGGTTTGATCCAATCAAATAAGCGTACACTGCTGTGCAGAGTGGTCAGATATCAGATACTAGACTATTTTGACTTATTATATATTTAATGCTGAAAGATATTTTTGCATGATGCAGTTAGTCAAAAGAATAAAGTTTTCCAAAAAAAAAATTCTCTTCCTTTCTTCTTTTTTTTTAACAAATTCAATATTTATAAAGAATACTAAACATATTTATGTTAAAGCATTGAATTAAAAGCATACATTGTATAATCTTTTTTTTAAGCCAATCAATTTTACGTACACTGCTGTACGGAGTGCTCATCCAAGTTAAGCTGACCAAAATTGGCTTAAGAACTGTAATGGTCGTCGTCATTTTCCTAGGCATTTCGGAAGGTGAGATCAAGCGGCAAGCCAATCTATCGATTAGCAGCCCTAAGTTTTCAACTGTCTGGCATCTTTACCAAAGATGGCTGTCAGTTCCGCTTTCTGCCAAGCTCTTTTTTTTGTCATTCGGTGGCGATCAGACGTTAATTTTTGTTAATCCACAATTTTCAGAGGCATTCTTCCAACAATTGCCCTTTTTGTTGATTAATTTTATTAATACAACAACACGGAGTGTTTATTGTTATTTTGTAAATATTGTATGGACCTATAGGATATGTCCTATAGGACATGGCCTTAATGTTATGCGTAACCTCCAATTATAATAAGCATAACCCGTATACTTTGGAAACTCTTAACAGTCTTCTGGGCATCAATTATGTATATCACACGCTACTTCAGCCCAAGGTGATAAAATGTAATTTTTATGCTTTTTAGTTTTTCAGTGTACATTTTTTTCGTTACATGTGGAAACACCAAAAAATACTCAGTAGTGTTTGCCATTTCACAGTTCAAAAGCTGCCAATGCATCCTGAAAAATTCACTGTTTGGTGCGGTTTGTGGGAAGGCGGCATCAATGGACCGTACTTTTTCAAAAATAATGAAACATGGCAAAGTTACTGTCAATGGAGCAATGATAATGATGATAGTTGAGATACTGGACGAAATGCTGGAAAAAGTATGCCAAAATTTGAGATTAGGGATTGACTCTCAGGTGTAGCCGGGGTCAACATTTATATGAGATAATTCAAATAAATCGCTCCTAATAAATCGGGGGTGCCACAGAATTCATTAGCGATTTGGCTTCTAGCGATTTGTCAAATCGCGCGAAAATTTTCGCCATGCCACAGAACTTGGAGTGATTTCATTTTTTAAGCTTGTACACAAACCCTTTCTAACTTGACTACATAGGGTAGTCACACCGCAAGAGCAAATAAAAGTAAGCCTTTTTATGCATTTTTATTAATATTTTTATACTCTGTACCGAAGGTACATAGAGTATATTAAGTTTGTGCAAAAGTATGTAACAGGGAGAAGGAATCGTTTCCTGACCCTATAAAGTATATATATTCTTGATCAGCATCAACAGCCGAGTCGATATAGCCATGTCCGTCTGTCCGTCCGTCCGTCCGTATCAACGAAGAGATCTCAGAGATGGTAAGAGATAGAGGTTTGACATGTATGGGACATATATTTCTTATACTTGCAGGCAGATCAAGTTTATTTTCAATTTTTGCCACGCCCCCTCCCGCCGAGTCGAATAGCCATGTCCGTCTGTCCGTCCGTCCGTCCGTATCAACGAAGAGATCTCAGAGATGGTAAGAGATAGAGGTTTGACATGTATGGGACATATATTTCTTATACTTGCAGGCAGATCAAGTTTATTTTCAATTTTTGCCACGCCCCCTCCCGCCCCCGCAATTTGGAAAAAACTTCATATCTCCTACAGTTTTGAAGATAGATCGTTCGTTCCTTCTAGAGATACCTTGCAAACAAAATTATTTATCGATTTGCTGAAGAAATGATAAAGATCGGATGAACGATACTCAAGTTATGGGCAAAAAACGGCCAGTTAACACAAAACGATACTCAAGTTATGGGCAAAAAACGGCCAGTTAACACAACAAATAACGCCGATCATGTGCCCGCTCCCAATCGCAGGTCTGACTCGAATGTCGCCCCCTTACACGTCCAGCTGTCCATATCCTGCTGCAGCCCATGTTGTTTACGTGTGAAAAACGTTGTCCAGCCGGCCTTGCACCCGCGTGTCCACAATCGCTATATTGGTCGTTCACCTATCGCGCCGATTTTACACTCCACTCAGATGACTTTGCAACTACAGGTAACCGATCGCACGTTGGTCAATCATCCGACCAATTTTTCAGATCTTACATTGCACTGTGGGCAAAAAGTCCGAAATTTCTGCATTAAGTCCAATTTTAAAGCTAGAGCGTTCAAATTTGGCACAAAAATGTAAAACCACACCTTCAACCCCTCGGCCCACACCCAAGGAAAAATAAAAAATTTGTAGGTATTAATTAAAAATTTGATATATGATATGTTTATTCTTCTTTATCATCTAACTCAATTTCCAGATAACCATCAGAATAGTCAGCGGAGTCCAAATCTTTATTTTCTTACAATGTACATACATACAAATTGTATAAAATTTTCTTTCAGTTTTCTTTGGGAATGCTTACATGTGACCCATTTTTGTCCACATCATTTCCTGAATTTCCTTTTTCCGAGACATCATTTCGACTTTGTTAGCCTGGGTAACGTGCCACTTCTGAATTTTAAGCCTATAGGATACGTTCATTACAAATTCCAAAAATCGAATTCAGGCATGCAACGGACCGACACCATATTTTAGAGTCGCTGGCCTTGGCTTAAAACATTCGGAGTGAAAATCAGTGGTTTCGAGGAGTTTTTTTATGTTTAACCCCACATGCTGTGCAGCACTGAGTTGATGACGTACCAGTTTAAGCGTTAAGTACTTTACCATCAATTAATGTCATTTGTGGTTTATAGGTAATGACAATTTTTTTGCCTTCCTTTCTATATATGATGCATATCCAAACATTCTTTTTCTCTTAATATTTTTTCATGGCTTTCCTTTGCATACTCAATTTTAAGTGGAACATTACAGATTGTGGAGCTCTGTTATTCCAAATAATTCGTTGATTTGCATCTATTAATTTGAAAGGTATCAAAGTGCTGACAAAAAGGGATATATCCAGGGAAGCAGGTTCTTCTGATCGAAACTTCTGCTTATGTAAGCTTTGGCTAGTAGATCCATCGAATCCGTAGCTTACTATTAACGTGCAACGTGAAACATTTTCCATTTGAGATATAACCTCTTTTTGCAGGACCAATATTCTTTCGGCTGTATGGTCAAGGTTTTGCATTGAAACCTGCTCAAAATTTTACGAAATTTCTGTTTGAGTTGGTCTGTAAATCGTTTTAACTTCTTGAAGTGCTGAATATGGGGGGAAAATGTTGCAGCCACGAGCTTTATTTGTGGGATTTGGGTAATAAGATAACTTAATATATCCCTGTAGTTAAGTTAAATGTGTTTATTTGTAGTTTAAATATAATGGAAAGGTTATTTTAATGAAATTATTGTCTCTGGTTAATTTAAGCTTTAGTTGTAATAGTTTCTCCTTCGTCTTAAGTTTTGTCTTCGTCTTAACTTCACGTCTTTCGTTTTTATGAGCAGCGACTCGGCACATACTGTTTTTGCTTTGGCAGCAGGTTTGCCGCTTCTTTCCTCTCTCCTACGCTCAATTGATCTGGCAAGGCTTGACAGATCAGGGATGCCAGACCCACTCCCACATATTGATATACTGCTGTTTGGTCCCATACATGTCAGACCTCTATCTCTAACCATCTCTGAGATCTCTTCGTTCATACGGACGGACGGACAGACGGACAGACGGACAGACAGACAGACTATATCGACTTGGCTATTGATGCTGATCAAGAATATATATGGATCTTCATCGCATCTTTCATCATCGCCGATGTTCATGCACAACGATCCCCATACCTGATCGACCACAAGCAACCTGCTACAAATCGAGACGCTCTTTGTTTGGCAATTGATGCCAGCCTGAGACTACCTACATGTTCTCGATCTCAGCACAAAGTGCACGACAAGTGGCAAACAAAGTCCACGACGAGTGGCAAACAAAGTCCACAACGAGTGGCGAACGAAAATCCACAGCGCGTGGCACACTAAAGTCTCCACTCGTGGTACATTACCCAGTACTATTGACTCTGCAACCTCAATCCTGCTTGGGCGAACTTGCTTATCGACGTCCACTTAAAGCAACGGCCTCAACGCGAGGTTACCATCGACTCAACTTCGCCAATCTGTACTCGGTACACATGCTCAGTATAACGGATTCATCAGTTTCTACACTCAATTGAATTAAATTGTTGAGTATAAATCATTAAAAACTTTTATTTATATAAATTATACCAGCTGCAAGGGAATATAAACTTCGGCCGAACCGAAGTTAGCTTTCCTCTATTTCTTTTTATACCCTTGCAAAGGGTATTATAATTTTGCCCAGAAGTTTGCAACGCATAGATATATTCATTTCCGACCCTATAAACTATACATATTCTTGATCAGGGCGACGAGCTGAGTCGATTGAGCTTTGTCCGTCCGTCTGTCTGTCTGTTTCTACGCCAACTAGTCTCTCAGTTTTAAAGCTATCGAGCTGAAATTTAGCAGTCTTATTTTTACTGCACGCTGCTAATATGTCGGAACCGACCGGATCGGATGAGTATATCTTATAGCTACAGAGAAAAACTTTTTTGTTTTCAATGTTAGCGTCCTTAAATTCGGCCATTATTAATATTACATGCTTTCAAACAGATTTGCAAATTTTGGTCAAAATCGGATGACTATATCTTATAGATGCCATAGGACCGATCGGTCGGAAAATAAGTCTTAGTGATTATTAATATAAAGAGCTTTCAAACTAATTTGAAAAAGTTGATCGACATCGGATGACTATATCTTATAGATGCCATAGGACCAATCGGTCGAAAATTAGTCTTAGTAAGAAATTTTTTTTGTTTTTTATGTTAGCGTCCTTAAATTCGCTGATGACTAATTTTATGTGCTTTCAAATAGATTCGCTAAATTGGGTCGAAATCGGATGACTATATCTTAAGTCTGCAATATGGCCGATCGGTCGGAAATTGAGTCTTAGTGAGAAAAACTTATTTGTTTTCAATTTTATCGTTCTTAAACTCGGCGTTTGTTTATTTGATATGTATTCAAAAAGATTCGCGAAATTTGGTCGAAATCAGATGTTTATCTGTCGGAAAATGGGTTTTAGTTAGAAAAATTTTTGAGTTTTATGTAAGCGTTCTTAAACTGTGACATTTGCATTTGCAAGGTTATAAAAACTTCGGCACAGACGAAGTTAGCTTGGCCTTCTCGTCTTATATTATCAAAAACCAAACGCCTAAAAATCACCCTTTACAAAGATGCTGCTTCCCAAAGGTCGTGAGGACAAGCATGTGCGCACACTGCATGAAAGCGAGGAGGAGAAGGGACAATCTCAAAGTTAGACTAAGTTTTGCATATCCAAATCTGAGACCAAAATTCTCAATTCAAGTTCACTTCTGTATAAAAAGAAATTGTAAACTTAAATTATCTGACCGAGAGTAAACCAAACAATGAGCGCACTTATGGTCAATAGGCAGCTATCTAAGGAGCTAGATGACCTACCATCTGCCATCCTTCAAAAGTTACGTAAATGACTTAATTGGTTTAAATTATGGGCAAAGTAATAGATCTACACCAAAAAGAGCATCATATACCACTCTTAGGGGCACACAAAAGTATGCTTCTATAATCAAATCATTTAAAAGTCGCGGACTGACCTTAACTGCACCTTTCTTAAGCGAAATCACCAAATCTAATTCTTACTTTAACATATTTTTATAGAATGTTTCAAATTTTGGCCCAAGTTCATTGACAGCTGCTTTTAAAATGCAAACGTCATATGGAAGTATCATTTTATGCTCCCCCCAACCCAAAAATATTTCAATTCATAAATATTCATAAATATTCAAATGTCCCAATAAATGTTCGAAATTAAAGTGTCCGCAATTAAAAAAGGTAATTGTCACGCATTACAAGATCGATGTGAATATATCAATGAGTTGAATGAGTGTGTGAATGAGTGTGCGAATAAGAATTTTAAGCACAGTGAACCCTCTACGTAAGACCAGCAGCTGCTGCTGTCTGGTCTGGGTGAAATGGCAATGAACCATTAAAGTGGAATCGTTGTGGCTGAGATTGCAGTTAACTTAACGTCTCAAGATGTACATTGAAGTGGCCACCTGACCTCAATTCGGATGAGCTGCCAATGTGTTGGCTTATATAACCAAATGATTACGATATAGATCTAAATCTCCATCTATCCCCCCCAACACGTGTGGAGCCAAGCGCAAAAGTTTCTGTGTCTGTTTTGCGCCAAGCGACATTTACCTGGTGATAGAAATCTATTAATGAGCTGTGACATTTCTTGTTCAACCTGCAACGACGAGTTTCGGCTTTTCTAAAGCTGAACTCATTACTTTTATGTGAATTTCGTGTTAATTACTTTGCATTTGTTTACATTGTCTTAAATTTGGTGTGTTTATTGGCCGCCAAGTTGTGCTTTCTCACAGCCTGTCGAAGATGAGATCGAGAAATGGCAGGCGCATTGGCATTACATTTATTTGGGCAATCGATTGCATAAAATATTATTTGACACGTTTTCAGGTAAAATATTGAACCCGAAACGAGTTAAGTGTTTTTGGAATTGGGTGACACATTTTGTTGTTATTTTGATGGGAGTCTGTCCTCTCATATTTAAAACTATTTTGTTGATGAACTTAACAGATCAATCAATATGCTACATGCCGTTAGATCACGCCTAGCTTTAAAAATATGGAAAATATTTTTTAATATATTTTTACGTTGTTTGCTTCCTGTACTAAAAGCCAACAAAGTCAATGTCTTAATGACAACATTTTAATTGTCGCTAATATATTTTGTTGTTTGATTTTTTTACAAGTAATTAAACAATGTCAAATTTGTGGTTTATGCTTGAGAATTTGCATTCTGTGAGTAACGTAGCGATGGCCAGTTAAAGATTAATGAAAACAAATCTTTACAACATTAATCAAATGCTTTTCAACAGCAGCTCGAAAAGTCAGTCAACTCACTCGAACTCAACTCGATTCGCCAAAGCTTGAGTGAGTCTTTGGAAAATGCAAGTGATTTCGTTTTCGTTTTCGCTTTCAATGGAAAGCTTTCCAAGGCTTCGGCAGCTTTTCGTGGGCCTAAACAATGTGAGCCAAGTTGATCAACGGTTTTACGTGTTTGGGCCAAAGCTCTTTTGTTTGGTTTGTTTGTTGCCATCTCGCTCACAGCTTTTGGATCGTGAGCTCTATAATTTGTGTGTGGACTGGCTGAGCTGGGCTGCTCCAAGCGAGCGTTAACTTTAGTGTGCGCCGACCAGTTTCCGTAGACGGCCACAAGAAACCTAAACGCTGGCCGCGTTGCGTCTAAAAAACGAAAATAACTAAGCCAAAACGAAAAACAAAGAGATTGCAGCTTACATAAGGCAAAGTTATTCTTCCAGTGCAGTGACGTCATTACAGAAATCCAACAAAAGTGCAACAAAGGCAGCTCCAACTTCTCCCCCAAGCTCCATTTTGCAATCTCTCAATTCCCCCGTTTTCGTAATCGTGCAAAAAATACAGCAACGGCAAAAAGAAATATTGAAAAAAGTGAATCTGCCTTTCAGTTATCTCCCATCTCCATCGCACTCGCACCTCATCGTCGAGTATTTTTATTGTTTATGTTTTTTTTTCCATGTTCTGAGCCCGCGCGCCCAGAAGGTTAATATACACACAATCACAATGAAATGAAATTGAGTGAAAAATAAATTTCGTTAACAACAACAGCAAAGCGACAAAATTAAAAAGAAGAAAAAAATTCACTGCCAAGCAAATTTCACGCCGTATTTAATCTTAGCTCACTGCCCGCCTTTAGCTTAATCGCTTGTCGTCTTTCTTTCCGTTCCGTTCGGTGTTCGGTGTTGTTCTGCGTTGTTCTGTGTTTCGTCGTTGTCGTACATCCGACTATCGTCCGCGTAACGACAGAATAAGAATAACCAAACGCACGGTCAATAATCGGGAAACGTTCTTCTAATAAATCCATTCAGTTAGAAAAAGTGTTTTTGGTGTAGTATTTTGGATATGCAAAGAAAGTGGCAATAATTTGGAATTTAAAATAATTTCGGAAACGAAAAATTTGCGCAAAGAAAGTTAAAGTTGATAAAAAAAAAAAACACAAGGGACTTTAGGTGAGTGCAAAATATTGTTTATTTAAATATTAATTAAAGTGTAAAAATCTTCTAATAAAACCTTTTCCAACAAAACTCATCATACACAGCATATTAGGAAGAAAGATTCAAAATAAATCTATACACATGATAGGTTTGGAGCTAAAATATTAAAATAATTGAAAAGATATAGTGAATACGTTTCTGATAATACATACATATGTATTAATATCTGAAATAGACATTTCCCCAAATTGGGCAAAAATTTTCCTATAAACAAAATATTTAAATTGTATTCAGTTTTACAATGATAAATTTCCCATAAAAACAACTGTAAAATTGTTCTCATATTCACAATAAAGTTTATCTGATTGTAAGACCAGTGGATAAGCAAATGCTTAAGCTGTCGAATCAAATTGGCAAAACAGGTCAATATATTGGATAACTTAATCAAATCATGAACAAATCTTAAACTTTTGATTGAACGCTTTATTTCCAAAAATAAAAAACCTTAAGAGTTCTTTACTTAACTAATATTTGTAAGTGTTTTATTATTTTTAAACTCCATTAAAAATTCCAATCTGTTAGTAAACTATGGGGATATAAGTTGATTAAAAGTAATTAAGTTATAACACTGTGACACATTTTTGAACTCAAAAAAGTTGATCGCATTGAGAAATTGTGAAAGTTTGTGTTGTTAGTATAAAAACCCTGCCTGAGTTTGGTCTGACTAGCACTTTGAACTAAGTTATACGAATCCATATCTAGTAAACTATTCAGGATTTTGCTTTTATATCTTAAGCAAAGTTGTTGGTCTTGGCGTAGCCTACAAACCATTTCTTTGTAGCCAATCAAAAAAATTATATCTTCATACTCAAAATTACAAAAGTTGCAAAAAAAAACCAAGTTTTGAGCACTTTTTTACAGTTTTTCAACTTGATCTTGAAACCAGTTACCAATTTGGACAATTTGGAAATTAGATCAAAATAAACAAACCGTTAGAACAAACCAATTTCTTTTAATTACTCTTTACATAGTTATAGGCCCACAAGCATGTACAACTGTCATAAAAACTAAAAAAAAAAGAACATTTTCAGTAAAAAAGTAAAAAAATTTATTTTTTAATATTATAATTTGAAAGTTATGTATTTTTAATATTTCTTTTCGATTTAATGCAAAACAATCGAAACTTTTGACCGTGTGAGCCAATTGCAAAAATTGCAATTTTTCGAGTTTTGGTTAAAATTCTACATGCTTAAGGGCCCGTAACTATATGAAGGACCAATCGAATGAAGTTGGTATTTTTCAATCGTTTGTTTATTTAAGTCTAAGCTACATTTTGTCCTGCATTGCTTAGTCAAATTCGTTATGTTTTCAAGACAAAGTTGAAAAAACAGTACAAAATGAGGGGAAAACATGATGATTTTACGACATTTCTGTAATTTTGAGTCAAAGTGAAATTCCAAATAGTTTAAGAGATATGGAATTGCAAGTCCCAATCAGAAGATGAAAACTTCAATGTACAATAAAAACAAAACGGCAGCTAACCAGATCAAACCCAGCGAAGGTTTTTGTACTAACATCGTACCCTTTCAAAATTTTTCGTTCTCGACTCGATCAACTTTTTAATGTTGCACAGTGTTATAAGTTAAACATTTCTTGTTTTTTGTACTTCGGTTTGGGTTCAGGTATTTTGTCAAATATTAAATAAATCGGAAAAGTAAGAAAATTCGTTTGGGTTTTTCGCAAATGCATAAATAATCAAGTTTAATAATAAAATAGAATTCAATTTTTGTATAAATTTAAAAAAGTCTGCAAGCCGGTTTGTTGCCGATCTTTAGGGACCCTTGATCCAAATTTCTCTAATTCATTTTTTTTTCTAAATTAATCTTTCGTCACAATACTTCGTATAGGTAGAAACACTTTGGTTTTGCTTTGATGCTCATGAGCTGTTGGAAAGTTTTTCTATTTATAAAAAGTATTGTGACTAGAGTACTTTTCTGTCATTCTGAGTACTAGGCTTAATCAGTGCATCATATTCCGTCGAAGTTTAACAACAATAGTTTTCTATAAGAAAGTTATTTTGGTAAATTTGTTTAAGTTTTTCTTGCTTGAACTCCTCGATAGCTTCTCACCCAAAACTCTTCTTGTCTCTCGAGCTTAGCCGGCATTTTGAATACTAAAGTGACCCAACCCTGATTCGTTTACAGAACTCCAAGTCAAGTACAACCTAGCGCTCTTTTTCTCTATTCGCCCTTCTTTAGAGTTTAATTGAAAGCTTGTATAAACAACGTGATCAGTTCAGAAATCAAGATTTTAGTCTAACCTGTTTTCGTTTCGCAGTTAGTACATATTTTAAATACTAGGTTTAACAAAACAATCTATCAAATTGTACCATCAAAAATGTACAAGATATTCCGAACCGAACACAAAGATTTACAACGGCTTAAAAGCTTCGACATAACCTGTTAAGGAATTTCGAAAACTATAATGTAATCAAAGTACCCTTCATTACGGCTCAGTACTGTATCAGTCCTAATTTGGAATCATGGCTGCCTTTACATGCATTTTAGTCATGAATTTAACACTGGTAAAGCCTATTACTTCCATGACCTTCGCTTCTTTTAAGCATGATTTCAGCACTGAATTCATAAGTTAGTTTCATGGGTAGTAATGAAAACAGTACTCAAATCAGTCATGAATTGGTGCAATTCCTACTTTTCAGGTCTGAACCCGCACTGCTAAATTCAGTACTGATTCAGTACTGGCTTAAGTTTCGACTAGCGGAGCGGTTGCTAAACTTATCAAACCTAAGTTTATAATGTTGGTTCCTTGTTGCCTTTATCCTCCTGCAGTATCTTAACGTGAAGTTGATTACATTTTGTAATCCTAAGTTCATCTCGAAATGTGCTGAGGGTTTTACAGCATGTGCCGTCCGTAGCACACTCTGAACCCGCACCCATGATTAATATAAATGAAATTGATGTATATAAGTTCTAGATCTAAGCTTTTTTTTAACCGAATCTTATTGCAAATAAAAGGGGTCCGGTTCGTGTGTGAATGGTCAAGTCCATTGGACCGGTCTGCATCCTTAAATTTATTATTATAAAAATAACATTTACGAACATATTATTTTGCTGTTGTGTTTATTATTTCGCTCTATGCTAATAATAAATGGTTAGTTAACTAAGCTTGAGATTGAGTGAAGCTCGGTTTGGCCCTTTGGGGCTGTAAAGCCAAGTATTATAATTATTATTAACTAAGCTAACAATCACTTACAAAAATGTTAAATAAAAAGAAAAATGTTTCTCTTTTCTTAAGCTAGCTTTTAGAAATAAATATTAAACAAGGATTTTACTTAATCTTTGAATCTAAGACTTCGAAATAAACTACTTAAATCAAGTCTTATTGGTTTTATTTTTTAAATTTCCATAAATCTGGCAATTTGATTTAAGTTTTAAGTGTTACCTTAACAAGATTGATACATAATTTAAAAAGACTCGAATTTTTAAACGATGTATCAAACGGCTAATGAAGTATGGTGCGATTCTATACCTTTCATTCCCTTGAATTCACTTTAACTAATAATGCTTCATGAAGGGTACTTCCTCGTGTCGGTCCCGACTAACTTTAAATACCTATGCCCACTTCAACTAACTTTCCAATTAAATTTTATTATTATTATTAATAAATTAAAAGTGTCATTTCTACATGCTTAGAATAACTCTGAATGAACGCTTCTTTGATCATCACCTGATCTTTGCTCATCTTTCATACTGCTTTCTTACTGGACCCTAGCAGTATGCTCCAGTCTAACGGTCTGCATCTTAAATCCATGTACGAAACTTTTCACATAGCTGATATAAAAAAATTATTAACTAATCCACATATGTATGGCGTATTTTATTAGTTAAAAATTAAAAAAGAACATGTTGTTAATTGGTTTTTACTAATTTGTAGACAAGTTTTATTTTTGCTACTATTCTTAGGTTTATTGATACAGCCTCTACAAGTTTTGGAAATATTTCATTTCCATTTAGAGAAAGAGAGAGAGAGAGATGTTAATTAACTAAATCTTAAACTCTTGCAACTCAGCTGTATAAAAATATTTTATTTTTAGCTCTCTTTTCAAGCGATTTTGTAATGTATATTCCTACAGTTATTTTGCGACCGCTCTTTTTTATTCGCTTTTTGGTGTTTGCAATTATTGCTGTTTTTTTGTTTTATGTTTTAAATTAACAATCAAAAGCTTAACCATGAAGAAAGAGAGAGAATGAGAGGTAGAGAGTGTAAAGAGAGACAGAGGGAGCTTTGCAAGTTTGAAGTAGACTTGGCACTTTCTAAGGTGTTTGTCATTCTATGGAAATCACGTAACCACAGCCCTTAGTAGTTTTAAGTTTATATTTATACTTGTTTATTAAGAAAACCTTGCCAGGGCAAGCGCTTTGCTCATCATTCATGTTTATCTTTCAGTTTTTTTTTTGCATCTGTTTCATTTGATATTTTCATTGACAGCGAAGAAGAAACCAGAGTAACCTGTTTTATGGCTGCCTAGGCATTCAACTTTGTTTGTTTTTTTATTATTTTAATAATATTTATTTGTAGTACTAATAAATAGTTTTCCAGTTTTTCACCTATAAAAAGTTTAGCTGAATAGTCTTTTAATGGCCTTTTAATATTTTATGGCTTGATTAAGCTTAAGTTAAATGGATTTGAGACGAGAAATTGATAAAAAAAAAATGCAAAACTGAAAATTACCAAACACTTATAGCTTTTATAGTTTCCTTTACTTAAGAAACAAATCCATGGTATAGCCAATTTTTTTGATGTCAATTTCCAAATATAAACGATGTTTTCAGCTTGCCATTTAACAAACAAATACTTACAACTTTTTCCACTTTCTTTTTTACTTCTTTGTTGAGCTATGGGAAATATTTGTTGAAGTATTAAATAAATTATTCTCGCAAGCTAATAAATATCTTAGTAAGTTCTTTTGAAAACAGAAAACACTTAACTTATGGCTTAATTACTTAAATACTGTGATATAAGTGCAGCCTCAAAAAGTGGCTAGGCAAATGGTCGCCTAGTTTAAAAAATTATTGAGATTAATTGATGTCCAGTTGCTTGACACTAGAATTTAAAGAAGCAACGAAAACCAATTTACGTGTTTTGATCACTCCTCTGCAGCAACAGCCCATTGATGCTAATAAAACCTTGGATTTGGGGGTCGACTGACATGTAGATTTGATTTGACACGCAATGACATCTTTATAAGCCCGCTAGTAAAAAATATTTGACTAGGCCAATGTCTTTGGCAGCAAGATAATGAAATTTCTAAAACTTAGACCAAAAGTTTGAGCAACATTTTCCGAACACCAAACTCAGCTCATTATTACTTAACCAGTTCTCGTTCTAAGAGCCTTAACATTCGTGGGCCTTTTTTTTATAATATTTATGCATACTTATTAAGTAGTTAGCCAAGAAAACCATCACCATCATTTTTTAAAACATTCAATAGCATGGCCATAACCATATGGTGCGTATACGTAATATGATAAGCAAAAAAAAAATAAACAAATAAAATAAACCACCTAAAAACCAGTTTTAGAGTAATTTTCAACAAAATTAAAATGCCATTAAAATGTGCAAATATATTGAAAAACTGCAAGCAAATTATAAACAAAAAATGAAGAAAAAAACGCCACATTGCGTATACGTAATATGCCAACTAATTAAATACGTATAAAAAAAAATGATGCGCACAACACGAACACAAATGACAGACTTGGATAATTGTGAGGCAGACCCAAAGAAATGTGCAGAGTCCAACATAAAGAACATGCAACAACAACAACTACACCAACAGGCAACTAAAGTTGCTTTCAAAAAAAATATTTCGGAATTAAAATTTTTTTTGTTGCAATTATTTTTTGCTCTTGTTATAATTTTCCAGCTGTTGTTTTGTTACAACACAAACACAAGAAAAAAACTCGTTGATTGCGTGCCATTGCGGTCGATGTCGAAGCCGGCAACTGTCGGAAAAACTTAACTTTAAACCGCAAATGAAAGTGAAATTGAAGAAGACTTTGGTATTGTATTTGTTTTTACGGTTTCAGCGAGCTTAAAAGTAATGAGTAAATCTATTGCATTTTTGACATTTGCATTTTGTTATTGTTTTTTCATTATTTATGATTGCACAGCATTTTGACTAATTGAATTTATGAACGTTTTTCATTATTTTTATATTTATGACTTGAAACTAGGAAGTGTTAAGAAAGCGTTAGAAATTAGTGTTTAGTTAAATGATGTTTTTCCATAATGTAATTTTTAAGGTTCGATGGGCATTAAGGAGGATTGTAAGAAATTACAATTTCTAGTGAGAAGAAAGTTATTTAAAATTTCGTTTTGCAATATTAAATATTAAATATTAAATACTACACCCAAAAAAGTAGTCATCAAAATGACACTATTTAGTCATCATATTGAAACTATTTAGTATCAAATTCTCTTTAATACTCCAAGTAAAAAATTGATATTTTCGAAAGTATTACAATGAATTGATTTGACAACTAATTTGAATTTTTTGTATTAATTTCTTAGTATCAATTTGATACTAGGTCTTATCAATGTGATATTTCAACTGTCAAAATCTTGGTATCATTTTGATACCAGCTTTTAACAATTTAATATTTTTTATTATCTAGCTTGTAGTATCTATTCAGTTCTCTATAAACTGCAATTTAAATTAAAACATAATATTTTAAAAACTTTTTACTTTTATTTTGAACTCTTACAACACTTACATTATTTCCACTAATAAAATGAAATCGTCAGAAGTGGGTGGTAAAGTCACTATGGGATACATTGTTCTTTCACTCTTCATGCTCAGTGTCCACACGGATGTGGTTTAAACAGTAGTCACTGGAATAATGAGCCTCATTCTAAAACCCATACATGCAGATCTTTACGCATCGCAGAGAGCCTGAGTGAAAAACGCCTCTTCTGCAGCTGTCTTCGTTTCGAACCTCTCACTTTGGGCATCATCTTACAATGTGCAGAAACAACCACAGCGGCATTGTGGCGTGGTATATGTCCTGTCTAAAGATGTAAATTTGATGAAAATTAAGCAACACTGAAAATCATTTAGTTTCATATTAATGCTTTTGCGTATTTAGTTTTAAATTAAAGCCTAAAATTTTATTCTGATACTCTCGAGGCTTATATTGATACAAAAAAATGAGCCCAGTTTCAGTTTCAATTTGAGACAACGTGTAACTAATTGATATTGATAAAAAATTTTTTTGGGTGTAGGAACATAATATGTTAAGTCTTATTATGTTATAATATTAATAAAGGGTTTCTCAATAGTACTATTTATTTTTAACAAGAGAAACTTTTTCCTTTACCCAAAACAAAAACTTTATTTTTAAACTGAAACTGAAATCAATATCATTTATTGTTAACTGTGCTTAGATTTGAAATATGATTAGATAGCATTGAAACTAAAATAATTTCAAAATGTTGGTTTTAACTCACTTCTGAGCCAGTTCTTACCTTGTTCCAGCTTAGACCCAATTTGGAATCAAAGAAGAAAATGATTGAAAGCTGCTTTTGTGCCAATATCGACTCATTTTCAGACCAATCAATTGAAGAATGACAACTAATTTAAAACGAATACAAAAATATAGTGCTAGTAGCAGTGGTGGTTTTTTATTTAAAATAAGAACAATTTGCATAATTAGGCATTGGATTATTGCCGACAGCCTTAGCCGATAACTTGTAAAGTGAATTATTATTAATCGTAGTGAGCTTTAGGAAGTCCCACCATTCGAAGTTACACCACCTGCCTTCCCTGCTCGTCGCGAGACAACACATCTTTCACTCCCTAGGGGGCCGTTAATAATGGTTAGTTATTAACTTAAAAAGCTTCCGCCAAGATTTTTTCTCTGTACTTAAAAGCATCCAGCAAGCATTTTCCCAACCGAATCCATGCCATTTTAGCACCGCCTTCCACTCATCCATCCTATCCCGCATTCATATTACAGAGACTGCACAGCTCATTGCCCTCGCGTTTACCTGGACAATATGGCATGTAGTTAAGGGAAAGTATCTCAGATCTAGCTCCGAAAATAGAAGATATGGTTAAGGTATCGTATTGTTCCTTGAAATACGTATCATCTCCTAGCTCATAGCTGTACGTGTTCCGAGTTGAAAGAGGCCTCACGTTTTCTGTTGCGAGTAGCCGCCAGCAGTTTCGACTGACCGTCCTTCCAAATGGAGGGATTGAAAACGGCTAGGTCCATTCTGTGTTCCGCAGCCAGTTCCTCCGATTTTTGGACAAAATAGCGAAGTCGACTCTTTCATCCCATCTGGTAACGTCATTATTTTTATTAACATAGGTAAAGTGAGTCTGCATTTAAACAATTCCGGTAGTGTTGTCTCCAAGTGAATAGCATAATTTGGAGTATTATTTACTAGAAAGAATATTTTTTTATAAAAAAAGGTGTGTATGTCGGTAACAGTCACGAGGCTTTGATGTGAAACAATGGTATCTAAATCAGCAATGGCAATCTTTCTAAAGAAGAAAACTAACAGGGAGTAGAAATACCAACAACAAGATCACCTGCTGCTGTGTCCTTTCTTTTTTTCTGTAAGGCTTGTATATTGTGCTGCTTCATAGATAAATGAAAACAACAGTCTCAAAGGAATAACAGGCAGCGATAATTATCTCAGTTTTGAAATAGCAAATATATAAATAATTTTAAACCCTCTCTTCCCACCCCCTCTCACTGTTAAGTCACTGTTAAGTCACTGTTTAGTTACTATTTAGTCACTATGTAATCATAGTTTAGTCACTGTTTAGTCACTGTTCAGTCAGTTTTTTTATCATTGTTTAGTCAATGTTCAGTCACTGTTTCGTCATTGTTTAGTCACTGTTTAGTCACTGGTTAGTCACTGTTTAGTCACTGTTAAGTCACTGTTAAACCAATGGCCCCCTCTTTCACCCCCCTTCCATCCAATCACTCTTCATCCCCCCGCCCACTCTCTGCCAACCCTCTTGTGTGCTGTAATCAAATTTTACTCATACTAAAATCTTCCATGACGTCAGCGTCACGTGACGCTGAAATCAAAATTTACTCATATTTAAATCTTCCGTACCGAAATTAAAGATGTTTCACATCAAAAACCTTAGCAGTTTATCGACATCTTCATGCGCCGCCCAGCAGATCTGGAAGTTGCTTGGAACATTTTATACTTTGTACACTTTTCTTTCTCATTAGAGCAGGGTTCCACAAGCAGAGAGCACGAAAATGTGACTGTGTCTCTCTCTAACACACAGTGATGCATGACTTCGGCAAGCATTCGGTGTGATTTGGCGAGTATGTTCGTGCCCCTGGGGCTATCGCTGGGGAACTCTGCATTAGAGCTTTCCACGTGCTATTTAATGTTTTTTTGGACTCTTCAAGTTTAACTTCATATTTGGCCATTTTTACCGATTCCAGTTAAATGTTTCCGAGTGTCCAGCTTTCATTTCTCGCAAACAATTACTTTCAAATTAGTTTTGTACCATCAAGAATATTAATAATAGCAATCGAGCTATACCTCCAGTTACAGACCGTGAGGACATAGATTACTTTTTTCCGATCCCATTGAAAATCTGGCCAGGCCTTCTAAAAAAGTCAAGGTTTATGAAGAAGTTGGCTACTAAGCCGCAGAAAAATATTTGAAAAACATTTTATTTTGATTTCAATGTTTTAAGATAAATGTCAAATTGTTAATTTATAATGTAAGAAAATGTTAAAACTAATGAAAAAGTTTTTATATTAAGCCCATCAAAACAAATGTGTGTTTATGGCAAATTGTCAAGACCATACAAACATATACATATATATATATTGCACGTACAACTCCCAGTTGATAAATAAATAGTTTGCTTTAAATGTTAAGCTGATACCAAGCCGTATAACAGAAACTCATGGAGGCTTGCATCCAAGTTCTGAGTCATTTCCGAAATCCAAAAGGTAAAGAATAAACTTATTTAAAATTCCATTAAAGTCTTCCATCTGAACCAGTTCTGTCCTGTGTTATTTATTTTAAATCCAGATTCCCTTCAACAAACAGAAATTACCATTAGATATTGAGGACTACAAAACTTCCATCTAAATGTTTCCACCTTTAAAAACCATTTGCACAGCTGTTTTTGGTTTGCCTACTTAGCTTGTCAGCCACTTTTCAACACACATTCAAGGTACAAGTTCCCAACATTCATTGTTGGCCAATTTAAACAATGGCAAAGATTCGCTCGCCCTTACACACACACACACACTCCCTCACACCCGCACATCCGCACACCCGCACACACAAATTGCAAATGCAAAAAGTTCAGGTCACAGACATTTTACGTAATCCTCTTTTACCGGCAACTTGCAAAGCCAAAAAAAATATCAAAATTTATTATCTTTTGTGTTAAGATTTTTGTTCGCAAAACGTTTCACAGTTGAACTTTGTTATGTCAGCTTTAGTGTGCCTGCTGGTGGGTTGTGAGACAGTTTTGGATAAACAAATGGAGCAGCGATAAATGGAGATAAAAAATGCAGACATTTAATTGCGTAAATGGATTTTCCCTTCTTGGGGCCAAAAATTGTGTTGGGGCGTGCCACAGTAAAGCCTAGGGCCAACAGCATTCAACTCAAATTATAACTCTTCCGATTCCGTATGCCAAGCGCATGTGCATGTGTGCAAAAGAAAGTGAAATTTCCCAAACAATTAATTGTAAATTATTGGCAAGACGCACACAAATAAAAAGAGGAAAATAGAGTAGAGAAAATAAATCACAGCCAAACATTCGTTTTCGTGCTGAAAGTGAGTTTTCACTCACATTAAGCCAAATTAAGTTTTAGTTGCAGCAGCACTCCTCCCCCTCAATCAGCCACAATAGAGACATTAGTAGGTCAGTGTGGGGTTAATGGGGGTTCTGTTTTTGTAATTAAAAGCTGGCTAAGATATTTGAAGGGATTAGTGGTAAATGAATTTAGTAAAATGTAAGAAAACAAAAGACTTAAGAAACGAACTTACTGAAATTTTAATTATTGAAAGTGTTTTACTAATGTTTACCACTAATATATAAAATATTGCTTACAAATATCGGTAACAAAAATTAAATTACTCAGTTAAATGCTATATGCTATAAATACCACTGCCATGCTACAAATGCTATACATAATATATAATACTATATATATAATATTGTCAGTTGTTGTAAGCTGGAAATCGATATATTAAAAATAATAAAAGGCAGAACAATTTTAAAACTATAAAAAACTATTTGCTATTCCTCAGCGCAACTGTATTAGTTACAAGCAGGTCAACTGCACACAAACTCCTCATTCTTTTAGTTTAATCCACTAAATGTTAATAATTTCTTCAACACTATTGAGTGTTGTTATTGAACAATGGGTTCATTCAGCAGATAATTTCCATTTCCGATTTGTGATTGCTGATTTTATCTGCTGAATGCAGTGATTGCCGATTGCCTTTGGCAAATTTGACATTCATGATTGCTGAAAGGGAATCGAACAAAAAGTATGATTGGTTACCGATTGCTGGATGAGCCTGCCTTAGTGTAAGTTTTCACATAAAATTTTTTTTTTTTTAATTTATTCGAATTTCTACCAAGCAGTTTCTGTATTCAGTAGGCATTGACCGATTTAATTCGTAAATTTGAAAATAAATTTTATTGAAGGCCTGTATCTAGCACTGCAGAATATTCCTTTCTTCACAGTATTTCGTATAAATAGAAACACAACAAAGCCAAAGTGTTTCTAGTTATATGAAATACTGTGACGAAAGGAATTTTCCGTAGTGCTGGATACAGGCCTTAACTATTAAATCTGTGTTAATAAGAAATAACAGCACAAGTGTGTTTTTGTTTTTCTATTTTACAACAAAGCGATTATTAACTTTTAATGAATATGTGAAAAATGTGATTGTTCGCAAACTGACTTAGAGACCAAAACTTATTTGGACTTTCCGATAATTTCAAACAAAGTCAAAACAAAAGTATAGGTTTCCCACAAAACTGCATTTTTCCCACAAAGCTCAAATAACTAAAAATCTCGAAGTGATGGACCATTTCTAAAAACAGATTCGTGTTCAGCACACAAAAATCATCTAGAATCACCACCAAACCTTCAATACACTGGAAAAAGTCTAATTTTGTTGCCTTGTGTTATGTTCCATGAGTATATTGCATTATCCTGCCAGGGAACGCTAAGGGAATTTAGCACAAATTTGGCATAGTCCGTAGATGTTCCGGGGCGACGACACAATTCCGACGACATAAGTTTTGATCGAAATTATGTCGTTTTGATTTGTCCGATCAATGTTGTTTTCAATCGACTTAGTTTCGATCGAAATTGTGTCGTTTTTTTCTGATGTCGTTATAGACGACATAATTTGGACGTTCCAATTAGAATGTTTTGCAGTCGAAATTATGGCGTTTTGAAACTACATAATTTTGACGCTACGTTTTGCCAATAAAGTCGAATTGTGTCAAAAAAAAATATTGTTTATTTTCCACTTCCTAACATAAGATAATTTAATTATTATTTAATTTCGTAAATTATGTTTTTTATTGTGTGAAAATAAGAATAGATAATTCCATTATTATAAATTTTATTAAGCTTTAGTGTTAATGTTTACCATGTCTAATATATACATTTTTAAACGCTTCGTTGAAAATTTGGTTGCAAATCGGACACTGCATTTTGTTTTTCAAGAAACACGCGTTTTTGTTTTCAATGTTCTCGTCTTAAATCTCGGCCATTATTAATATTATATGCTTTCAAACAGATTTGCAAAATTTATTCGATATCGGATGACTATATCTTATAGCTGCCATAGAAGCGATCGGTGGGAAAATAGGTCTTCTTGAGAATAACTCATTTTTTGTTTTTAATCTTACAGGTCTAAAACTAAGTGATTTTTGTTCTTTATTACATCCAAATAAATTCGCAAAATTTTAACTACTAAGCCCACTTCAAACTACGAAGCCAAATTGAAAACAATGTTGAATAAAACGCATATATGGTGCGAGTGACTAGCTCCGTTTCTAGAAGCTGAATGTTTATTAAGACATTGGTTTTTCCTTTTTATACATTTTTTGTTCTACCCCAAGCAAGCAGATGACATACCACATGGTTGTAGGCTGCTTGGATTTCTATCTTATTGAAAACAGGTGTGGCCCTTTTTCTAAGGGTTGTATAGTTTCTAATCTATTTTTATACGCCTTGCACTTGAGTCCCGAACGCGGGTACTGTTCAAATTGCTCTGTTCAAATATCTTTGAACAATGTTCTTCGTAATTAATGGGAATTTAATAACCTTTTGATTCAAACCTTTCATGAGATCTAACGTTTCTTAATCGAAATTTGGATTTAAGTATAAGTGTACCTACAGAAAAAATATTTATTCATTTAATTTAAAACTTCTTATGTTTTTCAAGACAGCGTCTTGAAATTGTTCATCGACAGAAAAATTCGGTTATCGTGTTCATAGCAGCAGCTGAGCAGACTCAGTTGACAATCTGTGGAATATTTAATTTTTCACGTGATATTTTTCGCGTCGAGTGGATAAAAATAGGTCGTTTTGAGCCGTTAAACTAGAGGAACATCAAATAAAGGGACAATCTTATGACCATTTTATGCCCCAAGCATACCTGTTCTTCTCACAAAATGGTTTATCGTCTAAACATTTAAAATCGTTTAAGCAAAATTTTGGCACAAGTCAACCACATTACTCATCATCCACTCTGTCTGGCAGGCAGCCGTCAGGGCCAAAAAAACACATTTTACCCTGTTCAGCATTTAAATTGATAAATAAGTTCATTATCAACCAAAACAACAAAGCTAAGCACTCTTCCATGTGGTTAGCACAGGTGTGTGTGTACAACTCGCAGCTGTCGCGTCAGAGAAAGAGCGACAGAGAGAGCAAGAGTAGGCCACCAACAACTGTCAATGTCAATTAAAGTAAAACGCTGACGCCCCCAGTTTCTTTTTTTGGGGGTCTTCCAACTCGAGCTTACAACAGAGCTTGGTTGTGTCAGCAAATTCATTAAGAAAGCCGACAAAAAATTCCCATAAATGCATTTGGCTAAAGACGAAGCAAACAAAAAAACAAAAACCGCAGCAGCCAAAGAGACTTTTATTTATTTATAAGGTACGAAGTATAAGGCAAGTGTCGCTTTGGTGTCGGCATAATTATGCGGAAGCTGACAATGCAACTTGCTGTTTTCGTCTTGACATTTTCGTTCAATGCTTTTGTGGCTTACTTTTTTGAGCGTTTCTTACGGTTACAGTTGGTTTATATAAGATTGTGCAATTTTCAAAGATAAATTAAAGACAAAAAAAAAAACACAGTTGCCATAACCATAACCTTGAGATTTGAGATTCATTTGATCAGAGAGACCCTAATCGACCTTAATTATGCAAATGACCACACCAAAAGTATAAAAAAAAACTTTTGGCTACGTTTTAGTTTCGGTTTTGTTTGCCTCATAACTGTTTCTATTTTGTTGTTGGCTTTTATGTAAAATATGTATGAAAATAAACAACTCTATTTAAGATCCAAAATGTTTGCCACTCGAAAAAGCATCACGTTTTGCCTCCGGTTGGTGGCCACTTAACGTTTTTCTAATGAATGATGATGCAGTTGCTGTGTTTCCTGTTGACATGCAGTAGCTCTGAATTCAACATAATTTTAACACTTTTTGATGGATCCATTTCAGTTAAGCGAAATGTGGATGAAAGTGTGACTGAAGGTCATTGAATGAAAAATATATGCAAATGTTTCTTAGACCAACAGCTTCGGTTGCAAAAGCCAACAAAAAAACCACTTTAAAAAAATTGTGCAAAAGTGAAATAAAATGTCATGCAATTTGTCTTAAATGCCGCTGAGAAATTGCAACATGCAAAGTTGTTGCTGCCGTCGCTACTGCTGGGCAGTTCTGTTTGTTTTCAGTTGGTTTGTCAAAAGGTTTGGCCATTTCAGAGACTTTTGGTGGATGCTGCCACGCATCGCTGCATCATTATTGACAATTAGCCGCATTTGATGGCATTTCGTACTGGGCGGATGTGCAAGCAACAGCTACAACTTAACGAGGGCCGTACAAGATTTTTGTTTTTAGCCTCGAAGCTGCTTCTTGGACTGACGCAACAATTAATTACCCGGCCAGCAGGCCAGAAAACTAGGTTTTCTGTACAATAAATAATTATTAATTGTACAAAACAACCCAAACAACAACAGCAACAGTGCAATAAAGTTGCAACAGTTAGACGATGACGCCAGTAAATTTATCCATTTGAGTGTGACGAGGGGTGGAGTGAATGAGGTATAGTGCGATTATTTTTCAATATGTTTTTGCATGCCGCAATTGCCTGAAGTTGGTGGCTGAAGAAAAGCTTGAGAAATGCAAATTTTTAAGCCTTAAGGGTAGGATATGATCAGAGTTGTAGTAGATCTCCTTTAGTTCTCACACTTGGCTTGGCAGCAGTAAGTGGTAGCGATTGATGTTATTGATTATTTTGCAAAAGTGAATGTTAAACATGAACAACATATCAAACCCTTTTGTTAATCTAATGCATTTTACTTGAGATATTAATTTTAAATAATTTTTTTTGTAAACGAGTTTTGTCTAAAAAATATCATTTTTTAAATAAATTTCTTAAAACTGCTAATGCTTCCGAAACTGGGCCTTCTCAAAGTCCATTGTTTTTGCAACCATCCATACCTGCCGAATGGTTTCAGCAATTGAACCGGAACCAAAAGATCTCTCTCTTGCATAATGAACATTTTCTATAAATGGTCTTCTCTTTTAAATAACTTAAATTTTGTCATTGTGTCAAAACTTGTTTCTGGAAAATAAGCGACTGATATGAATATATACAAGACTTTTATTATGCTTCGTTAGGATGCAATGGTTGAAGTGGGAGAAACCATTCGTTTACTTAGGCTGATAGGGACCCGTTGTGTAACTCTGGCTACGCTATGATCTCAGAAAGTATATACATTTTTATCACGAATTTCAGCAGAGAGGCAACATCAGAGATGTCTAAGAGATTTACGGGGAAACGACGACTCAAAATAGCGAGTCTTCTTCTGCTGAGCGCTGGATAATGACAGAACTATACATACTTACTTTTGTGAACGTATTGGCTACACAAGTAGGGAAATTTTTGTTTGATTATTAAGTTAATCGGATCTGATTTAGAAATATTGCGACTTAAGGGTAAAGTCCCAAAGTTTTTAAAATAGTCATGTATAAAATAATGTATTTTGGGGTTATAAAATTGTTTTTAAAAAGTTTAATTTTGAACTTGAATCAAGGTTATTCATTACTAGCTATATACCCGGACTTGCTCGGGTCCAAACAATTTGGCTTCCACAAAGTTGTAAAAAATATTTTATTCGCTTATGAAAGATTTTATAATCCAGGTATGGAACTCGTTTTAGATCTGGAAAAATATAACTCCGTTTAATATACACAAGATACTCAGGAAATTTCAGGTTTACTATTGAAGCAGTTCCAATTGGCCAGTTTTGAATCGGAAAATTTTTAAACTCCATAAAACAAAGCTATACAACAAAGTTCAAGCTTCTAATCTAAATAGTTTTTAAGATATGGCTCCGACCCACTGTTGAATCGATTCCAGATGGTTCCGAACAGGTCTAAAGCCAGTAAAATTTCTAAATACACAGCGAAAAAAAGTGCATAGTATAATTTAATATATATATACTAACTTTTAAAATACAAGTTTTCATATTCAATTAAATTTTTTCAACTCACTGTAAACAACACAAATAGCGCTCGTACATGTCAAACTTATTTTTTGAATTTCCACATTTTAGCTTTTGACATTAGTGTGACCAGTTCCCGAAATATAAATAATATCCCACGTATAAGAGGCAACGTCCACAAAAAAGTTGGCCACCAGTAATATATTGCGCTGGAAAAAAAGTTATTAAAGTGAGTGAGGCGTACAGAAGGCGAGAAGGAAATTTTTAAATATCTTTACGCAATACCTTTAATATGGCCCCCGAATATTTTACGCTAAGGAGCAAGAAAGGAGGAGAAAAAAACGCTTTTAAAAGAATATAATTAAAGATCTCCTTTTAATTACCAAATTTTTTTCTAAAGTTTTTGAAAAATAAAAGAGTTTTTAAAATAGAAAATGAAAGGCACTATTCCGATTTGTGTAGTACTGGAGGGAGAAGAAGCAGAGTAACATTTTTTAGATCGCTGCAACATAACTATTGTCCTAATCATTGCCAGAGCCTCTACTATAATGGTCTGTGTAACATGCGGAGGCTGACGCTCAGATGGTCTGCACATGGGCGATCTGGCATACCATGTCATACCAGCTATATCTAAGCTTCACCATGGATACCGAAAAGGTTTCTCCAACACAGGTGGGGCAGGTGCCGGCTACCATCGAAATACTCTTTATTAGTCACATCCCATAGATATAATATTTGGCTTATTTCCTGGTCTTATTTGAATCAATGTTTAAAACTGTGTGCTTAATTCTGGAAGGTACCTTCGAGCATTATGAAACATGATTTAAATCAATGTCTTATGAGTTAGTTTATTTATCCAACAGTTTTTACTAATTAAGCAACGGGCATTGTGGCTAAAAACCATTTTATTTGATACCATCCCCTATTCATTGCTAACTATAGTTTAAATCAGAGTACCCTTTTGGAAGTACGAAAACATTTTGTTTGAAATCAACGCCAACTATAAAAATATATAAAGATCACAGGCAATACTGCGTGTAAGTAATATCAAAAACTTTGGAGCCTCTTCGCGCCCATTAAAGCATAACTTATTCAACTTCTCTTTTTTACGTTAAATAAACACCATAAACTTACGAATTGGAGAATTTTCCAAATCTGAAACAAACTTGATCTGGGTACGGTATACACCTGAGTATATGCACAAATGTGTGTCTCTATCTCTTATAGTCTCTGAGATCGACGAAATGAACTAGACTCCAATTCGATTTTAAAAATTTGTATATTAACTAGATAGTGCTAAGGCTGGAATGACACTTTAAATTTTTGCGGGATCAATTTTAGTCACAATATTTCCGTCTATGAGGAAAAGTTGTAGGTACGTACGCGAATCAAAGTATGCTTGAATTGGCCGCAAAATGTTCTGTTTAAGAGTGCTGAGATGAAACACAGCATTCGACTTTTGTCCATTAACGAGAAATTGCGACAATAATTGTCCCTAAGAATTGAAAGTGTCATTCCAGCACTTATATGTTTTTAGAGCTGGTAAAATACAAACCGAAACGTATTTCGGTTCCGGTTTCGGATTCTGCGTACGTATCCGTAAATTATGTTTCGGTAAAAGGTTCTGTTTTGGTTACTAACATTATATCGGTATTCGGTTTCGTATGTTGTACCTGTGCTTTTTTATTTCGGTATACCGGCACGTATCAGTATTGAACTCGGGCCAGGCTTGTAACTTTATCGCTGCACTAGATCTTTCATTACAGAGAACGCGATTCGTGAAATATTGCATTTTGGCTACGGGGTACCATAACCTGGAATGTCTTTTAAAATAGCCATAATGATCCATTACGTAATTTTATTCCTTAATTTATATTTATGTTTTTTCAACATTATATGTATGTTGGCTCGTTAACAGTCCAGCTAATTAGGAGTCGCTGGCATTGTGTTTTAAAGACAAATTCAAAATTGTTAGTCTTGCCATTAGCGACGGATAATCTAATGTGGATTTTAATAAAAGTCAATTAACTAGAAGCTGTATGAACTTTTAAACTTATTAATTATTAACTAAGGAAAAATTAAGAAACGAAAGTGCATTGGAAACCCTGCAAGTTCTTTAGCACATTTTAATGGTCAGTTTTTGATTTCTGGAAAAACTCTAGTTGAAATTATAATTCCTTTTTTCGTCTCACCTAAGCAAAATCTGCCTTATTGCTTATGGGTGTTAATATGAAACTGAACAGTTTTGCCTTTTCCTAATTACTAAAATTTGCAAGATTTATATTTAATTGCTAATCAAATTTCTTTCACTTCTTTTTCATTGCAGTTTAAGCTTTTTTAAGGATACACCACAGAATCTACACCAACAATCCTGCACATATAAAATGTCCTCATTACTGGGCTTAATCACAGCGCTTCTATTGGCCAGTACAATATGCCAAGCACTGCCAGATGTAAGTACTGTCTAGGCTAAGCCATAAAAATCCAAATGCCTTGAGATTTCTATCCACAGAACTCATCAATCAATTCAAAGCAATAAAACAAAAGAGACAACAAAATACACACATAAATACCATTTTTTGGGGGGCACTTGAAAGACAATTACAATTAAGCGTTAACAGTTAACAGTAAAAATTTGACATTTGGTATAAAAAAAAAAAAACAAAACTCAATAACAAATTTCATTGTCATTTTGTGCGTAATTAGCATTTTTTTCGAAAAACATTTTTTGTATATTAATTAAATTACAAAACTATTTCAGTGAGGCCAAAAGCCTCAAAGAGAGTCTACTAGAAATCAATAGCATTGAAAGCCAACAAAACGCTGGCTAGGCTTTTGTCTCAAAGAAAAAGCTAAGCACACTAAAATTATGGTCAAGGTCAAACGTAAAAAGTTCTTGTAATTATTTCAAGTAAATTTAAACAGTTTTCTGTTGTCGTTGTTGTCTGGCTCGAGTTTTTTCTTATTGTTTTGTGGTTGTTTGTCTATGCCACCGTTTGCGTTGTTATTTTGTTGTGCTTGTCTTGCAGCGTTTTTTCTCTCTTGCCGTTTTTGTTGTGGTTGTTGACTTGACTTTTGTTATGCTAAGAAAATTTATGATTGAATGGAACTCGTTAGGGAGTACATTGTGCACACTTGGAATATATAAATTATTATATAGAAATACTGACTTTGATAAATTAAAATTATTTCCTATAGACTTGAAAATATGCAAAAATGTTTGCGTGTAGAGAGAGTCTTAATAGTGACAACTGTTTTGCCGGAAGAGCCCACGGCAAGCTAAGCCCTTTGTTGTTGTAACTTTTGTATGTTTGTCAGCTTGCTCTTGCGCTAAGTTTCCGAACGGCTATATCAGCTTTTGCATTGCTATTATTGGACATCATTTGAACTTTATTTACCTCTGTTTGTATTTCTTCTTCTCATTTCCATCTTCACCTACAAGTTCGTTCCAACCAGGAGACATACAACCTTGTCACAGTCTTCTAAATGGCGCTTGCAACATGATGCTACTTCCACATCAACATTGTCTCTAGCTGCAATTAAAGTTGACTTTTGCTTCATAAAAACAAACTATGACGAGGCCCTTCCAAGTCGCAACCAAGCATAAAATTATGAACAAAAAAAAAACTGAAACCAACTGCAAAAAGAGCAAAGCTAAATTTCGATACGAAATGCATGAGTCAGCTGGCCTGGCTTGTGGCCTGTTTATGTTTTATGTGCTGTCAGAATTGTAGACAAAGTATGAGAAATAGAAATCCCCTGGACTCCCGCTCCTGTTTGATTCCAGTTATGCTTGCTGGTTGGCCTATCAATTGCAGGCACAAATGAATTAAGAGTTTTAATTGTGAAATCAAGAATGTTGTGGCGTTTGAAAACGTTTGCACGATTTGTTGTAGTCTAAAGTTGGCGGCTGTATGTCACGGTTTCTTGTTGCTGTTATTTGTAGTTTATCTTTGGATTGAGCCGAGTCTTTTGGGTCACGTTCTGCCGCAGTGGGTATCAGCATGATTAAGAGCTTAAGATGGCCAGTCGATACAATTCCAAGAAACTATAACATAATTTTTAGATGCCAAATTTCTGCTTGATAAATCCAAAAGATTTTTGAAATGTTGATGAGAGCTGAAATTTGACGTTAACTAGATGAGGGGTCGACAATGTGCGCAAAGAAGTTGCCACGGGCAACTAAGAAAATAGTCGTATACATAGGAGAGAGGAGAGCTTTCAAAGACTTTTCTTTTCTGCTTTGATATTTTTGCTTGGCCTTTAGATCAGTGTTTGTCACTAATAGTAAAAGCGTGCCAGCACTTACCTACTTTATTGACCGCTGCTCTCTTGGCACAATCCTCGGCAGGCTTTGGACTCGTGTCGGTGTGAATAGCGAAATGTGTTCGGCCTCTGCGGCCATGAGTGCTGCTCTGGATAAGGCTCACTGCGAAATGGATTGTGGAATGGAAGTCTTTTCGAATTCTACTCATTTATACAAACCTAAGATATAGACTCTTAATCTGAAATTTTAAGAGAATAGAGACACATATCAAGTTTCACCTAGAATTTGAGTATTGGTTAAAAAAAATCTATAATAATATATTGTGTCTTTTAATACCAGAGATTAAAACCGCAACCGAATCCGTAACTTTTAAGCGCTAAAAACACATAACCGAAAAACACATTTTTTCTTGTAACCTTTGTTAACCTATAACCTACAACCTTTATTAACATAACCGGTTATCAGTACCGAAACAGAAAGAAATATATGGGTTTTTCCTCTACTAGTAAAAATTTGGATTAGATGTACAATGTACATTGAAATTTTTTTGGAAAACTCGACACCCATTTACATATACAATGTACATATTTCTGGCACGCTGTCATCTGACGCCGGTAAATTGTCAAGTTGTGCTGCGGTGATCTTGACAATGGATGGAAGTGAGCAATAAACCATTTTTATTCGCGTTTGGACTTTTGATAAGTTTGCTTATGGACACTACTGTTACCCTAACATTTCTGAAGTGCGCGATGCCTCGATCAGAAACAAAACATTTTCCGGGAATTGTTTTCTTACACCCTTCGGTGAATCAGAAATTAAAGGAGTCCATTTTGAATGTCGTTGGCTTTCGAAAAATCATAAGCACAATCATCAAAAGCATGGGATGCGAAAATTTTATCAACCCGCAAAATGTTAGAGATGATGTCATTCGCCAATCAGGCCTACTTGCAAAGGACATTCAAAACGAGTACGGAGGGAATATGATTTCCCTTAAATTTTATAGCTTGGCTCACATGGATCGGTTATTTATGTTACATTTACTGAATAAATGAGATTCCAAATGGGGCCGTTTTCGTTTGCATGGCCACCGAAACCCGAAACAGAATAGGGTTAACCTAACCCGTACCGTTACCCATATTCCACAACCGTAATATAACCGTAACCGGAAAAAAAGCAATCGGACAAAACAGTAACCGTTACCCTAACCGTTATTCGTTTTGGTTTTAATCTCTGCTAAAGACAGTTTTCTTATAAACTCGTTCATAGCATTTTAATTCGATCCAGTAAGCCATATGCCAAAGTTTTCTATTGTCGTAACAATACTGAACTTATCACATTTTGTTAATTTTAGGCATAAACAAAAACTCAAAAAACATGGCGCCAGCGGCAGCAGCTGCTAATTTCCGCCGTTTGTCCCTGCCAAACAACAAGGTCAACACACCCAAAAATATGTATTGTATGTACCTACATACTTACATATTTACTTGTAGTTAACAATTTGTCTGAAGTGAATAATTTCTTTGTATGACTCTGCCAAAAAGGTCGAGTGACACTCTTTCGTTCGTTTCGCCTCTCATTTCAAACACTGTTGACTTTGACCGGCAACGCGCCAAGAAAATTGCACAACAGTAAGCGCTATAACAGTGTGTGCGAATGATTGTGTGTGTGTGCGTCTATGCCATAAACAGTGTATTGGCCTCCCCAGAGCCAATTTGAAGCACACTTTTTGCTGTTTGCCTGCTTACTTTTAATATGGCCGCATACACCTTTTACTTTGACCGGCCATGCCGGTTATATCGGGCGTATGAGTAATCTCGCACAATTTTAGTAATTGCAAGCGCGCCAAACACCAACAGAAACAGCAGGCTCTTAAGCCAGCGATACAAATTACAAACACAAATTTCACAATATCCGTCATTGCACTCGTCGAGAAAAAAAAAATTAAACCAAAAGCGCGACACTCGGACAAATCGCCATCGAACGACGTCGTCGACGTCGCCGCCGCCGTCATTGCTAGTGGCAAGTACTTAATGGCAACTGGAAACTAATCCAATTGAATGACAACCAAACCAACACGGGTTTTGCTGTGCCAGTGATTCACTCAATTTTAAAAAGAATTTGTAATACATTTTTCTGGCTTGGCTAGCACACTGTACTAAAGGAATGCCTTGCTAATTTCAAAAGATGATGCGGAAAAGATAAGAGAAAAGTAATCCTAAAAATTGGCCATATTATATTCAGACATATTAAATCAGAATTCGAATTCACTATTATTTAGAAGCAATTTTTTACTACAATTACTTCACAAAGGTAAGGGAAGCATTGCCTAAAGTTTTCTTTAAAAATTTAAAAATTATATTAACTAAATAAGTATAGATGCATTCGATATGTAGTGAGAAGCAATCCTTAAAATAATGGCGACAATGTGAACATATTAAGGAAAGAAAAAAATCCGAGATATCCGGGCTGAAATCAATCCCAAACGATGTCAGAAGTCGGTCAAGCCCGGATTTTTTCAAACCAAGTACGAGAAGGATGGATTTGAGTACGGATTTTTCAATTCCAGAATTCTTGTCTTGATCCCGACTTTAGCTCACACTGGATTGATTTTATCTTGTTCTTCGAGCTGGCTTTGATCCCTCAGTCAGATCCAATCAAGAAGGAACGATATTGATTTAAGCTCGATATTCATACTTGATTTGATCTCGAAATCGGCTTGGTGCAAGAATACCCGAGATTAAATTGTGCTCGATACTCGAACTACATTCAATCCGAAAACGGATTGCATCAAAAATCGCTGAGATTGACTTTAGCTCGATGTTATAACTCATTTTGACCACAAAAAAAGCATCTCACAAGAACTCCATAATATTTTTCGTATTCATAATACTTGTTCTATCCGGCTCGAGGTCATTATTTTGCATACAAGTGTAAAAGCACGACAAAATCAACAGGGTATGTGACTAGATCATGTGGGCCACCCATTAGCATAGCCTCGTAACTGTTCGCTATTGTAAACTCGTCAATAGACTTGACCCATCAACTGGAATCACCTACCTTCGCTACCTTCTCATGCTGAAAGTGCTATAGCTAGTATGAATTTCCAAGGCAACGGTTAGCGCAAAAAAACCAATAGCTGCTGTGCTGACAGAAAAATTTATATGTGTTTGTACCCATTTAGCCTGAGAGAGCTTTGAGAGAGCACTCTCAGTTTCGAACTTGCTCTCAGTTTCTTTTCGCTCCTTGCCTTTGACAGTGGAATTCCGTACTTACTTCAATCTCGAGTCAGGATCATTTGATTTTCAAGTAGGATCCGTTCTTGAAATGAGCGTTTTCGGATTGACCCAAGCCTTTTAGGATTGTTCCAATCCTTTCGTGCTTGAAATTTCAATCTGAATGTCGAGATCAAATAATTTTTTTTGAACTTGATTTTAGCTCGCCTTTTTTTCTGTGTAGGGCTACAACTTGTAGCCTACAAGTACTCCCTTGAAATGGTAAAAAGCAGAAAATTAAAATTGTACCCCTGATGTGTATGTGAGCCCGACAAGACCTGAAAATATAGGCGATGTCAAGGTAGATTCAATGCACATTTATGCAGAAACAACGATCCAGCAACATTATATTCAGAATCCAGGGAATTATCGTTGCACCCGATTTTATGAAAACGTTTTCAACAAATAATAGTACAAATAACATTAAGCGTATTCCTTATAATTTTGGTGAAACACAAATCAGAATCGAAATCAAAATCAACCTTGAGGCTGATTAAGATTTTCTTTATGACTGTTTCCATGAAATACAATGTGATACAATTTACCCCCATAAAGTGCTTAAAACACCCTTCTTCCAACATTGTCACCACTTCGGATATAAATTATTTGCATTTTGGGGACAGAATGCTTGCTGTTAGGGTTGCCAAATAGGACCAGTTCTCCTGGGATACCACTCATTAACAATTCTTGTAAAACTACGTCCCGACTTTTCTTCAATCTGCAAAAATTCATTAAAGCGTTCACACAACTTTTAACAAAGAAAGATTTCAACGTACCTTTACCAAGCTGCGAAACTCCAAAGTTATTTACTCCGCTAGCAAATTATGTTTGCTGGATTGCAACAACGCTGTCTTGACACTTTTCTTCAGTATTTTAAGGTGGTTTGAGGAGGTTTAAAATAAATTTTATCTTATTTTTATATTCGGCCAAACTGACAATAATCCACATAAAAGTTGGGTCGTTCTTGCAATGTGATTTGATTTCATTCCCTGCATGTTCTCTGGTCATATCGAAACTAAACTCAGAATCTAAGTCACTTGCAGCAATACCCCACTTATCAGAATCAGACACTTTCTGTGTCCATTTCTAGTCTGCACTTTGCTCACAACAGTAAGACGGGATTTACACGATGAAGCAACTTTCATGAAGTTTTGTCAGTAGGCGAGTGACACAAGTGTGCTTCTACATATTTTGCTCGACAAATCTATTAGCATTACCTTGATTTTCAAGCCTACTATGAAAACTTCATGAAGTTTGCTTCATCGTGTAAGTCCCGACTAAGTAGCTAAGCGCTGAACTTACAAACTTTACAAACTTATCTGAGATCGTTCCAAAGAGGGTTTTACAGTAAAACAACCTTTTTTATTAACGCATTTAGGTCTCTACTTTAATACTTTATTTAAATAAGACTGTGGTTCGAAAGCAATCAGATTTTTAAATTGTTCAAAACTATTTCTATTCATGTTAAGTATTGTGTCAAACTAAACAGCAGCATTTTAAGGTGGTTCCAAGCGAGTGTTTGGCGGTGCTTTGAAACAATAGATCAAATTTTTTATATTAAGTCATAACCATGGATGAAACATGGATCACTTGTAACAATTCGCTGCTTGCATGAAAAGTGGAGGATATAAGTCGGAGACTTTGCTTGTTGGTATTATAACTATTTCGTGTAATCAACGTTATGCTGGAACTTTTGCCTGTGTGGTCGATGAAGTTGTCATGACTTCCCACCCTCAATTCTTTCTACTATGGTTGAACATTTATTGGAAAGGTTGGTTCATGTCATTTATTTATGGAAAACAATTTCGGTCAAGTGACCACCACGGCTGACTTGGCAGTAGCCTATTCGAGCCACCCAATTTTTGAGAACATTTTCAATTGTTTCGGCACGTATGCCAGCAATAGCAACTCGAATCTCGTTCTTCCACTCATCAATTGTTTCAGGATTGTTTGCATAACATTTGTCCTCGACCGCTCCCCAAAGATAATAGTCTAACGGTGTCAGATCACAGCTTCTTGGCGGCCAATTCACATCTCCATATTTGCTGATTATTCGATTTTCGAAGATAGGGCGCAGAAGATCGATTGTGACGAGCGCTGTGTGGCACGTAGAGCCGTCTTGTTGAAACCAAATATCGTCCAAGTCTTCCGCTTCAATTTCCTCGAAGAACCAATCACTTAACATTGCGCGGTAGCGCTCACCCTTCACGGTCACGTTGGCTCTTCTTCATTTTCAAAGAAAAATGGACCAATGATGCGTAGAGACCAAAAACCCCACCAAACAGTGACACGTGGTGGGTGTATTGGCTTCTCGACGACGATATGCGGATTTTCTGTGCCCCAGATGCGCCAATTTTGTTTATTAACATAACCACCGAGGTGGAAATGTGCTTCATCCGAAAAGATGATTTTTCTGTAAAATTCACCATCTTCGGCCAAACGATCATCCACCCAATTTGCGAACTGTAGACGATTCGGATGGTCAATTGGTTTTAGCTGTTGCACCAATTGAACTTTGTATGGCTTCATCGCAAGGTCTTTATGCAAAATTCGCATTAAAGAAGTCCGAAGTGGCGAGTTGACGTCTTCAAGCGAATAGCGACCCATTTCGTAAATGTCAAAGTTTTTACTAAATATTAGTCGCTTTCCGAATGACATTTGACGTTTTTAAAGTCAAATTATGAATAGTTCAAATTCCAAACACTAGATGGACCACCCTGTACTATCTGGATATGTTTTTTCTTCCCAAATGCTTTATAGTTTGAATTAACCTGGAGAAAATGTACTTCTGCCAGAAGTCCTTCCAAGGCTCGAACTTCGCAATGTATAAAAAATGATCTGTTAAATAAATTTCTTGAAGCTATTTTAAATTTCTTCTATAATTTTCTGAATATTTGGGTTTAAAAGTTTCTAATACTAGATCGGCGCTATCGAAGACGCGTTTTGGAACTCACATTCCAATTCGTGATATTTCAATTTTGAGAAAAATAAAGCAAATATCAAAAGTTAAAACGGCAACACAAGCCTCGAAATATACAGCCTTGTTCTCAATTCGACTTCCACCAAATTTTTTCGAAAGTAGAATTGTTTCTTGCTAAATTACGGACGGACTTTATCTTATTTTTAAATAATAAGTTTAACGAACACTTTCGATTTCTTAGAGGCTAGCAAAAGCGAAAAGTAAAAGCGACCAGTTCGATAGGCACTTATCAATCGGCATTCGTTTATCGTTGGTCAAAAGTTCGTCATTCCATTTAAAACTGATAATTTCGTACAAAATCGAGTTGATTTTGCTTTTGACCAATAATGTGAATGTGATGGGAACTCGGGAGATGCAATTTGGCCGATTATTTCGCAATAATTTTCCAATTTAATTTGATAAATTGTTATATGTGTCCAATTTTGTCATAACGCATGGTATTTTGTGTATTCGTTATTGAAGTGATCAAAATCAAAACGAAAATGCTTATATCCAGTAGCTGCTATTTCACAACTATCAATCAATAAACGGCAGTGGAACCACTAGTTTATAAAAGTAATTCCGCACCAATTTTACGTGGAATTCAGAACCCGAAAACGAAAATGTTGGAATTGAGAGCACGTCTGATAATATCAGAAATGCATCGTCTGAAAAATATATAAATAATTCTAATGCTGATTATAGAATCAAAAATGTTTCAACGAGTTTAGGACCAAACTTTAGGTCACTTAACTTTGGAAAACGGTCTTCGAATTGCTGAACTGAACCTACCGACAGGTTTGCAGCCATGATTTGTAACCAACATTTTGTAATTTTTGTTCTATTTAGTTTAATTCACTTCTTATTAAATAAAGTGTGAACCATTTTTCCTTCTAACTTTTAATCGGCGCTACCGATCTTGTTCATCCAATCACCGGCTTTTTTCTTTGCATAATTTGTGTTTTGCTGACATGATAATTGCTATTAATTGGCCACAAGGGCTTCTCTGGCTAAATTCCAGCTCTCCAGCTAAGTGTTGATTGGTGTTTGGGTGTGGCCAGGCACCACTTTACTTAAATTGATTTGCATATTGATATGACCAAGTAATTTGCTGCAGGTGCAAAAGTGCAACTTTCCCAAAGTTGGCCAAAAGCCCTAGATGCACTCAAAGTTTAGATTGCACTCGGCTCACAAATCCACTCGAGAGTCCGAAAGAAACAAAACAGAAGAAAAAAAACGTTTCACTTTCAATGGGGCGACGACAGCAGCGGCAAAAGTTGCTCAATGTGCAGAGCGGAGACGACCCCGTTGTTGTCTGTGGTCGGACACAAAACACGTTTCAAATGAAAGTAAAAACTCCTTTGGCATTGTCTGAGTGCGACTGCTTTTCTTTGCTGGCGTTTGTTCACCTGTCCGAGCTCAATTCATAAAGCTTCCCCGAGCTCTTTTTCAATTACAAAAGAATTATCATTGCTTACCGTTAACAAACAACAAAAATGTTAACTGTAAACTGAATCTTCCATATAAATAAATGTATATGAGCATCCATATGTATATATTTTATACGATCCAGTCAGACAGGCGGCAAGCGGCTTTCAATGTTGTTTACCTTGTCTTCTGCTGTTGCTTTTTTGTTGTAGCCCGTTGTTGGCTTTTTTTCACCGCTGTAAAAATTTGACTCATTTTGCTGAAGCGAATCCATTTATGGATTGATCGACAAACGGACAAAAATTCAAGAAATTTGACTAAATTGCCAGCATGTAACTCTGAAGCAAGTTCGATTTGGCTTAAGGAAATTCTAGTTTTTGTATTGACCCTGTAACAAATTTTGTTGTGTATTGTGGAGTGCATTTGAGATGAAATGAAACGGAAATGCAGATTTCGATCGACAAGCTGACGATATATTGAAGAATTGTTAGAAACCAAAAATGGTTAACTGAGGAAATTCTAAGCATAAGTGAGTGCGCCGCATCGAAACCGGTCACCTTCACTAGCAATTCGCGCCATGTGTAAATTATGCGGCTTGATGTAGAAATGTGAGCTTATTATTCAATAAATCTGGTTATTTTTTCTCCGAAAATCCCCATATTCACTTCAGAATGCGTCCAATTCATTCAACAGCAATTGACCGCTAACTTAAAATCCCATCCACAACAATCAAAATTAATTTGAATTTAATTGAAATATGCAATAAAAATTGTTTTTTTTTCTTTTCTACACGCACTGCGATAAGCTTGTTATTCATTTCGATTTCTGTTTCTGGTACACGCCAACTGTGCGCTTTTTTAATTCGGAAATATAAACATATTATAAAATCTAAGACCAACAAACAACGCATTGACCCTGACCCAGTTTCTGAAGATACTCAAATCTGAGCTTGGCTTGGCTCAGTCGTTAATCTCTAGACCACTTGAAAAAAAAACCGTTTGAAAAACAGCCACAGTTAACACTCATGCGCTCACATTGAAGTATTGATAATTTTTCAATTAACAATTCAACAATTGCTACAATTTGTTTTTGCCCGCGGTAATCTCCAATCTGGTCTCTCTTTTCTTTATTTGTTTCAGCTGCACAAACAAATGTCTCTGGAGCAACTGCAATCAGTTTTTCATGTGGACACACACGAGGCTGTGCCGCACTATGAGCTCATTCAGCTGCTACATCACACACCGCAGCAGCGTCGGCGTCGCAGCATTGGCCAGTCAACAGTCACTGCCTTGCCGCCGCATCATGTGAAAAAGGATCTCAGCAAGAATTCCTATTACAGTGAACTGAAACATCAGGCGGCTGTCGAGAAAGGTGGCAATCATTTGTTTGGCAACGATGTGAGCACCATCAAGGCACACAATGTGTCCTTCAGTGCCTTTGGAAGGCACTTGAATCTAACGCTGCATGCCACGCAGGGTCTGTTCAAGGGAGCGCCGCATGAACTGAAAATGTGGTCTGTGGGCAGTGAACCAAATGCTACGCATGGCTTGGACTTGCAGGAGATAGCCCAAGAAGAGGTGAGTTAAACAAAAATCATTAAATTAGTAAATATTAAAGTGTGATTAGCCGTCAGTATGAACGCACAGATCTCGGAGATGGTAAGAGATAGAGGTTTGACATGAATGGGGCATATATTACTTATACTTGGAAGCAGATAAAGTTTATTTTCAATGTTGGCCACGCCCCCTCCCGCCTCCGCAATTTGAAAAAAACGTCATATCTCTTACAGTTTGGATGACAGATGGTTCGTACCTTCTAGAGATATCTAGTATTCAAAATTTTTTTTATCGATTTGCTGAAGGAATGATAAAGATCGGATGAACGATACACAAGTTATGAGCAAAAAACGGCCAGTTAACACCCCGCACCCTCCCACCCATCACCACAGCTTTCCATTGAACAAAGGCAGAGAGAGAGAGAGCGAGAGAGAACCTTAGAGATGAGCGTATAATAAAAGTATTGCACGATAGCCGCGTGACTCCTTGGATGTATTATAATATTATAGTCGGGAGCAAATGAACTTGTACAGAGTATGTTATTGTCGGGCTTGACCGACTTTCTCACTTGTTTTTCTTTGATCCAGATAATATCATTATTTTTTTCTGTGTGCAAATGGTTCCGAGTTCGATCCCCGGGCAAGGCGAGGTCAAGAAATAATAAATTCGTTCTCTATAGATTCGAATCATCACGGTTCAAAGTTCTCCATTATAAGCAAGCTATGAAGAACTAAACTACTTCTCTGCTTGCCCTTTATAACAAAAAGGAATATGTGTAGCCTGGGTTCAGATTGGGGTGTTCGGATTGGGGTCATGATCCGGCTTGAAGGACCGGATCGATGGAATTAGCTTCCGCCCTAAAATCTAGAAATAACAGGGTATGCATTGATAGTAGGATATCATCATCACCACCATCAACATAATAAATAGGGAAAACAGTTTTGTTAGTTAGTGTTTAAAGAGCTAATACGGAATGAGTTATATAGGTATTACAACTACTACAACCTTAAAGCTTAGTACTCAGACAAACTAAACCTTCCGCTAGCGGAATTGACAGCTAATTCCGATGGGAGGTAGCGTACGGTGCAGTGTGACTGTTCAACGCCAAAACAGCACCCTTCATCAAAATACCACCAAATGTGAAACGGTCACACTGCGCCGATTTGCTTGTTTTTTAATTTTGTTAATTGTTTTTTATTAATATAGGGATATTTGGAGGATATACGGAATGCAGAAGTCATTGGCAATGCCAAATCTTACCGTTGTATTCAAACTACGCCAATCGATGATTTTTGTCGGACTTTTGCTGCTGACATTCCGACAGATAGGTGTCGGAAAAATTACAAACTATTTTTTCTGCTTCTGAGCACTGAAATCGAATCAGTTGTAAGCGCCTGTGCCTGTCAAGCTACAGGCGCTGTGTTCTGTCCGACGCAGGAGCGGAAATTTTAGTTTGTCTGAGTTCGACCAAGCGTAAGAGGCCTGTCGGAGTTTTACGAAAGGTTTCCCACACCCTTTTTTTATAAGGAGTTGATACCCGTCGGAATCGATTTAGTTTGTCTGAGTACTAAGCCTAAAGTATGAAGCGAAATTTACTTAATGTTCGAAATTTATTTAATATATCACAAAATGCTTTTGAAAACTGAGAAAAACGTACTTAAAACAAAAGTGTTGTATTTGAATCAAGTGTTTTCGTACTCACCGGAGACTATTTTTAAGAATAAATTTCTAGATTTTTTTCTGCGTAAATGACTACTGTACTATTCGGAAGGAATCTATTTCTGACTGTGCGCTTTTACATCAAAATTTGGAATGATTCGATAGAAACTGTACCGGCTTAAGAGAAGTTCGTTACACTCAAAAGTAATCAGTTAGTTCTAGTTTATTAAATTTACTCAAATTTCATGAGCTGCTCACATATTGCTTACATATTTCACACAACTTAGTTATGGGTTTTACAAATACCACAAAAATTTTTCTTTACAATTTTGTTAGTTTAAATAAACAAGTTTCAAGTCTCATCAAGAATAGACACGAATTCTCCAAACTATGGATGATTAATTGTATCTTATTTTGCCACAATTTTTTCTGCCACTTCATACACATGGGCTGTGTTACATTTGTGTGTGCGTACCAATTTTATTTTTTCTTTTGTTGCACTTTCATTACATTACATCATGATTTATAACAATTTGTTCAGACATATATATTTGGCCGACTTGTCTTTGCCTTTGCTTCCGCTTTATGTTTTGTGCGTTTCTTATTGTCAGTTGCTTTTCAGTTGCGCTTCGTTTCAGTTTGTTTTGTTTGGGTAGTTGTTGTTTTACTGTATTGCTAGTATCTAATCAAAATTAATTGGCCATGTGATAAAGAGATTATGTACCCCCACTCCGTCTTGGAAAATTGCTGAGTTTTTGTTTAATTACATTTTTGTTGTATAATTACCTGACATGTACGCCTATAATTGTGTGGAAGAAAATATTCAACAATAAAAGTGGTTAAATTCAAGGACGTACGGAAATCGTATGCTATAAGCTTAAACAAAGTGGGTAAATATAACAATAATATTTGGGTTATTATGCAACTATTTCTAAAAAAGATGAGCTTCTTGATTTAGTTATTAGCCTTGATGGAGTTGACATCAATGCACAGCCAAAACAATTAGAGCTTAAACTTCGACGGTAGTATTCATTTGTAATGACAATTAGTTATTCTTGAATTCCACCCTCTAGTGAATTACAATTTTTTGAGTATAGATTAGAGTGCGAAATAATTAGACGTGTGTTGTCCGCTTTTTTTTTTAAATACATATTCCAACAGTAAGGAAATTTACAACTTGAGGTGGTCATTTATTATAAAAAACTAACAATCGATTATAATTTATTTATATTAAATTCTATTGATCCCAAATTTTACCATAAGCTCATCCAGCAAGGAAGGGTAATGTCTGCTGGTATACCTAGTAGTCGCAATTGTTTTGGTACACGTATTGAACACACTCGTTCTCGAGATCCATGGAACGCATCCACTCCAACTTGACGGCTATTTGACAAGTGACATTTATGCTATACACTGGAAATCATCCGAAACTTTGTGTATCGTACTGTGAAGTTATTTGAGTATACTGATGGAATAAAAGACAGCGCGAAATCCGTCCACGCGAAGTGGCGCGAACGCCACAAGCCATCAAAGCCGTGAAATATCGAATTCGTCAAAATCCACTGCGCAAGCAGAAAATTATGTCTCGTGTGAAGAATATCAGCAAGGACAGCATGTCGCGCATCATAAAACATGACTTGAGACTCAGTGCATACAAGAGACACACCGGCCAACTAAATCATTGCGTCAAAAGCGGCAAAAGCATATCTATCCGACGTTTTGGAAAAGGTTGTGAAGCCTCTCAACACGACATTATTTGCAAACAACTCGTGAACCTTTCAATAAGACTCCGCTCCAGCCCACAAGGCAAAATCGACTCAAACATGGCTAAAAAAACCATGTACCGAATTTAATTTCTACGGATGATTGGTGAATTCATTGGATTACAAACCCAAATATTGAGTCTTTGAAGCGTTCCCATTTCCGAGCAGTGGACAATTTCTCAATGCATTAGGTGCGCACTGCGATTGATGAGTGGTCAGAGACACTTCGGTGTTGCTGGAAGGCACAAGGCGATCTTTTCGAATAAGTTGTTCTACGATTTGTAGCCATTGAGTGACCGAATGAAAAGAAGAAAAAAGTTTTGAAAAATATTCAAGGTAGGTATAAGGTCGGAAATAATTCTTTCTCCGTGTTACATACTTTTGCACACACTTAATACATATACTCAGTGTACCTTGGGTACTGAGTATAAAAAGCAAATTTGGTTGCTAAAAACTTGTAATTTTAAATCTTATTTTTGCACCTAAAATTACGTTACTTAACTCCAATTTAACCCTAGTCTCTTGATATGTTTATATTTTAGTGCACAAGTTTTAAGTTTCCTCTTCAAAATGCACATAAGACCCCAAAATAAAACTAATTTGTCTCTGCACGTGATTTGTTTCGTTTACAACTAAAATTCACTTTTTTTTGGCTTGCTTCTATTAATTTTTATACATATATTTTTATGACCATATATATACAATTTTCTTTCCACTTTTTTCACCACAATTTGTGGGCGTGTTATTTTTGTGGGTTTTGTTTTTGCTTCCCTTTTTAACCAACGAACAAACGAACGAACGATCGATCGATCCCATTTTATTACACGTTTTACTTTCGTTGCTTATTACCACATTTCGCTTACTTCTTTGTTGTTTTTGAGGGGGAGGCCTGTTGTGCATATACAAATAATTTTAATGCCAGCTACAGACTTCGGAAATGAAAGTGAAATGTCATGTCAGACGACAAAAAGCAAAAACAGTCAAAGAAATGGTGATTTATGTGTGATAATATAACTTTTTTTAAGCCTCTGCACAATGCGGAAAGATTTATGCGGATTTTCGGCTTCTTTTTTAATTAAAATCAAACGAAAATAAACTGCTTAAGCCACATATAGTAAAGTGTTATTTTTCCCAACCGAAACGCAGACTGGGCAATTATTTGTTGTATGTACACGGCACCTACGAAAAATGCCAAAAACAAAATTGGCCTTAAGATATAGACCACAATTGTGTCTATTATTTTTACTTAATGGCGGCACTTTGTCGGAGACCTTCCACCAACACACACAGAACAATATTTATTCTAATTTGTGGCAGTTTTGCCAATGTTTTTCGGTAACCACAAAATTTTCTGTTTGCCAAAAAAAAAATAAACTGACCCCGTTTTGATTGCCAAGCCATAAAAACTTTTGAGGGAAATCTTGGTTGAGAAAAATATAATTGCATTTTGAGTTGCTCTCTCTCTCTCTCTCTCTTGATGTAGATCAGATTTCAGGCAGTGAAATTTTCATTGTGTCTACACCTTAAAACAAATTTTCTTTGTTATTTTCCTTTTATTTTTTGGCAAACACTAGGCGTAGCTGGGCCACACGGCCACACCCACTACCGCATTCAATCGATAGGCTTCACCAAAGGTCAAGTAACAAAATAAATAAAATAAAAAAAGGTGCAGGTTTTGTTTCACTTTTCGAGTGCCAAAATGGAAACTGATAAACAGGGCGTGCTAAATTGTAGTAAATAGGGAAACTAATTCGAGGCAGGCACTGGACGGTTTAAGCTTGTTATATAAATAAAAACGTTTCATTTAATTTTGAATTGAAAACAATTGGGGATTATTTTTCAGCTGCTGTTGACTTGCAAGTGGTTAAGTGATTGTAGAAGCAATAAGTTAAAACAAAAAACTGAATATGGAATAAAGAGCGATAGTAAGTATAAAACAAAATTTGAGGAATCGTTCAGCTGTGCCATAAATGTGTTAACTAAAGAAAGTTTAGTTCATTGCATAAATTTCATGTTGCTTAAAATCATTAGGTTTGGGCAAAATACAAAAATTCATTATTGGAATTCGCCTAATTAAATGAGAAAGTAGAGATATTTTGCAAACAATTTGTCACAAGTTAGCTGAGCTCTCACAGAAGCATAATCCAATTTAATACTTACTTGCTTCAGCCATAATAATACATAAATTTCAGTGTTCTACTTAATGTTGAACCATATTTTTTATATATTGTTCAATTGGTTGGGTGTTTGAGTGCCCAAAAGTACATAAAGCCATATCTCATTGCCCATTTACTATTGTCTTTTATTGTTTTCCTTAGTCTCTACCAGAACAATCCCCATTTTGGCCAAGGCTTGGCAACCTGCAGCAGCACCAACACAGTCACAAATAACCCAAAACAATTTCCATAAAATCAAAAGACTTAGGCAACGAACTTGCTCGCATTAAACTCTCATAAGTGCGCCTCCCGCTCACAAAACTAAAACGCCAGCCATAATTAAAAACCAACTAATTAAGTTTTCAAAAAAATGTAGAAGTGAAATAAATGCATTTGGTTTGCGTTTACACATTTCACAAGCCGAAAAATGTAGCTTGTCATTGCAAAACGATGGCAAACCATTTGGCAAGGCGGAGGCGCAGATAGCTGCATGATTAATGAGCAACATTTGGCAGTTGAATGAATTTGAAATTAGCTCACTGTCTCAATGCAGCAGATTTGTGCAGCGGGAAAAGTCTGCTTGGCTTAGAAAGCAGTTCAAGTTGTCTCCCGCTCTCTATCTCCTTCTCTCTCACCCTCTCTCTCTGTGTCTGTCTCTTTGTGGCTGCAATCGATTGCATAATGTGGCCAGTTGTTGTTATGCTCATGTTGCAGTTATTGTTAACGCTGTGCGGCTTGTTGCTTTGTAGTAGCAAATCGACAACAACAAAAAACCAACTGCCGCAACGACCAGTCCAAGTCGAGGCTGTTCGTTCCCTTTTTGCACTATTTAAGTACCAGTATGGGTAATGTTTTTTCTGTGCTGAAAATTTGCTTATCTCTCTTAGCCAAGATCAATAAAAAATAGTGTTGATGTAAGCCACGGAAGTTATCTAATTTGTTAAATCGCTTTCAGAAATAAAGGAGAAAAAAAACCAACAGACTCATGATTAAGTGGTAGAAATTTACAAAAAAATAAGCAAATTATTGACCAGCTGGAAAGTGTGGAAAGGTAATTGAGAAGATAAATGACGATGTTGAAGTAGTACGATAACATAACTGATATTCATGATGAAAGAAATCGATAATTGTGTAATGAGTGGGCAAGATAAGAAAAACGTTTACAAAAACTTAGGGCAAAATGCATTTGAAAGTTTTTGTAAATAGAGTGAAAAAACCAATTCAATTTTGCTAAAAAAAAAAGTTATTCATTTAGCAAATTTTCTAAACTAAAAATACATTTGACTAAATGTCAGCAAAGTTGGAGGATTGGTTTTATTACTACAAAAATGTCTTCTTCAAAACTTGTCAGCTTTCCGCGTACTTATTCATTGGCATGTAGAAACGTCAATCCTAGGCGAATCGTATTGCGGCCTGCTAAATTACACACGCTAAATGTAAAATGCAGAAATGTAGAGATGTAGAAATTCAAAAACTAAACGCCGTATGTAGAAAAGCCACGCAAAAGTAATGGGTTGAAAATCCCGGTCAAAACGTGTAGAAATCCTACATTTTCGAGTAGATTTTGCACCTTTTTTCTCTGTGTAACGAGGGCTCGAAAAAACAAGCAAGAAACTCGTTCACGCCTGACTTTAATATACTCAGTACCCCCAAAGTTTGAGTATATCTGATCAAGCCCCATAAAATGTACGTCTTATTTTAATTATTTACGGTTTCTAGCCCAACAACCAGGAATTTGGTTGATTGCGCTCCAGCGAGTACAGTTCCCTCTATGCATCTAAATGATTACTCGCAATCATTCCGTTTATGATGGCTTTTTATAAATTTTTGCCTTTTTAGGCACTTTTACAACTTTAAAAATTGACTTGTATTCTGCTTGAAGCCCTCCGACGAACAGAGTCCCTCTCATTCCCCGGCCCGCGAGAACCCAATATTTGTTGAATTGTGTAATTTATTAAAATGTTTTAGAAATTTGAGTATTGCCGGCTCTAGGTCAAGTGAAACACACAAAAATGTATGATGTTTTCCAATATATTTCGGTTGCTCCTCGGCAACCATCTTCAGGGACAATTATTTTACACGTCTGCTCCGTTCGGCGTGGAGTTGGATACTGATGTTTTATAAAATGAAATTTTATAATTTTGTTTTATGTTTTATGATGCATTTTTAAACTATTATTACAATTTAAGTCAAATTCTCCAATAATCAAATGCAAAATTTAAAAACATTTTCGAGCCAGTCATAAATATAACTTGGAAACCCTTAGCCCCCGGTTGGTACTCAGCTGGCGCCACCATATATAGAGGTCGCCAGCTGAGGTTGAGTGGCAAGCTGGTTTGGCAGCATTAGGTTGGTTTTGCGAACAATTATTGAAACGACAATTTTAATATGAAATCAAATTAAATATTTAATTCATTTGATCCTATCTAGAAAAATAATGTTGCTTATATTTCCATAATAAATTAAGCTTATCAAAATTGTATGGGTGGTGAGTTTTAGTTAATCTTCTAATAAAACACGAGAGATTTAAAACCAACCGAAAGAGATTTCTGGGACACCGAAAGGTTTTTGGATTGGAATTTGGTTGGAAGAGAGTTCCCTGACAAATCCGTTAATAAACATGAAGGAAATCAAAAGTACTTATCATATAAAACTGACTGTCGGGAAATCTCTAAAGAGTTTCGAATATTGTAATTATATCACTCCGCTGGACTACAGTAAGGCTTCGATACTGTAAATCACGATATCCCATTTTTAATGGGAAAAGGGTATAAAAATAGAGGAAAGCTAACTTCGGCTCGACCGAAGTTTATATACCCTTGCAGCTTGTATGATTTTTATAAATTAGTAGCCTGATTCCACTGACACAAATATGTACATTCGGCGAAATGTACACATTTTTGACAAGGCCTTCTATATATATTTTCTACACCAAATTTCTATTGCAGCTGTACTATATAGTTGTCCTATCAAACTTGGTGGAATTATGTGAAAGCATAGATAACTTGTAAATACAAGGTTCGGGGACGTTTGCGTTAAAGACAAAAAAGTTTTTATCACTAAAACAACATTTTCGACCGATGGTTCCTATGGCAGCTCCTACAGTTCCTATAGTCATCCGATCTGGCCGGTTCCGACAAATGTGCAGCGTATTTGTACCAAAAGACTTCGTGGAAAGTTTGGTTAAGATAGCTTAAAAACTGACGGAGGAGATAGCATAGAAACAGACGGACAGACGGACGGACAGACGGACATGGCTATATCAACTCTGCTCGTCATGCTGATCAAGAATATATATACTTTGTGAGATGCTTCCTTCAATGCGTTACAAACATCTGGACAATTTTAATATACCCTCTACAAGGGTATAAAAAAGAGCCACTCTATCTTTTTGAAAAACTAGAGTTCTCAACATCAAGACGAACAAATAATCCAGTATTCATGCTGTTCGGATTTGGAACCGACTACCAAACTTCGTAAAATGCATAGGCGGCGCAACGCTGTTTCAGAATGAAACAAAAACATACCTTTCATATCATGCTTCATAATTAATTTTTACATGCAACAAATAGGTAAGGAAATTGATCGATTCAAATCATAGAATTAGTAATGTAAATAATTTAAAATGTGATTAGATCGGCTTAAATCTTATACTTATATGACTCTCCAGAAGTTTCTTAAATATCCCTTGGTAAAATAGGATAGTATATTTAAAGGAAAAGCTTATATTTAACATAAACGAAAATTTGTGTCTAGAATAGAGAAAGCGAGAACATAGAACATTGTTTAGTTGAGTCTTTCACACCATATCTTGCTCTTGCCATTATTAAACGAGTTGTGATAAAAATCGAAGATCAATTTTGCATTAAATGGATATTATTAATATCCTTTTTACGATATTAATGCTATCCACTCCAAAATCGCCCAATGAAAAATTAACAAATATCCCTTTTTTTCTGTGTAGGTTTTGTTTGGTCTGTCAAAGATCGGATTGAAGTTTCCAAACAGTATTTTACTGTAGCTTAACAATAATAAAAATAAAATCCAGTTTTTCCTTACTAATGAAATTAACTAATTGTTTATATAGCATTTTTATTCTCTGTACCGAAGGTACATAGAGCATATTAAGTTTGTGCAAAAGTATGTAACAGCCAGAAGGAATCATTTCCGACCCTATAAAGTATATATATTCTTGATCAGCATTAACAGCCGAGTCGATATAGCCATGTCCGTCTGTCCGTCCGTTCGTATGAACGAAGAGATCTCAGAGATGGTAAGAGATAGAGGTTTGACATATATGGGACATATATGTCTTATACTTGCAGGCAGATCAAGTTAATGTTCAATTTATGCCACGCCCCCTCCCGCCCCTCGCAATTTGGAAAAAGGTCATATCTCCCACAGTTTTGATGATAGATTATTCTTACCTTCTAGAGATATCTAGTTGTCAAAATTATTTATCGATTTGCTGAAAGAATGATAAAGATAAGATGAACGATACACAAGTTATGAGCAAAACGAGAGCGTAAGTTAAAGTCGGCTCTAACCGACTTCGATATACCCGTTACTCATGGAAACAAATTTTTAATAGCCTTCCTGGGGTCCTGTCCACCTGAGGTGGGTCAGCCGAAAAGTATGCAACATTTTTTAACTCGGCTATTTATTATCCGCCAGATATTAATAGACATTTGGCAATTACTAAATCCAACATAAATGACTCCAAATTCATCACGATAAACAGATCAGACAACAAAACTTTTGAAAACGTATCACCTTTCCTAATAAGACAGTCGGTCAAGCCCGACTATTACATACTCTGCACCCTTAATGTCGCACCTCGAATTTGGTCACGAGTCAGGCGGCCAGTTAACACACAACGCACAACGCAGTGCGCTCTCTAAGTCTCTCCCTCTCTTTCTCTCTCTCACTAAGATTGCTGCTGAACGCAATGCTTAGGTTATGGGTGGGGTGGGTGGTGGGTGTTAACTGACCGTTTTTTGCTCATAACTTGAGTATCGTTCATCAGATCTTTATCATTCCTTCAGCAAATCGATAAATAATTTTGAGTACTAGATATCTCTAGAAAATACGAACCATCTATCATCAAAACTGTAGGAGATATGACGTTTTTTCCAAATTGCGGGGGCGTGAGGGGGCGTGGCAAAAATTGAAAATAAACTTGATCTGCGTGCAGACAAAAGGAGTCTACATTTCAAATTTGGTTGCTCTAGCTCTTCTAGTCTCTGAGATCTAGGTGTTCATACAGACAGACGGACGGACGGACGGACGGACGGACGGACGGACGGACAGACGGACAGACGGACAGACGGACAGACGGACATGGCTATATCGACTCGGCTGTTGATACTGATCAAGAATATATATACTTTATATGGTCGGAAATGATTCCTTCTGCCTGTTACATACATTTGCACGACTTTAGTATACCCTTTTACTCTACGAGTAACGGGTATAAAAAAGTTAACCGGAAACCCCCCACCCCCCCGCCATTCACACCAACCACCGCTGTATTCAAACAAACTGAATTTTTGGGAGAGAGAGAGAGAGAGAGAGAGAGAGAGAGAGACTTAGAGATGAGGGTATAATAAAAACTTTCTCACTTGTTTTCTTAGTGATAGCCACAATGCTAAAGCTTCTATGAATATACAATTTATTGCCCTAAGCATTAAATATATTTAAAGGAATTCTAGCAACTTGCAAGCGCATGCGATTTTCAGGGCCAAAGTGTTATTAATATATTGTTCAAGAAAAATTAGAAGATTTTATTATATATTTGGCTTATTATCTAAAAACTAGTATAAACTTTGATTTAATTGATGATTGCAATGACTTTAAAGGCAATCAAGATTACTTGAAGACTTTTATGCTATTTTATTAGTTCTGGCTTTCCGTTTTGAAAACAAGCTTAAGTAAGTTTAAAAAATTGTTCCAAATCTATTTATAAGTTCGAAATGATCTATGTAAAATCAATATTTGTCTTTTAATAAATGCAAATATTTTTCCAAGCTGATCCACCCAATTATACGGTCATTGTCAACATCATTTAAGCCTAAATAACCAAATAATCTAAGCCCGCCTAATCATAACATTGATCATTGCAATGAAATGTGTAATTAGCCAAACAATAAGCGAACCGACCAACAAATATAAAGCCTTGGCATTGTAAAGGCCCGACCAGAAACCCATAACAAGTGCTCGACTGACTCGACTTGGAGTGCAGACAGCGAAATCCATTGGACAATGCACAATGGTGCGTAATAAACGGCCAAAGCAAATCAAAAGCGACACGCAGATAAATGGAAATTATTATGCTAGACAACCGCATGCGGCGCATGCGTAATAAACAAACAAACGCCAAACAAATGCCAAACAAACAAAACGAAAACGAACGCCCACACGGCCATCGACTGCGCTAATGCGTTAATTGTCAGTTAGCGTGGTTAAATGGTGTGCAGATTTAGGCGACTAACTCCCCTGGTGGGCGTCCAAGTCTCCGCTAGTAGCTTTCATTTCGGTAACAATGGCAAATTACCGGGTCAGGTTAAGGGCCAACGCTTAAACTTCTCTCAGTGAAAAAGTTCAGAGGCTAATTTTCACTTCGCCAAGTTTGCTGTTCAAGTCATTTGTTTCTATTTTCCTCTCGCTGAGACTTAATTTGCATAACACAATTGCCAAAACGAAGAAAACGCAGAGAGAAATGCAGAAAAACAAAAGCTGGACCAGGAAGTTGTTAAAAGTTAGGCATTTACTTTCATTTTTGACTTAATTCAGTTATTTTTTGGAAGGAGTTTAATGAACAATTTGTAGATAAAACATATTTTTCTGGCTTTCTTTTGTGTGGTTCTCTAAGCTCTCGCCCACACACATCACTTTCCACACTCTCCACTCCATTTTACTTTATAATTGCTTCAAGCAAACATTTTTTAATGATACAAAAGTTGTGGCTAACCCTTCGGGGCTCACTCCAAAAAAATGAAGCGAGAAATGTGTTTTACATAACAACAATTCCCTATCAGTGTACGGCCAATCTGCATAATGTCTTGTAGCCATTTTGTAATTAAAAATTTACGACGCCATAAATAAAAATAAAATCGAATCAGCTAACAGCTAACAATTTGCAATTCATGCATCGAGTCAACTAATTAAAATTGCAGCACAAAATAAGTCAAAATGCGAACAACAATTGTCAACCGTCACACACAGACATACACACAAGGGAAATTGGTGCAAGTTTTTTTGTTTATTTGTTTGCTAGTTCATGCAAAGTCGAGTCAAGTGCAGAGCAGAGACCCAAGCAGACCAATAAGTGGACACTGACAGTTCATAAATATGGCCAAAACACTTGGCCAGCCGGACTAGCCAGCCGGCGGTTGACAACTCAGATTCTTGGCAACCGAAATACGTGAGCTGGTGTGGGGGTCGCACTTGTTGCTTTGAACTTATTTTCCACAAGGTCGTTGGCATGAGACCCCAAGACAGTTGGAGTCTAGCAACAACAGCAACAACGAATTAAGCCATAAATGCCTTGTTGCACATGAAAATTGCTGCCAATTGCGTGTCCACACATTTTGACGGTCGCCTTAAAATACTTAAATAAATAATAATCAGTAGACTAAGCCACGCCCCTGTGCGACAGCCCAGTAATTCGATTAAGTGAGGACAAATTATGTGGGACTTACTGCACATAACTCAAAAGTTGACAAGGCATAAGTGGAAAGTGTTCTGACTTAGATAAGACAATATATGAACCATTCTAATTAAATATCCAAACTCACTTAATCGAAAACCAAATGAGGATTTGGGGAATTCTTAAGCTAAGAAACAGACACTTTTTTTAATGGCTAACCATAGCCATATTTTAAATTTCTTACCATTTTTTTTATTTAAAATCTGAAAGCGAAAGCTATTTTAGACTGGGTCCTACCAGACCCAATCTAATTTTCGGGGTCCGCTTGTATTTTAGAATTAATAATTAATCACGGTTCGTCCCGACTGAGTACATAGTCAATTTCGGGTTATGCAGCACTATCAACCAACGCCCATCTCTAGTAAACATATCAGATTTGGAGCTGATTAAACATGACCATTCCATATTCCATAATCTATACCAGGGGTGACCACAGGTTATTCGCACGCCCTGCCTTCGTTGTTGTTTTCAGCAAAGATATAGGCGTGAGTATAGGCGCGCACAAATGCACTTACACTCACACACAGCCCTTAGCACAAGCCTCTCTTTTCGTTCTCTCATGTGCCTCTTGCAAATTCGAACAGAACGTCACAGATTTGTATGCGTCGTTTTAAATGTAGATTTTGCTGTTGGCGCTGCTTTCGTTTAAAAATAATCAGTTTACTCTTTCTATTTCTTGAGATTGTTCTTGCTTGCGAAATATTTTCTTCATTTTTATTGATGTCTACGCTGCCGTAAGCTGGCTGTGGCCACCCCTGATTTATACCTTACTAATATTTTTTAAAGCAGTGACCAAAGTCCCAAAAAGCGAGATCAGGGTTATCCCTACGCGCAAAGCTACTGATAATAAAGTCAACAAGAAAGAAAGTCGGTCAAGCCCGACTAAAACATACTCTGCACCCTTAATGTCGCAGCTCGCATTTGGTCACGAGTCAAACGGCCAGTTAACACACAACGCAGTGCGCTATCTAAGTCTCTCTCTCTCTGTCTCTCTCTCTCTCACTAAGATTGCTTCTGCTGAACGCAATGCTTATGTTATGGGTGGGGGGTGTTAACTGTCCGTTTTTTGCTCATAACTTGTGTATCGTTCATCCGATCGATAAATAATTTTGATTACTAGATATCTCTAGAAGGTACGAACCATCTATCATCAAAACTGTGGAAGATACACGTTTTTTCCAAATTGCGGGGCGGGATGGTGCGTGTCAAAAATTGAAAATAAACTTGATCTGCCTGCAAGTATAAGAAATATATGTCCCATATATGTCAAACCTCTATCTCTTACCATCTCTGAGATCTCTTCGTTCATACGGACGGACGGACAGACGGACATGGCTATATCGACTCGGCTGTTGATGCTGATCAAGAATATATAATATATACTTTATAGGGTCGAAAACGATTCCTTCTCCCTGTTACATACTTTTGCACAAACTTAATATACTCTATGTACCTTCGGTACAGAGTATAATAATCATGCAGACTTGGGCCTCTGATATTTGCCCCAGGGACAATGCCTGCCACAACTCCAATCAGACAGTCACGCAGATTGCTCGGTGTTCCTTAGTAAGTGCGTAACTACCCTTTATTGAGAACTCGGCATTCTACCAGTTTACTCCTAGATAAATCGTTACACCAGCAGATATAGATTTCATTTGCTGGCTATCCCAAATCGTCGCTCTTGACAAAGAATTAAATTTCACGTCAGGCGACCAACAGGTCGTCTGCCTTCCTGATCTGTCCTGCTAGTAATGGTACCTACTACCTTGTCAAAATTTGTAAAGCGATTGAGTGGCGTTTTGTTTGTTTAATTCTTTCCCAATACAACAAGAGCTTGTCTAGATAATTATAGTATTGGTCACAAAATGGAATTCGGGGAGGTTGATAAGAATAAAATGTATCCTAGCTTAATAATTAATAGGGTAGATATCAATTAAATTTAAGTTTACAGTGCGGCTTATTCTTAATAACAGTAATATGATTTGATAATTTCAAACGATTAAACTTTTAAGATAGGCGTTTTCCGATTTCCGTTCTTAAAATTCAAACAAACATTTCAAGTAAGCAAGTCGATCAAGACCGACTGTAATATACGCCGTCCCCGCGAAAGTGAATGCTTAGTAAGTATTTGCTGCTGCAGTAAAAGCGAAGCAAAGAGTTTCTACATGTATGAGACAAAATTATACCTGCAGGCAAATCAAGCTTATTTTAAAAATTGGCCGCGCCTCTGTCTTCCCCGCAAATTGGAAACATCGTCATATCTACCATATTAAATAGATGGTTTATAATTACTAACCAGCATTATATATCGTTCTGACGAAGGATTGGATAAGATCTGATGAACGATAGTCAACTTATAAGCCAAAGAAAGCTGCTTTTATACCCTGCTTTTTATACCCGTTACTTGTAGAGTAAAAAGGGTATACCAAAGTCGTGCAAATGTATGTAACAGGCAAAAGGAGAATATATATATTCTTGATCCCCATCAACAACCGAGTCGATATAGCCTTGTCCGTCTGTATGTATGAACACCTAGATCTCAGAGACTAGAAGAGCTAGAGCAACCAAATTTGAAATGTATACTCCTTTTGTCTGTACGCAGGTCAAGTTTGCTTTAAATTTTCGCCACACCCACTCCCGACCCCACAATTACTTTTAAATTTACTTTAATGTTCGCAATAAATACAATCAAAAAAAATACAATCCATACGGGATGAAATCAATCCCAATCGGTAATGAAAACAACGTAATCCCGGATATTCTTGATCCGATCCGAAAAAGGATTGAGTTGATCCGACGAGAACAATTTAATCCCAATACTGGATCATTTTAAGCATGCTCCAGATTGTTTTTGAGCTCGATATGTAATATTGATTTGATCCCAGGAAAGATAACTCTCCTTTTCTTATCGTACGCCATATTCCATAGGACATCCTTATACACTTCAAGACCCACACCAGTTTTGGTTTCTGAAAACTTCTGAAAAACAAAGAAATATAAAAACTTTTTGGGGATTCAAACACACGACCATTCGCACATAACACGCATGGAATGGCATCTCATCACTCACGACCATCGCCCTCTTTACTGCCGCATGTCAAAAATGCTACTTACATTTTGTCGCTCTCGCTCTCTTAATTATGAACATGTGATCTCGAAGGGATATTGAAGTAAGCACATTTGGAATGATACAAGTTCGAAAGGCTTGGGCCAATTCCTGAAAGCTTGAATTGTGTAGAATTTCCTCTAAGTCGCGATTGAATTTTCAAGCTCATGCCGGGCTTACTTCAAGACTATAAAGGTTGAAAATATCCTGACGTTTTTTTCAGTGAATAGTCCCTCAAATTTTCATAAAGAGCGGATAATAAATAGCCGAGTTAAAAAATGTTGCTTACTCTTCGGATTTCCAACTCAGGAACACATGAAGGCTATTAAAAATTTCTTTCCCTAAGTCACGGATACCGACTTTAACTTACGCTCTCTTTATACCTGTTACCCGTGGAGTCAAAAGGATATAGTAACGTCGTGCAAATGTATGTAACAGGCAGAAGGAATCATTTCCGACTATATAAAGTATATATATTCTTGATCAGCATCAACAGCCGAGTCGATATAGCCACTTCCGTCTGTCCGTCCTTCCGTCTGTCCGTCTTTCTGAATGAACACCTAGATCTCAGAGACTAGAAGAGCTAGAGCAACCAAGTTTGAAAAGTAGACTCATATTGTCTGCACGCAAATCAAGTTTATTTCCAAATTATGCCACACCCTACATCCCCCCAACATCTATAAGCCCTGAAATTTTCATCAAGATCGGATGATAAATAGCCGAGTAAAAAAATGTTGTATACTTCTCGGCTGTCCCACCTCAGGCACACAGGAAGGATATTAAACATTTCTTTCCATGAGTAACGGGTATATCGAAGTCGGTTAGAGCCGACTTTAACTTACGCTCTCGTTTTTATGCTGGGAACAGCCAATGGTTTCTATGGGCTAATTCGTGCAAATATGGGGAGTGAAAAGGGAATTCGAATTGCGATTGTTGTTTGTTTGTTTCCAAGGACTTGCGTCCAACGAATATTATTTCGCGAGCATGCCCAAATACTGAAGCCATTACCATGCCAACTAAGGTTTGTGCCTTAGGTCGTTTTGGACGGCTTCCATTAGGTTTAGGATTTCCCTTTTTTTCAGAATTGCTACGAAATAGAAACCTTTGGACTGTTTCTGATATCCTGTAAAAAGTGGCCGCTTTTTGCGAGCTCTTGACTAATTTAGAGTGTCCAATTCCACAAAGTTTTTCACGGTAAAAGTTATAGAAAAGGGTAACTTTTAAAATGATCAATAATACACACATATCAACTGCCTTAGAACTCTACCACATAAACCAAAGGTGCAGAATACTTAAAATCTCGATTTCCAAATTGCAAAAAGACACATAAAAGACAAACGCTCCACTCAAATCAACCACAAAATATTTTAATTCCAAAAAATCACAGATTGTTAAACTTTAAACAAAAAATATCATGAATAAATGGGAAATCAGTAAGTGGTTCTGCGGTTTGCATGACATAGAAACTACTTCTAGATATTCGAGGGTGAACGTTTAATTCCCACCAATTCCAACAGTTTATCAAAGTAATGAATGGATTGAGAGCTATAGTGGTAATTCTGAAATACCTTAATCAACTGTAGAAAAGTGGTTCAGACATAACAGACATAAAAATCTACAAGCACCAATTTGACACCGTGGTTTGAATTTCTAAAAGTTCTTTACAGTTCACCTGATGCTTACTGTCCACGGTCTGAGGAAGCCTACATAAATATGATTGACCAAATAATTGGCTAAACGAAACCTACATCTATCTAACGCTAGATAAACTCATTCAATTTTTCCGCTTCCATCTGTCTCACTTTCATCACAAGTGGCCAGACCAAAGGCCAACGGGCATTTTGGCCATATGTGTGACTGACTTTGAATTTGATTTTGGCACTTGGCTTAGTTTTACACAGCAGGCCTGGTTATGAAAAATGATTTATGCCGTGTAATTTGATAGAGTGCCAGTGGCCTGAACTGGTCCAATACACAGAGTCCAATGCCAAATGCTGATGTCAAGTGTCAGATTACATTTATTTTGATATTTATTACAGAATTAATGGGCAGGCGCAGCGGCAATTAAATTAATTAGTTAAAGAAATCAAAATCAAAATTTATGCTAATCGAATACAAGAAATATGCGTTTAACATCCCCTGGGTAGCAGCAAAAATAAACTAAATTTCGGCAACGAGTGTGTGTGTGTGTGTGTGTGTGTGTCGCCTTGAAATGCGCTTGTCGATGTTGCAGGATTGAAACCAGAGCACAGCGGCAGTCAAATGTCAAAAGCTTAAGCTTTAGCCAAGAATTTTCATGGTCAGCCAACGGCCACACGTCGTATGAGTGACATGCATGCTGAGGCGTCACATTTGCTGACCAAGCGCATAAATCAGCTAAGAGCTAACCAAAAGTCTCTCTCCCTCGCCTCTTTTGCTCTCTTCTGTCCTTGTCTTTCTCTGTCTAAAGTTGCATTTAATTAACCAGGCGCTTTGTCTAAGAAAATTACAGACCGGCTTTGGTTTTTATAAAAAATGACTTTAAATTTATTTTGGTCAGCTGAAAACAAAAAAAAACCGAAAGAAAAAACTTTATATATGCTTGGAATGCAGACAGAACAAAAAACAAATAAACTGTAATTGTTTTTTGATTGAAAACTTTTTCAAGTCATATTTTGCAGCTATGAATAAGAATTTTGTAAGTCAAGGTAAAAGCAAACAAAACATTAACCATTAATTTACCTTTTTCCTTCTTTCATTTCAGCATCAGCAACATGAAATTGGTGAAGTGTTTCAGGATGAGCAAAACATGGCAGCAATTCTAATGCGTCGCCATATGGAAACGGGCGATTTGATAATGGTAAGTGCACGAACCATTCCATTGATCAACACCTTACAAGTCATGTTATGACCTCACAAGGTCACTGCAATCAATAAATGTGCCAGAACAAGAATTTCAATTAGCGCACCCGTTAAAGCTTGTTCTTTTTTTTTTTTTGTTTTTCTTGTTGCTCTGTCATACGGCCATTGTTATGTTCAGATTTGGACATGACTGACCAAGCGCTGGTGTCTCGCACATTTCAATTTTCCAAATGTTTTCTGTGGGCTGGGGCCGTTTTGCACTTTGGGGGCTGTCGTTACAATTAAACGCCCGTGTCCACCAAAGCGGATAATTTGCGGATTTAGACAATTTTTTTTCTGATTAAACATTAATTTATCGATTCTAGGCGTTTGGTCTAGCGGCATGGTCGATAGACATTGTCAAGAAAGCGCAGGCTTGGGCGGAAAGTGTGACGACTACTGTGTACCACTCAGCATTTGTGCGAAAAGTTAGCAAGTTATTTTTTCCAAAATTAATCTAAAATACTAAACAATTCTATTTAGTAAGTGTTTCGTTTGTGGTCCCAAGCTGAGTAATTACGCAGGTCTCATCCAAAATTGTTGTATTTTAAATATCCTTAAACTGTTTCATTCTCTTACATTATGTTTTAAGATTGTTTTTCGGTCCAATATACCTTTATTTCCATCTGTTTAAACACAAAAAGAACTCACGATTCCACTGTCGTCCAAATCGGGCACCTTGACCAATTGTGATGGCGTATGGGCGATAATTCTTTGAAATATTATAATAGCTGATAAATAGCAACTGTAATGCCTGCATTTGAAAAGTCGACTAATAAAATTACACAGAGCAACAAAATTATTATGGTGACAATTTCAAACGGCAGCTGAAAGGAGAAAACTATTAGTCGGACGAAAATGGAAACTGGAAAAGCCTACAAATTTTACTAAAGTCACCTCGACAAGAGGACGCATTTGCCAGCGCGGGCGAAAGCAAACACATAGCGTGGCATTGCTTTTCAGGTTGGTTTTTTGTCGATACCGAAGTCTACTTTTGTTGGAATAGAGAGCTTCTTGTTACAACCGTACAGACGTACAACCGTTATTTAGGTTTTGTGGGTGCCTCGTTACTAACAGGGCAACAAAATCCAACTATTTTTGGCCTCCATGAATGTTTACCATATTTCCATAGAAATTGGTTTCACCTCATTAAAAATCTGTTATCAGTTTTGCTACATCCACTCTCAGTTTCCATACGTTCGAATACGTTCGAATTTTTCACATTTTGTATACAAAATGTTTCCCAATTAGGAAAAGTCATGGCAAACTTTAGAACATTTTTAAAACACTTCATTTTATTAATACACTTTTTATTATTCTGCACAATAATTCGTCGATAGCAAGTGCGAAATAAGGCGCTCATCTCTAGTTGTTTTATTTACTAATTCAACTTAAAGGGAAAATTTAAATTAATTAACAGCGAATAGTCATCGCAAATAAATAAATGGTTCATCATAAACTTATTTTGTAATTTTTCAATAATTCGCTCCAATAGGCAATTGGTGCTTTATGGACAAGACTAGGGAAGGGGGTGAATGGACTGTTTGGGCCATGGCATCCCGTTGTTATGTACTTTTGATGCAACGGCATAGATTAAAAGATGTCGTCCACGACTTGCGGCGACAAACAAGTCCCAAGTCCGACCAGACATACGGAATCGCCGTCGTCCACAATTGAAACACTTAGTGCTGGGCCAAAGTTCCTCATCATCAGCCATCTCGTACAAGGAGCTATAGGTTCTGTAAAAGAGAATTACCATTCTCTGCGCCGACAAGAAAAACCTAACAATTGTGAATAACATAATTAAACTCAATAAGTACTATATTTACCATCCTTTCCAAGGGCAGAACCTTTACTTTATCAGATGATTTTTGTCAAGCCGCTATCATATTGCTGACACAGCACAATTTTCTCTTTATTTACATCAATTAGGGCCCCCTTCTCCTCCAACGAAAAGTTGTCCATTTATAACTCATTTTAAAACACCGCGCCACACACTTGTATGTATTTGTGGACACACACCGTCACACACTTGTGTGGCTTGATTACGAAAAATATGGTTTACTTATATTTCACACCTTCGAAATAATCACTTATCGATAGACTATCGCGTGACACGTTGACATCGGGTGGCAACGCTGCAATATCAATGTGACTATTTCAGGCATGAACTCCAGACCAACTCACGAAAGAGCAACCTGAGAAATCCGTGCGAAATCATTTTTATACCCTTGTAGAGGGTATATTAAAATTGTCCAGATGTTTGTAACGCATAGAAGGAAGCATCTCCGACCACACAAAGTATATATATTCTTGATCAGCATGACGAGCTGAGTTGATATAGCCATGTCCGTCTGTCCGTCCGTCTGTTTCTATGCTATCTCCTCCGTCAGTTTTAAAGCTATCTTAACCAAACTTTGCACGAAGCCTTTTGGTACAAATACTCTGCACATTTGACGGAATCGGCCGGATCGGATGACTTTATCATATAGCTGCCATAGGAACCATCGGTCGAAAAAGTAGTTTTAGTGAGAAGAACTTTTTTGTCTTCAATGCAGACGTCCCCAATCCTCGTATTTCTAAGTTCTCTATGCTTTTACATAGTTCCACCAAGTTTTATGAAAATCGGACAACTTTTAGTATAGCTGCCATACAGAAGAAATGTCTGAGAAAAAGTCTAAGTAGGAAAAACTTTTCACTAATCAATATTATATGCTACTACACAATTCTACCAAGTTTGATCGAAATCGGATGACTATAGCATATAGCTGCCATAGGAACTATCGGTCCAAAAAGTAGTTCTAGTGAGAAATTTTTTTTTGTTTTCAATGGTAGCGTCTTTATACCTTCCAGTTGTGAATATTATCAGTTTCCACAAAATTTTGGGGAGTTCGGTCAAAATCGGATGAATATATCATATAGCTGCCATATAACTGGGAAGCAAATGCTCAAAGTAGTGGCGCCATCAAGCCACAAGGGTATATAAACTTCGGTCGAGCCGAAGTTAGCTTTCCTCTATTTTTTTTATATAAAGTTTTTGATATCGCAGATATTTCGCGGGTATCTCCGTACCAAGCTTAAATGGCAGAAAATATTGTTTAAAATTTCAGTGAAAAGGTCGTTCTTATATGGCTGTTACTTTACCATTTAATTAGCTACATAAACAACACAAAAATAAGGAAATATAATGGCCAACAGTTTCAAGCAAATTAACAATAATGTGGGTTGCTGGTCCTCTTCTGCCCTGAGATGATGCGCATAGCGAAATAATATCGAGCTTTCAAGATAGCTGCAGCAGATCGCGCGCGCATATAAAGAAAAATAAATAAATTAAAAAGTGCGCAGTAATTTTTTTTTTTTTTGTAAATCAAAATGTAGGATTTGTACACGTTTTGACCGGGATTTTCAACCCAAAACGCTCGCCGAAATGATGAACAGAAAAGCTACACGCCACGTGTTGAAATGAGAAAGCTAAACGCGAAGTGTAGAAAAGCTACTCGCCATATGTTGAAATGAGAAAGCTACACGTGGCGTGCAGAAAAGATACACGTAACGTGTAGGGTTTCAACAGATACACAAACTTTATGGGTTGAAAATCCCGGTCAAAACGTGTAGAAATCCCACATTTTCGTGTAGCTTTTGCATATTTTTTTTCTCTGTGTAGTTATAATTAATAAATTTTCATAAGAAAGTGAAGAGTAGGTAAGTTTTTGTTTCCATACAGTTGGGATTCATTTTTCATAACTGCAATTTTCGATGAGGCATATTAATTAATTTTTTTTTATTATAGTCACAGGAATTTATTAAAGCGAAATTTAGTGTGAAAACCATATTTTGATATCAGCTTTAGTTACTCTAAAAACCTATTCGCGGTTAATATCATTTCAACTTCTGTTTTGGGCTTGCTCTTAAAGTAGTGCTGTTTAAATCACACGATCTAAGATCTAACATACATATATCTCGAAAGAAAAAACCAGTGAGGCTTGCAGTCTTCTAAAAACAAACTCGCTCTCTCCTAAAGTCGTACACAAAATGTGTAAGAATTTAGAAATTTTAAAATCTTGCTGAGAATTTCTATTAAGAATTTTATAAACCCCTTTTGAGGGCACTTTGAAGTGTGAACCTCAACAAGTCCATGCGAATCGCAGCAAGGCGCCGGCAAGACGCAAACACAGAGAGCGAAGCATGTGTAGTGTGTGCGATCGAGACTCGTAGATAACGATTGTTTTTTCTGTTGTTTTTGTTGGACTCCCCCTAAACTCAAATTTCTGCCCACCGCTGCTCTACGTAAACAAGCATTGCTGTAAGCCACGCAGCCACAGGCGCACACTCATAAGTGTTTACCAAATAACTATTTTCATATCTATTGAATTCTGCTATACCGTAGGCAGACTGCGGGCATTCTTGGTGGAGGAGCGCTCTCAGTTTCTGTACATCGTCGGAAAACCATTTGAAATTCAGTTTCTTGCGCAGCGTTTCGAAGTTCAAGTGTCAAGAAATGAAATTCAAAACATCCAAATGCTGTCATGACTGCTGTTGATCTTGCTGAAGAATCTTTGTCCATGCAGGATTTTGGTAGTTGTAGTTGAGTGAATTTTGGCATATTGCCGGCATGGCTTACGGCAAAGCTTAATGACGACTCTTCATTTAATACAATTCTAAAAATTTGTACTTTAATTTACTTTATAAATAGTATTTCTAAGTTTTTAATTGATTTTTGGCTGACCATAAAATTCAAGATGGATGTGAACATTTTCGACCTTTGACACCAAATCTTCCTGTGGGAATAACACTTTCCTTGGAGCCAACTGGAAGATCTGCTAATATTCTTTGATGTGAATGAGTTGCCATGGGAACTGGAAGGTGGACATCTAGTTAGTCAAGACTGAATCGAGCTTAGTAAGCTCTTTCGGCTGACAAAGCCGATGTCTGTCTCAATAATCGATTTCCAAAGGATCCCATGATTGGTTCTCATCTGTTAAGCGGATGATGAGCAGGTGGATTAGTCACCGCTTGATTGATTTACTGTTAAGCTGGCTTAGCTAAATTACGTATCGTCTGTGGTAATTTCATAAATGTCAAATTGGGCCTTCATTTGAACAAAACAAATTTTCAGGTCATCTTTCCAAATGGTTTATTCTTGTATAAAACTTGGTTGACGATCTAATGGAATTGACTAGTAAATATAACGGTCCAAAAAAGCTTTAAGCGTATTGCTCGATTGTCGCCCAGTTGAATCCGCTATGCCCTGCAAACTTGTACACAATTCTCCTTCGAATTGAATGAAATTTTTACGACGGACACACCATTTTGGCGGTTTTCCTTGTTAATTAATTGTTCAAGATTTGGAATCACACTATCTATAATAACTATTTTTCTTATTTATTGAATAAAAGAATGAACAAGGTCAAGTTTGTAACTTTCTGCACAGTTTATAAATTTAGTTTCCTAAATAGTTCTCAATTGTGTATTGCAGTGTCAGTTTTTCCAAAGAATTTAAATTGTCAACGTAAAAAGTTTATTGCAATGGATAAACATCCGGCTAAGGCAAATTTTTATTAAATTTTAGTTTATGATAATTTAGTTACATAAGCTTATTTTGAATTAGATTAAACTGCACTGCTTTACCAATTTTTGCAACTTCCTGCTACTCAGTTTCTTTACTCACTGCAATTAATCTGCATTGTTGAAGGTCAATTCCGCCAGCTGACCACATACACTTAATGTTCTTTTGCTGTATTTCATTCAGATTACTGCCGGCTGATAAATTCATATGACGTTTAATTTCAAAAACAATTGGCAATTAACATTTAACCCGAACGGAAATGTAGAGCTCAATATACGTAAGAATGCGAATTTTTTCAAGAGTAAAATGTTTTTATGATACTAGAACACGTTTTGCTTTTAAAAATTGGCAAGAGGAAGTGTTGGGCTTTTAATTAAAAGCCATTGTAAAAAAAAGAGCTGGGAATCAGCATAGCGAAATGTGGAACAAACCTTTTTTAATTGCATATAAAATTGCACAAGCTAATGTCACAATGCCCAGCGGCAAATTAATAGCCCGAAAATATTGCCTGACAATAAGGTCAATAAATAACAAATAACAACAACAACAGCAGCAACAATCAATAAGGCTAATAAACAAGACTTCAACTTTGCCACTCAACAGATTTTTCGATTTTTGGCAATTATCTTAGTTGGACGTCTGCTTAATTTCAATTTGTTAAACAAAAGCCGAAAAATGGTATTTTCGGTTTTTTGATAATAATTACTGACAGCCAATAAAAGGTCAAACAGCAATGTCTGGTCCCACTTGACCGACTTGTTATGGCCAAGTGCGCCGAATAAACAAACTGCATTGAAAGATGGAAGAATTCATAAATTCATATGTAGAAAATACCCGCACATACATGAAAATTTGTTGCGGCCCGCTGACATTTTGAGGTGCAAAAGTTGTGGCGAAAATTTCGCAACCCTCGCGCAGACGCAGCTGCTCGAGCAGCCGGTTAACTGGCCGGCCCGCTTGGACATTGCCTGTCTTCCGGCTTTTGTGCTGACCTTAAACGGCTTTTGGAAATATCAAGAGACGCCGACGCTACGTCGATATGTAATTAACCAGAAATTGTCAGAAGATGTCTAAGGTAGCCAAAAATAATAGAAAAATTGCGTAAGAGTTTTGAGTCAAACAATGCCGACCAAATGAAGTTACTGCAAATGGACATTTAATTAGACTCGCCGAATTTAGTTGAGAAAATTTTAAGTATTTTGTTAGGCCTATTAAAATGGATTGATTAACACTTGCTTGGTAACCGTGGGTCGGGAACATCACTAAGTGTCTACCAACTAAAACCAATCAAATTGTAAAGCTTGCATGGGAACGCACTTAAGCTTCTATAAAAAATTATTTTTGCGCAATAATTTTTTTCAAGAAATTCTTGAAAATTTAACATCTTGAGATGGAGTCTAGAGGGGGAAATAAAACTGTGGGCTTATCCATTTATTAATAAAGCACTTAACGTGTATATTATAAAGACAACAATTCAAAGTTGGCCTATTTTTATAAAAGTAAATTCAAATTATTAAACAGCCTGTGAAACAATTATTCAGTGAGAATTACAAAATTTAATTGTACCTAAAAAGTGTGATTTTTAATGTATTTTTAGTTGAGTATTATTAAATGTTACTAATTAAGTTGCAAATGCATAAAGTGTTATTTGATTGCTAATCAAGGTAGTAAAAATCTAGGCAACAATAACTCCGATTCAATTAAACTATTACCTATTGTAAATAATTTTTTAAAACACATTAGACAATTTGAAATAGGTCTTTAAAATTAGTTGTTATACATCAAAAATCATGTACAAGGCGTGTTTATCTTTGTCGGTATTAATTCAAATCAAATTGGAGGTATAAACATTCGTGGGGCAAGGGTGGGCGTGGGAAAAAATTGAAACAAACTTGATCTGCGTGCAGACAATAGGAGTCTACATATCAAATATGTTTGGTCTAGCTCTTCTAGTCTCTGAGATCTAGGTGTTCATACAGACAGACGGATAGACGGACATGGCTATACTGGCTCGGCTGTTGATGCTGATCAAGAATACACATACTTTATTGGGTCGGAAATGATTCCTTCTCCCTATTACAAACTTTTGCACAAACTTAATATACTCTGTGTATCTTTGGTACAGAATATTAAAATATAGGAAAGCTAAGTCGGAGATGCTTCCGTCAGACCAAGTCAATTTTATAATACCCTCTTCAAATAACTAAAACTATCCGACTGAGGGACGCAGGTGCAAGCGTGTGATACGGAACCGCACTAATCACTCATTAGAGTATGTTATGGTCAGCACAGACAACACAAAGAGGTTCAAAAAAGTACGTTTAAAACACAAACAGACACTTCTTTGAACGATTTCGTTCTCTAATTTTCGTATGCTATGTACCTTCAGTACCAATAAAAGCGCTGATGCTGAGCTGCCGCTGCGAGTTTTCAGTGTTGGTTTTGATATAGGCCGTTTCGTTTGCTATGTGATCTTCTACTGGGGTTATTTTAGGCCGTCCTCCTTTGCTGCAGTTAAAACATTCTTGAACTCAGCTGTTCTCCTACGCGTTACGGCTAGCTTTTGCTGCCTTCTTCAGGGAGTTTTCACTTGCTCATAACTTGATTATCGTATATACGATCTTTATCATACCTTCGGCATGTTATGTTACCAAAATAAAATCAAATTGTTCCTAAAATGAGCCAAAAGTGATCTTAAATCGCTATCGAAATGGCTCTGAAAGAAGCTTATAAAATAATTCCAATATGTTTTCAAAAGCTTCAAAAAAAAATGTTATTAACACTTTATTAAAAGGTTCATAGCGATAAAAAAATTAGTGAATAAAATGACACCACAGCTCGTGGTTTAAGAAAAAGCGGGACCATCATACTTTAGTCAATCAAATGAGCTTCATTTCGGCTGTTTTAGAACCAATTTATTTCTGAGTGTGGATACACTTAAAGTACGAATAGCGATAAACAATTATCTGGGTTCTATATCTCAGGCATTGAGAGATACTGTGAAGATTTATTGGGTTGGAAGAAATTGTTGGACCGATATTGATTTAAGCTCGATATTCATACTTGATTTGATCTCGAAGTCGGCTTGGTGCAAGAATACCCGAGATTAAATTGAGCTCGATACTCGAACTACGTTCAATCCGAAAAACGATTACATCAAAAATGACTCAGATTGACTTTAACTCGATGTTTGAACTCATTTTGACCCTAAAATGAACTCACACACAAGAACTCCATACTACTTTTTAAACGACCTTTTTCATTATCAAAACAGCAAGTTCTAGCCGGCTCGAGGTCATTAGATTGCATACGTAAAAGCAGGACACAAACAACATTACAATGGACCCTGCGGCTCTAAAAACTAGTCCAGGCCTAGGCTTTTGACTAGTCCGTATGGTCCGCCCCTAGCCTATAGGCATAGCCTCGAAACTGTAATTCAGCAGCTACCTTCTCCTGTTGGATGTGCTATAACTGTTAGGGAATTACAAGGCAAAGGTTAGTGCAAAAATCCACACCACCAATAACTGCTAAGATGTCAGAAACATTTGAGTATGCGTGTGTACACATTAAGCTTGAGATAGTTTTTCACACTCAGTTTCGAACTTGCACTCGGTTTCTTTAAGCTCTTTCGCTTTAACAGTGGAATTCCGTACTTACTTCAATCTCAAGTCAGGATCATGTGATTTTCAAGTAAGATCCGTACTTGAAATGAGCATTTTCGGATTGATCCAAGCCTTTTAAGATTGTTCCAATCCTTTCGGGTTGAATTTAAGTAGAATCTAGTATAACTAGGGCTTGATATTTCAATCCGAAGGTCGAGATCAAATCAATTTTTTTGGACTTGATTTTAGCTAGCCTTTTTTTTGTCTGTGTATGTAAAGGACTATTTGAAATGAACAAATATTCCCAAATGGGCGTGGAGATCAAATGGAAATCCCAACGGAATGATGCTATTTTGAAAGTTTCTTTTTAACTGTAGTTCCAGAGAACATGGAGCCTCAAAAGTGGTAACAAATCACCCTCTATTTGTATTCAAAACTTTTAAATCTTAATCTTATTATTTCAAATTTCAATCATATTTCATCCAGAGAGAAGTTTAAACAGACTTCGACCACAGTGCAAACAAATGACTTAAGAAACGAACTTGCAAGCGGGCACACATTGCACAAGTTGGCAACCAATTTTAAGCTTTAAACTGTTGTTGTTGCTGTTACTTTTCCTTCATATCTTATTTAATTACGGTTTATACAAAAACAAAAAAAAAACAAAATAAAATTGGCACACGACTTACACGCACTATTTGGTTCAAGTCGATTACATAAAAAAGTTACAAAGTAAATGCAGCCACTGATGGGCTGACCAGCCCACAGGCATTTAACATGGTGACGGGTAAAAGCAAAAGTCAACAGCAACAACAACCACAGCGGACATAAAAATGGGCAGCAGTTTTTACTGGCAAGTCAATTGACGTCTCCGATGACAGCTGGGGGGGAAAGTAACGCCCCAGTGTCAGGTAAAGTGTTTGCTCAAACTGGCGACTTAAATGTGAAGGGTTCAAATATTTGCACAAACCCATAAAGTGCAAACTGAAACTTCTTAAAAATTATGAAAAAATCATCTTTATTATGGTTTGATTCCCACACTTTTTTCATCATTATCAAAATTTGACTATAATTATCCCCCTCATTAATAAGACAGCTGAGTGTGGGAAAGAAATACCACAAAATGTATTTATAGTGAATGCCCTTAGCACCCTGAACTTGAACATTCGTTTAACACACTTGTCTATCATAACCTCAATAGCCAGATAATGTATCTAATCAGTATTGACATTGAATTTGGCAAAGAAACACATTTACATGCATGGGATTCATGGTCAATTACACTCTCCACCTTTTGATGTATTTAAGATTTAATGTGTGTCAATTTGTTTTGAAAATAGTTAAAATTGATGACAATAATTTCAGTGTGCTTGCAAATTGTTTAAGGCAATTTACCATAAGTGCATTGCTCTCAGCAGACAACCAAAAAAAAAAACAAGAAATACAAAGATAAACAAGCACACAAAAAGTGCGTTGGAAATTTATCAAAAACGAAACGAGCTCAAGGGAAACCCGCAGACGTCAATCATATAAATTGTAATCATAACTTTTCTGTTCGCCAGTTCTTGTTGTTTTATCTGAGTCGGGAGGGGGGGAGGGGGGCCGTACTGTAACTTAGCTTGATTAATGCTAATTACGCCAAATGTCAGACCGGCTGCGTTGTCTTAAAGAAACAAATGAGGCTAAATACGAAAAAGGTTGAATCCTATGCACCGTCAGTGATGTATGGGTCGAAGTTTTTATCTTTCTGCTAATTATATGTGCATGACGCGTTGAAAAAGTTTGGCCCTGAAATGAAAATAAATGAAAATTTACCTTTCACAGGCCAATTCCAAAGAGCATCTCTTATATAATAGCAATTAACCTCCACTCAAGATACAAATCTCTATTAATTATTGTTTGTAAATTGTTTGGGGCTAAACCCATCAAAGCACTTTAAATTGCAGTGGGGAAAGATTGGATTTGTTTGATCATTGAAAAATTGAGAGGCAAGAAAAAAGTACGTGTATCTTATGTGCGAACTAATTAAATTAGTTCGAAAAAAAACAGATAAATATGTGTGAGAACAAGCTTAAAATTTTATTGAATAGTTAGTCTATTTTAATTTTCAACTTTATTAAATATTTCGCTTATTAACCTGTGCGGCTGCATAATGCATCGACACACCAAAAATCTGACAGTTTCGATGGTAATATTCAGCATTTACTAATTGTAAAGTTCCCAACTGCATTTAGGTTTGTTAGCATGAAGATTCTGTTAGTCTGGGAGGTTTTCAAAAGAGTACTGTATTAGCACTTGCTCTATCTGTCTATCTTATTATCAGTTCAACGCATGAGACATGATAGTTTAGTTGGCCGGCATGTTGTTATGCTTTCAATGTTAAAGCTGCCTTTACACCTGTCATATATCCCTAAATAGTCGGTTGTCAAACTTCACTAAAGACAATCTCTTATCAAATAGAACCTGTTCTATTTCATCAAAGAAACTTAAATTTTTAATAAATTTAAAGATATTTGTTTTGCTATTACGCTATCGTCAGAGAGTCAGAGAGATATATGACAAGTGTAAAGGCAGCTTTATAAATGTCAATTACAAGGTCAAAACATGTTGAAATGCTTAAGTTTACAGTTAAGTTTAAAGTCCAAGAATTTGAGTTAAGAGACTATTTCAAACTTCAAGATTCAAACCTGCCAACCTTTCTCCAATTCGGATCGGGGATTTGAAACCGCTTTAAAGTCTAAGGTTCGGTTCGTGAACCGGTTTCTTTACCTATTTAACCTAAGAAGATATTCCTAGCACCTGCGTTCCCTAGTCTCAAGGATTGAAAGAAGTAAGAGACTTCTCTTTAGTAGCATTTGTCAACATAGACGGTGCTTCAATAACGTTCAAACTAACGCTATCACCTCTGCCTTGACATATGTGGGAGCAGATGTGCCGCTAGTAAGATTCATCGACCAATTGCTAACCAGCAGGACGGTGTACTCCCAACTGCAACTGCTCGCAGATGTGTAAACACTCCGCAAGGAGGTGTTCTCTCTCCGCTGCTGTAGGTTGTAACAGTTAACCAACTGCTGCGGCTTATGGAGGCGGAGGGACACGTAGTGGTGACTGACGCTGATGATATTGCCATCTTGTGTTTCCTCACACGCTGTGTGACCTCATGCAGACCGCACTGACAACACTTGCTCAGTGGACAACATCTTGTGGCTTGGGCGTGAACCCAGCTAAGACGGAATTAGTGCTTTTCGGTAGGAAGTACAATATTCCTGATCTTGTCCCTCCTAAAATCAACGGAGTAAGCCTTGCGTTTGATGAAAATGCCAAATACTTGGGTGTCGTTTTTGGATAGGAAATTACTCTGGAACGACAACATAAATGAACGCATAAAAAATGTAACCATTGCTCTTTTCTCTTGTAAAAAGGCCATAGGCCGCAAATGGGGTTTTTTCCCCTCCATAGTACATTGGCTTCACACAGCCGTTGTACGCCCCATCATACTATACGGAGCACTAGTATGGTGGCCAGTACTCGGGAAACAATCAGCCCTGAACAATCTGCATAAAGTACAAGGAAGTGCGGAAATATGTATTAGCGACACCAACGGAAGTGCTAAATAATATTCTTCAGCTAAGCTAGACCTTGTAGCAAAGCAAATGGCTATCACAACAGCCCTAAGTCTACGAGAATCCGATGCCTGGAACCATTCTCGAAGAACAAGAGGGTATACCATTAAATACAGAATACTGTAAGTATACCACAAACAACTATCGACAAATTATTTGACGTCTATATCCCAAGCCGACACGATTGGGACAACCTTCCCCATAGCAGAGCTAACGCCATTAACATCTACACTGATTGTTCTAAGCTCACTGTTGTGTGTACCAAGCAGAGGTGGCAGCCATCCAGGAAGCTGCCACCTGCCTTTTCACACTCACGGTCAAAGATGGACACTTATTTATATACTCAGATAGTCAAGCTGCCTTTAAAGCACTTGACTCACATACCAAGAATGCTAAACACTCGCACTTGCACAAATGCTGTTTTTGAAATGTCAGAGCTTAAGAACGCATATGTACATAAAAATCAAAAATGTTTCTAACTAAAATCTATTTTTTAGATAAACATCTGATTTCAAACATATCAAATTAACAATCGCCGAGCTTAAGAACGATAAAATTGAAAACAAAACAGTTTTTCTCACTAAGACCCATTTTTTGACCGATGGCTCCTATGGCAGCTTTAAGATATAGTCATCCCATCCGGTCGGTCCCGACATATTAGCAGCGTGCAGTAAAAAGAAGACTCTGTGCAAAATTTCAGAACGATAGCTTTAAAACTGAGAGACTAGTTTGCGTAGAAACAGACGGACAGACAGATGGACAGACAGACTGACGGACGGACAAAGCTCAATCGACTCAGCTCGTCGCCCTGATCAAGAATATATATAGTTTATGTGGTCGGAAATGAATATTTCTATGCGTTGCAAACTTCTGGGCAAAATTATAATACCCTTTGCAAGGGTATAATGAATATTGTACATAAAGGTATTGACTTAACTTCTACAATCAAAGTTAAAGATAGTTCGTGTTTATTTTTGTGTAAATCGTTGTTTTAGACAAGTATCTTTTTGTGTTTGTTTTTGGTTCGAGTGTCAAATGTTTAGTTAAAGTTTTTATGTGTTGTGCCCTCATCTGCCCTATCTATTATTTATTACAGCTTTTTTCTGAATACTTTAAGATTAAATAAATATTTAGTCTAGTAATTCATAAAGTAATGCACGTTTTAGGATTTGTCAGTCCGTATAATCGTGAGATCACAGAGATGGAAAGAGATGCAGATTCAACATGTATGGGACATAAACTTCTTATACTTGCAGGCAGATCAAGTTTATTTTAAATTTTCGCCACGCCCCTCCAATTTTGAAAAAACATCATATTTCCCTCAGTTTAGTAGATAGATGGTTCGTACCTTTTAAAGATATTTAGTTATCAAGATTATTTATCGATTTACGGAAGGAAAGATAAAGATCGAATGAACGATACTCAAGTTATGAGCAAACGAATGTTCGCTGCTGCAGCGAAGTGGGCGTGGACATGTCCAACCACACCCATTTTTGCGTATTACATTTTTTACTCATCATAGATCTTACAGTATAAATTTTAGCCCGATATTTTCACAAGAAGTATTTATAGCTGCTCTCTCCATATAAGCGCAACCACTGTGCAATGGTTCAGTAACAAGTATTAAAAAGGGTTAATAGGGTAAATATCCATACCATCGCAACGTAACCTAGCCTAGTATCTATTTGAGACATATTTTTGTGAGAAATTAAGATGGTAATAACACGTCAGTTAATTGTCGAATGGACCACATTCATTTTTGTAATCGTCCAAAAGTGCCTGATCTTTGAAATGTGAAGGCAGCGTTATTTAAGTTTTTAAAAAATATTTGTAACTTATTATCATGGTTCAATGATTCGAGGTTGGTTCGAGCGACCCAAATATTTTGAACCCGTTCTAGGGGGTTCAATTAAGGTCCGGCTTGCAGCCTTGCTTAAAATAGAAAAAATTAAGTTAAATTAATTAAAGATCTTGTAGATCTTATGGAACATATGGGCTTGGTTCGATCTCTGGTTAATAAGATTTGAATTCTTTGAAACATTTTTGGCTCTATTTCTTACAAATTCCAACAAATCCTCCTCGGCCTGATTTTTGAAGATGAGGACTCATTTAATTTACGAAACTTTTTTAAATGTCTATCAACAGACGATTGGTGCTACTAATCATACGCCCACTTCCCTCCAATCTATCCTTAGTAGATAATGCACCAGCCGATCCTGTGCTAAAGAATTATTTTTTCCCGGCTAAAATAAGAACTTGTCTGCACCTGCAGAGTTTGTGTAATGTTTACTTTATATCCTAAAATTCCCAAAATTTAAAATAAAATTTTCATTTAAGTAATGGATTTATTATGCTTATTTGAATAAAAATGTAAAATGCTTCCGATTTTACTACCTTATAAACTTATAATGCCACCTCCTAGCTACGGACCTGATTTACAACCAGTTGCAGAACCGGTTTATAGTTTAAAAAAACCAATAAATAAAGTCTAGAACTAACCATTTTGAATAAATTAATCCATCATTTGAGATCTTAAAAGTGGAAGATTATATAACTTTGGCCTGTCACCTCCCTACTTAATCTTTCGCAACAATCCCACCCGCACCTCTATCCGACCCATCTTCATCTCTCGACAACTCTTGTCAGATTTGCCCTTTGCATTCACTTTGACATTTGGCTTGGCTCAATAAGTGCATGGCATATTATTCATTTAGCCTTTTTGTGTTTTTGTTTTTTTTTTGTTTTTGCTTTGTCTTTGACGCCATTTGATTCAGCATACAATAACAAGCGCAATTATTAGGTAGCTTAAGCGACAACATGTTGCCATTTTGGACATACCCAGCTTTCAGACGTTTTGGCCAACTCTATTAGGCACAGACATCAGACACATAGCCATCATCAAACGAGTTTTCTAGAGCTTCTTCATCGTCACCTTCTTCAAAACAAATTGTAGTTTAGCCTTGATATTTACAAAAGAGTTGAACGTGTGTCCGACAATTTCTATATTTAAATATAGTTGCTTTGATTTGCATTAGCCGCAGCAGCATCATCAAACGGCTTTGAGTGCAACACACGCGATCAAAGTGTTAAAATCACAAAATTTATGTTATTTGGCTTGATTTGGTCGTAGCCGTAGTCTTTCGATTTGACATTCATTTGAGAGTGAAGAAAAAAGATCCAAATGGTGGAATTGCAGTTTATGCGACGACATTTACAATGTTTAACAATTTCATGGCAAGTTAAGAGTTTAAAACGAAGTGCATTTTTGCTTTGTTGGATTTTAGTATCCATTTCATAATTGCAATCAAACCGCAGAGAGTTGGGCAATTGGAATTTTTTTGCAATGAATAAATTTAAGTTATCATAAACCGTAAGTAATATAAAATTTTGAACAGTTTGTTTCCGATTTATGAGAAAAACTTGCCACTAATAGCAATAGTTTAATTAATGTGAGGTGCACTATAGATGACCCCAGTCAGTCCGTGAGATCAGCTGGCATTTGGTCACTTGTCTTCGGATTTTTGCTGAGAATCGATTAGTTTCTCTAAAACTTTAAGAGACAAAATGCTCACTTAATGCAGACGCTACACCCTGTATTTTGAAGCTGGAATCAGGAAATTTCACACCTTGCACAATCTGACGTTAAAAATAGTTATGGATCAATTAAAAATGCATTTTCCTTTCATTGACCAATTGAATTTAAGCTTAATACAAATTGACTTCTTAATTCACTTAAGCTCCTCCACTCGCCTCGTCAGTGTAATCGCCTTATGGTAATCTTTGATACGAGTGCGAGTGTGCATTCACACTCATTCACATTCACGTAACGCGAAACGCCCGTTATTAAAATGCAATATACCGCCATCCCGCTGGCACCCGCCATTTGTTATCAACCTCCCCAATTTTGGTTGGCAATTAAAAATCATTTTTCATGAGGAAATTGCAGCCACAACAGAAAATTTGTTGATTAAATAATATGGAACAGCACCAGACGACGAGAGATATGTAATAATTGAAAATGTATTTTTCTATGCTTCAATCCTGGGCTGGATCAACTTGGCGCGTGTTAAATGCCTTCTGATACGAAATCTGCATTGGAGAGTGAAGCTTATGAATATTGGTAACACGCTTGTCGGTTATGTCGAGTCGATTTAGTTTCAGTTTCATTTTTGAGTTTTGTGAGCTGAGAGTTGTTCCTTGCGGCCATTGGGCGAGTAACCAAACTCGAATGACTTGAGCAACAAAACTTGTCAGTTTGGGGGTTGCGTCGTTTCGGCTATCGAAATGCATATGTTTAGTTAAATGGTGAAAATTTGCCAATTTTTGCATTAATTTTTTGGTTAAAAATTAAAATATTGATTGCGTAATTTATCAAGTAAGACAGCGAGACAACAAACCGCAAAAAATATTGCGATAGGTTTGGTGCAGGGGACCAAGCACATGTAAAACACTGAAAAAATTGTGAAACATTTCTACAAGAAAGACCACTCAGGGACTGAGTTTATCCTTGGCGATGCCGGATTGAAGTGGCCTTTCAGAAGGCTTAGTCTGTGCACAATATTCTTAATATTCTGTAGTGCTTCTGCTCCTAAAGCTCTATTTTCATAAGTCTGGCTGGCTTTATCTATGGCACACTCCAAGTCAGCGCGAAGGAACAGAATCTGCTGCTTAAGAAAAGGTAACGTTCAAGTCAATCGAACAGATTCCATCAGCTGTAAATTTTGCTAATCATCCATCGCATATTTTCTGTAACCATTTGCCAACTGCATTTCCATCAACATTTGCTTTTAATACAGATATCAAAAGCTGAAAAAAATGAACAAGGAAAAATCAGCAATTGCTTTCAAATCACGCAGCTTTACACACTCTTAAGTACACACACAATTTCTGGCTTTTAGCTTTTCGTGAGTTGGCCTAAAATAAAGTTGTCTAGTTGTCGAGTTGTCTAACTTTATGTAATCACCCACAACATGATTGTTATATATCCACAAACGCTCAGTTGGAGATAGAAGGAGGAGGTTGTTGGTGTATTACGTGGAATACCAAACCGCAGTCAGCCTTTCACACACACACACACATCGTAAGAGCCATGTCCCGCATCTGTCAGATAGACGGGCCAGAGAGTGGCACCTGCAATAACACCCTGCTCCACGCCCCACGCCCCGAAGTGCGCAGATTGCAATCAAATGTCAATGCTTTGATGGATTTGTGATGATATTTTTTTTCAGTCTTATTTAATTTCCTTTAATTTTATATTTAATTTTTATGGTGGTTTCCCTGCCCAATTGCATAAGACGAATCGCAGAAAAAGTTCAGTGAACCAAAACAGCAGCCATCAAAATTTACTTACAATCGAAATTAACACCTTTTGTGATATTTGTTTTTTTTTTTCATTCATTGGTGTTCAAACTGCCAGACAACACAACGAACAAATACAAAAAATAGTTGAAAAAAATCACTTTGCGGTTTGTAATTTTGGAAATTAGCATAATTTGTGCAAATTCATGACACGAACATTGAGGCAGGCGACTGATGCTAAAGGAAGGAATTATGATCGTCATTAAAACCGTGACTATTGTGATTTTTTATAGGTAGCTAGCAGCCACTTGCCACTGCCACACAGACAATACAAGTTTTTGAAATTGAAAATGGCAATTAATTGAATGTGAAGAAGTGGTGGATTGCATTTTTGTGACTTTTGTTGGAGAAATAAAAAAACATTTAAAGTTATTCTTTTTTATGGAAAGAAAGGAGATTCAACTAAATAGGAATTTGATTTATTTAAACTCAAATTTCAAAGTCATGTGTTTTCTGCAGCTCTTATTCTTCATGAGAAAGACGTAGAATCAAGTAAAAATTTAAATTTGTTACAATATCTTAAATCAATTGCTCTTAGAAGGAGAAGACTTGTCACATTGGGTCAACCCTTCCCACTTAATCTTTTAGGAATCCAAGCTAGAGATCCCGGCTCTTTTCAAGTTTGTTCTGCCCACACAGTGGTTCAGTTACAATGAACAGTCTCTGGATTAATAGGTAATAAACATGGTGTCGAATTGGACCCACTGTGGCTTATATCTTACATCCGAATCCAAATCCTAAATCAATTCTTGGTGTCACAGCTAAACTTTTTTCGATTATTATTTAAGTTCAGTGAATAAAAATGAATTACTCCTTACTTACTTAGTTATACCCTTAGAGTAAAAGGGGTACACTAAAATCATGCAAATGTATGGAACAGGCAGAAGGAAGCATCTAGGTAAGGTGAAAGGTATCCGAAATTTCCAGTAGCTAGCAAAATGGTGTTATACTTATAATAATCATTGCATTTTTTTTGTATACTTTATCATAGATTCAAAAGATTTGCTATAATCGGCTAGATAAGTTAAGACTTCCAATTCAATATTAGAGTTTTCATAGCAATTCTCAGTTTCATCCAATCTTCCATTACCGGTATCGTTAAAGTCTTGGAAACAACAGTTTCCAAATTTTCCGTAATTTCTTTAACAACCCAATTCTTAAAACACTTTACAATTTTGTTGTTTTTATTTGGAATCCACTTCAATTTAAAGCAAAGGGCTTTGGCTCGCTTGAAGTCAAGTTTTCAAAAAAAAAATGTTTAAAGCTCCCTTTTTAAGAGCATCTTTAAGTTGATCACAATATTTCAAATTATTCAAACATTGAAGTCAGAAAAAATCCTAAATTACAACGGGATTTGCCCAGCAAAGATGTGCGTTAAAAATAAGCATCATCTTGTAGCACTGGGCTAGAGCTGAATAAATAAATTAAATTAAAGATCAATATCCTTAGCGAAAATTTCAGTAACATTATTCAATTTATGCAAAAATTAAATTTCTCTATTTGATATAAATTGTTTTTAAAGTTGTACAAACGCTTTCTAAATTTTGTTAGTTCCAAGATTCGTTGAATACTGTCATGAAAACTGTTCCATCCGGTGTTGCTCTTGTTCTCAACTTCATCTTCTTCTACTGTGGATCTACTAACAGCATTCCAAGTTGCCGTTGCTTTCCTTGAGGAAGAATTGTACAACCGTTTGAATAATTGGTAGTGCCTGTTCAGCATCTTTTGTAACAACTAAGTTAAAAGCGTGTGATGCGCATCTAAAGTGCATTGGAAAAATAATTTCAGCATTCCGCTCTATTACTGTACACTTTAAGGGCTTTTCAGAAGTTGGATACATTTTCTGTAACTGTTTAACATTTGGATATCTCTAAGTCGGTATTTGCTTTGAACTTCAGCTAACATAGTAGCAATTATTTCATGTGTGTGGGAAAATCGTACACGCATATGCACGGTAGAATGACGATGTAGATTGCTATCTATATAGTGGCCGGTTAGACAAAAGTAGCTTTAGCTGTTGAACCTCCAGATATCGGCAGTCGTACATAAAAAATGAGAATTCTGAAATTTCATTTTCACTTGTGTAAAATTTGGCGATTTAAAACCGTTTTTCAGTACAAAATTTGTCTAAAAATCGCAAAATATTTACAAAAGTGAAAATGGGAGCTCGGCTGATAGACCGCCCTCCTTTTATCCAGCATGGACCGCATAGTTGTTGAACAGGGAATGTTTACCGGACGTCCAGAGAAAACCACAAACATACTTTTGATGATACTTTTCTTTTCAATATGAGCAGAGAGCGTCAGCATCTCGGCTCTAATTTAATCGGAGCGAAAAGAATCACCTACGAAAACGTACCTGGTAGCTTACCTATTGACAAGGTAAATGAAAATGAAGACCTAGGAAAGGTAAAAGATACTCGAATTTGAACATACCGAGGTAAGGTAAAAGGTACACAAAATATGTATCTAGGTATGTACTTAGGAATTTGTACCTAGGTACTTCCAAACACTGCCTGTCCGTCAGTCTGTATGAACAACTAGACCTCAGAGACTAGAAGAGCTCGAGCAACCAAATTTGATACATATTCTCTGCACGCAGATCAAGTTTATTTCAAATTTTTGCCACGCCACCGCAATAAAAATCCCATTTAAATACCCAATATCTATGATCTCTATATTTTTCATAAAAATCGGATAAATAGCGCAGTTATAAAAAACGTTGCATACTTTTCGGCAGCAGCATGCGCTGTCTGCCAAGATACGGGCATATTCTCAATTCCACTACTTTTTCAAAAGTAAATCGAACGCAATTCCGCTTTGGCTCTTAATTTCGAATAAAATTGCTCTGTTTTTAACAAAAAAAAATTTTTTAAAAATAAGCGTACGAATGTAATAAACGTAACGCAGGAAATCATCCAAAATAACGAAATCATTTTAATATTTTTAAGATTTTCAGACGTGTTTTCTGAATAACCTATATGATTTATCAGACTTTCCGTAATAGCCCTATTTCTTATATATAAAATGCCTCTTTTAAAAACAAAGAAAGACAATCTATGTTGAAAATAAATGTTTAAATGTCGAGTTGACGAAATTTCCTATTCAATTGTTGGTGTCCATGCTTATGCAATATTAAATACGGGCTAGTCATCGCATACTTATGGGTACCCAAATTAAAAGTGAAATATTCTCAATTTTAGCATGTGTATTCAAAGTCTTAGAAAAACGTAGAATTGTGTGCATAAATTTATTTTAAATTTGTCTACTCTTAAGCGATTTTTCGATTATACACAGCTTACACTAATCTGATCATAAGTGTCAAAAATTCTTTCATAATCCTATTGAAAGATATTCCACTCAAGTAGGTGGCATTTTTTTTATTTGTACCACTTCAGCAGTTCATGTGCACACTTTGAACCTTGAGTGCTAGAAATATTCGCGTAATTTGCCACTCAACATCCTCCAACTCATCATCAGCCTCATCATCATAATCATTAGATCATCAACGAAAATGCGTAAGAAAAACTAACAAGGGGGTCTATAATTCCAATTCATTTTTTTTTATCATCTTGGTCAAGGTTATATCTAATCGGCTCTTCAGATCGCTGTTCAATGCGAGTGCCTGCAGTCATAAAGTAAGCCAACAATAAGAACAAGAACAGCCACTAAGCCAGCAAGACCTGCCACGGCCTCAACTGTGTTAACAGTTTGTTTACATAAAGCCAACTCGTTAAAAAAAAATATCGAATAGAGTATAAATACTCAGCCCACTCAACAGATACAGATAGACGAGTGCAAAATCTGTATCTCTATGAGTTTGGTCAATGAATATTTATGAAAATCCAAGTAGCAGCCACCGCCCATGGCCACTTTATGGCCAGTGGCTTAAGAACTTGGCCCACACCGTTCTAAACTGAAATGAAATCAAAAGCAATCAAAATTAATTTGCTCAGCAAAATGTAGCTGCCACTAAAACGCACTCTTTGGCAGTTTGCCGATTTTTTTTATTTTGGCATAATTTGTTATTATATTTTTGTGTGATTTTTTTTTGTGCGTTGGCAACAAGTTCAATGCGAACGGGGGGCGAGTCAAAGAGCGCTTTTTAAGTTGCCGCTCCAATAATCTGAGACGTAGGTAGATTGGTAGCTTGATTGGTGCATAGGCAGCCAGTGGGCCAGAGAGACGTTTAATGAAGTTGAAGTTGCATGTCAAAGTCAAGTGGAGTCAACATCAGAGTCAAGTTATCCTTGCACTTAGCAGCCATATAAGTTGGTTTCTATGGAGCTGCAAGTGAAGGTCTCTCAAGGTTGACACTTTATTTTTATTTGAAAAGGTGTGACAGGCGTTTAAGATAAGAAAAGAAAATGTTGAGATAGAAGCGAATACAGAATTTTTCTGCAAAACTGAAAAGAAAATTGAAGGATCTGCAACTGATTCTCTTAAAGATAAACTCCGAATCGACTACCAATTGAATCTTAGCATACCCCAAATTTCTACAATTTTTCCAACTAGTTCACTAGGTTTTAATACATATCCTAATATTTTTTAGCCCTATTATTTCGAGAACTCTGAGATTTTAAATATAGTTTAACTTTGAACTTGCTCGGAAATCAAACTAAACTTCTTGCTAACTCATTATACCCTTGCAAAGGGTATTATAATTTTGCCCAGAAGTTTGCAACGCATAGAAATATTCATTTCCGACCCCATAAACTATATATATTCTTGATCAGGTCGACGAGCTGAGTCGATTGAGCTTTGTCCGTCCGTCTGTCTGTCTGTCTGTCCGTCTGTCTGTCTGTCTGTCCGTCTGTCTGTCCGTCTGTTTCTACGCAAACTAGTCTCTCAGTTTTAAAGCTATCGAGCTGAAATTTTGCACAGAGTCTTCTTTTTACTGCACGCTGCTAATATGTCGGAACCGACCGGATCGGATGACTATATCTTATAGCTGCCATAGGAACCATCGGTCAAAAAATGGGTCTTAGTGAGAAAAACTTTTTTGTTCTTAGTGTTAGCGTTCCGAAACACGGTCATTATTAATATTATATACTTTCAAACAGATTTGCAAACTTTAGTCAAAATCGGATGACCATATCTTATAGCTGCCATAGGACCGATCGGTCGGAAAATAGGTCTTGGTGAAAAAATTTTGTTTGTTTTCAAGTAAATCGGTCTTAAGGTTGGTGATTAATAATATTAAGCGCTTTCAAACTAATTTGAAACATTTGGTCGAAATCAGATGATTATATCATCAGGCTGCCATTGGACTTATCGGACGGAAAATGAGTCTTTGTGAGAAAAACTTTTTTGTTTTCAATTTTATAGTTCATAAACTTGGCGATTGTTAATATGTTTTGTTGTTTGTTGATTTGTTTTCAAAAAGGTTCGCGAAATTTGGTCGAAATTAGATGTTCATCTGACTGAAAATGGATTTTAGTTACAAGAGTATTTTATTTTTATCTAAGCGTTCTTAAACTCTGTCATTTCAAAAACAGCTCTTGCAAGGGTATAAAAACTTCGGCACAGACGAAGTTAGCTTGGCCTTCTCGTTTTTATTACATTTTGCCAACTATTGGAAGCTATAACCTATCTGAAGCTATGGGACCGAGTCCCAGTTGGAAAGCAATTTTCGCTCTTCACTTCGACACTAGCTGAACGCATGCCGAGTCTTGTGCCAAGAGAACAAGCAGTTGCGTCGCTTTATTTTCGCACACCAATACACTCTCACTTTTGGCCTTGCTCTTGATGACAAACTCTGGTCTATTTCGAACTTACTTTCAATTTCCTCCGCTGTCATTTAAAGTTTGCTCCGAGCTTACCAAAAACTTACTCCGAATTTACAAAAAAATGTATCCCAAAGTTCTGCAAATGTTTTCAGAACAAAGTAAGTTTTAGCCGGCTAGAGGTCATGTTATGTTTGCACATAACTTTAAACAGAAACACACAACACCACAAAGGAAGGTGGTTGACCGTACAACTGTTTCATGAATTTCCCAATTCAATCTTCAGCGGTCTTTGCCTGACTACTGCAAGCCAGCAGCTGCCTCATCATGCCAGCGCTGTTATAACCGCTTGGGAATTCCAAAACGAATTTACAGCAATAACCGGGCACTACGAGACAGCGCCAAGTTGCCAGTACCCTTTTTGTGTGTGCGTGTGTCCAAATGGCCTAACCATATTAGTGAGAGAGATTTCCTCCCCACTGCTAACACAGTGAACAATAAGTCTGAATGCAGAATTGCATTCAAACCGGGTTTTTAGTTGCTATAAATTAAACTACTTTTATTAAGTTTCAGCAACAACGCCGTGCCTAGCGTTTTTGTACATATTTGAATGTTTTTACGACCTTTATGATAATCAAACTATCAAGTTTGAGTCGGCTCAAAGTCACGTTATGTTTGCACATCACTTTAAATAGGAACTCACAACACCACAAAGGGCTGTACAGCTGTTTCATGAGCTTCCCAGCTCAATCTTCACCAGTCTTTGAGTGACTACTGAACATTTATTTTAACTTTTCCCAAAAACGACACTGTACATTTCTTAAAACTTTATTTATTTACTTACGCCGAATTAAATTTTTTGATCTCTTGAGATACATAATAAGTTATATTCTGTCTGCAAATCCGTAGGACAAAGGCCACACCTTATTTCAGTTTTTTTCTCAAAACTACTTTTTAGACTGGCGTTGCAATTACAAATAAAAAACCTGCAATAACACTAAAAACAGCTGTTAAGAGAACCGAAAGTACCTTGCAATAGCTGTATGGACTATTTGCTTTAAATCAAGCCCAATTACCTTATATGAGTATTTGTTCGATTTTAAATTTAATCTAATATTCCAAATTTTAAATGTCGTTTTGTGAGCCGTTCTATTTTAATTTGATTCCAGGCTCTTATACTTCTTACGTCCAATTGTTTTCGAACCCAAATTAAAATCACGCCCTCCATTTCAATTATCTCTCCCAGCTCCCACTCTAAATATTTTCACAATTTTCATATCACTTAAAAGCATTTTCAATCCCATTCCTCGCCAACCACATAATATAAAACTCTTACAAATTAAAAGCCACTTACACAGTCAACCACTTTCAACACTCCCAAAATAACATAAATAAATCGCCTGGTAATTTATTAATTGCATTTTCGCATAAATCGCTTTGCAAAGCAAATACTTACATTGTGTATGCAGTCGGCAAGAGATTTGAAAAAATTACAACTTGCTGCGTTTTAAGAAATTGCATAACATTTGTCAGGCACGTCCCAAAGAACTCAAGTAGACAAAACCTAAAATAAATAAATAAGTCGAGAGACAAAAACAAAAACTGGCTCAGCACACGCCCAAAATGCTTTGACCAGTTGGAAATGCGGAAAAAAGCGAAAAAATTTAACTAAAATAAAACTACGAAAAATTGTTGCTCTCAATTGGCAACTGAATTTGTTGCCGCGAAGAAAAAATTGCAGCCAGCCGCATAAATTAAAATACAGCGACAAACAAAAATAAAACCAAAAATTCACAGCAGCAAAAAAACTTGTCTGTGACAGAATTAATAGTAAATTAATTGTTCATCTGGTTGGGTGCCATGGAAAACTGGTGATAAAAGAGTGTAAAAAAATCCAAAACAACAAAATTTAATTAAATGGAAACCAATTTCAATCTGTTTGCTATTAAGCCTTAAGAAATTTAATACTTTGGCCAAGAAAAATTTTACGAGAACTTAAGAAAACACTTTAAGCAAAATTTTACAGGTTGCTCAATTCCACTTCCAGCGAAAGTGGAATTGGTTCGTGTTCTCGCAACACCAAAACGAAAAAGTTTTTCGTTTTGAAAAGTAATGCTTGTTGGTCGGTAGAATGAAAAGTAATTGCCGAATTACGCAATCTTACAGTTGCTAGATGTACATAAAGAGTGAATTTTTTTTAATTCTGTGATCAATTTAGAAATTGTTTGTGAAATTTAATTTGCATTTTAGTCTTTAATTGATTTATAAAGAATTATATTGTTTAATGGGTCCAGATTTTTGCAATGCAAACGAAAACGTGAGCGAAAAAAGAGAGCAATTTCATTCGGAACTAAGAACACGAAACCGAAGCGGAATTTCATTCGATTTACTTTTCAAAAAGTAGGGGAATTGAGAACATGTCTGTTAGTCTAGGTTTTGGGCTCACAATTAAATCCTACTTACCAAAAAAATTATTCATCATGAATATGATAGAGAACGAGCGATGCTCATCCCTTTTTTAACATGTTGAAGGCGTGACTCTTAGCACGGGTTACTCTTGCGCTGAGTGACCAAACAAGTTATGTCAACCATTCCCCCACGGCCCGCTGATTTGGTTGTTACATTTGGTAGTCTGCACAACCACCATCATGAGATTATCACAAGAGATATTATCAGCAAAACTGATTCTTAGGTACAAGCATAAACTAGACTAGAATACTCATCCACGAGTGGCCACTAAGATAATAGTTATATGGACTAAACCATCTTCTCTGGTTCAGAATGTTCATTAATTTAAAGTGATTTAAAAATGCCATCTGGCGTGCAGTATTTGATGTGAAGTCAAAAATTAATTAATTTTAAAGAATGATAAAAATAATCTCTTAGGCCGCACGCACACTTGGGCTCACGAGATTATTATTGTTAAAGAGACATTGGGCGAATTTTATCATACATATGGTCATTAGGCGAATGACTAAATTTTAGAATGAAATTTACATTTACATACTACACGACGGTGAATACCTAAAGAATTATAAATATTCAAATCTAAGGTCATTTATGTGAAAAATCGATCCGCATAAAGCAAGTCAAATTCTGAAATCTTGGAACTAAGAATAGGGAAAATTTTAATTTATTCATCACATTTTGCATGAATGGATTAAAAACATCAACAAATAGCATTAGATACAGCCATTTGCCAAAATAGAAACAATATTTCACTACGAACTAACTTTTGTATGGAGACCGGGCTAAAAAACCGTCGTTGAGGTTTTTGATGTATGGACGAAGTAGCGTCCAGTAAGTTGGGTCGCGGAAACGTTTGACACACCTAGGATGAGTACTTTTTTAGTTATTCTTCTTCTAGATTTCAGTCTGACTTGATTTATGCGGAACGTTTTTCGAGTAAATGACCTAAAAAATGCAACCTTATACTGGTGGTTTTAGCCACTGTGTTAATCTATTGGTATGTAATACCATGTAAATTTGATTCTAAAATTAAGTCTTACGCCTATTGGTCATATTTGAAAGTATTCTATAAAATTTAAAACAATACGTCAGAATAGAAATGGACACTTTCGACTATATTTGGAGTAAAATTGAAGATCGCATTCAAAAGCAGGAAAGTCACTGGACGACATTTGACATTTGGTAATAGGTAGTTTGTTTGATTTATATTGTTTAAAATGTTAAAACTAAATGGATTTGTCTACATTCTTCAGTATTAACATAATATGTACATACTCTCCTCATCACTTGAATAGGACAGCCCTGTATACTCTTTTTAAAATTGCTTATAACTTAAAAGCAAAATGATAAAGTAACGGTATTTTTGTGCGTTGTCTTTGTGCAACTAAATAACTCTCTCAGCAACAAACTGCAAGTTCTGGAAAAGAGCGGTTATATTAATACCCGTTACTCGTAGAGTAAAAGGGTATACTAAAGTCGTGCAAATGTATGTAACAGGCAGAAGGAATCATTTCCGACCATATAAAGTATATATATTCTTGATCAGCATCGACAGCCGAGTCGATATAGCCATGTCCGTCTGTCCGTCTGTCTGTATGAACACCTAGATCTCAGAGACTAGAAGAGCTAGAGCAAGCAATTTTGAAATGTAGACTCTTATTGTCTGCACGCAGATCAAGTTTATTTCAAATTTTTGCCACACCCACCCCCGCCCCCACAATAGAAAATGTTGAATAGCTCCCACAATTTTTGAGATATCGATCTCAAGCTTACATTTATATTCCCTGAAATTTTCATCAAGATCGGATGATAAATAGCCGAGTTAAAAAATGTTGCATACTTTTCGGCTGCCCCACCTCAGGCACACAGGAAGGAACTTCGTCTGTGCCGAAGTTTTAATACACTTGAAAAAGCTCGTTCCAAAGGTAAGCGATTTCGGCCAGACTTCGCAGATCAGTTTGACAAAATATAGTTTTAATAAAGACCGAGTTTAAGAACGCTAACATTGAAAACAAAGAAGTTTTTCCTTCAAAAACCCATTTTTCGAACGATCGTCTCTATGACAGCTACAAGAAGTAGTCATCAGATCCTGGCGGTTCCGACATATTAGCAGCGTGCAGCCAAAAGAAGACTCTGTTCAAAATTTCAGCTCGATAGCTTCAAAACTGAGGGACTAGTTTGTGTAGAACCAGACAAAGCTGAATCGACTCAGCTCGTCATGCTGATCAAGAATAAAATGACAAAATAAAAATGACAAATAAAGGCATACAAGGACTCTGGCCTATCAATTGCAAAAATTTATTATTTCCATGATCTCCGCCAAGGAACCAAATCATTTGGACCGTCTGCATAGCAGAGCTGGAGGTGTGATGGTGTAGGGGGGCTATTTCCTACTATGGCACTTGTAAACTAAAATTTCTGCCATCAACGATGAATGCGTTGTGTTACAAAGAAATATTGAAAGAGAATTTTTCATGTTTTCAAAACCTGTTTGGGCCTCTTCCATGAATATGTCAGCATGATAATGCGCCGATACATAAAGCTCGGGTTGTAAAATCCTATATACAGAGCCAAAATGTGGACCTACTAAGCTGGCGCCCTACTTACCCGGTTTAAATATAATCGAAAATGTTTGGGGATGGCTGAGATATTTGGCTCAAGAAAACAATATAGAAGTCAATCCCTTTCAAACCGGATGACTGAAGTTTTAAACCGGCAAGGTGGCTCGACACATTATTAAAAAAAAATTTTTTACATCTAAATTAAACCAATCGGCCTACATTTAAATTATGATTGTGTTAAAAAGAATCCGAGTTCTTTAAAATGATTCTTTGTGTAAGGGCCGTTTTCTCATGTTCATGTTTTTGCTCAAAGCGAAATCCATCTAGATTTGGCAACTAGATGGTTTTTGCGCAATTGGTTGTCTCGGCTGAATTTTGTCTTTTTTATTGCGCGCCAATTTTAAAAATTAAAGCAAGAATTTTGCAGAGGAGGAGAAGGTTTTTCTTTTGGAACGACTTGTTACCATGATGGGAGATTAAGCAGCAGGTCGAATCCTATGTTCACACAGGTATACAATTTGGACAAATTTTCATGAAAATTGGGCTATATAGGCCAAATTGTGGAACTTTTCGGCCATATTTGATCAAACTATTTGCGTATTTATTGCGTGGAACCATAGTTTAAGATTTTAATCCTGTAAAATCTTTAATCATGGCTATTTTTATCAAAATTTAGCCAAATTATTTGGATGTGGAAACTTAGCTTAAGCAATGAACTAGGGGAATCAGGATGTGCATCTGTAATTTCAGCATTGTCTGCAGGTGTTCTTGTATATTAAAGGCACATCCAATATTTTCCATTTTTAGTTTACTTAATAACAATTCAGACTTAACTGTTTTTAGCAGCAGTTGTTTTTTGTTTTCAAATATTTTTCAGTGTAACCATATGCCCGGATACATTAAAATACTTATTTTGCATAACCATGTACATGGATTTGAAATCAATGAGGTTGAAGTAGATTGCTACGAAATTCATCTAGATGGTTAGCATTGAACATGAGCAAAGCAAATGCAGCAAATCCACCTAGATTTGCAAAAACACCAACATGAGAAAACGGCCCTAAGTGTCCTATTCAAGTGATTTGACAGAGTTTGACTAAATTTTTGTTGTTAATAATTAAAGCTGTATCAGGAAGAATTCCATTAGATTAAAATACAGCAATGAAACGATATTTAATTTAAAAATAAAATTAAGTCTGTATCATCATTGCTTTGGGAGCAGTGGGCGATAGAAATCACACTTGGGAGGGTGTCGTATTCAAGTGATGAGGAGTGTATCATAATTTTTTTACAGTTTTTATGAAAATTAATGGCATCCAATTTCTGTGATATTTCAATTAATTTTCGAATTCAAAGTGTGAAAGAGAAACCGGGTGAAGGGATGGGGTGAGTGTGTTTTGATACTCAGTTTCTACGCCAAGTCTCTACTTAAACCATTATGAAGCGTAGACAAAAATAGCCAGGTCTTTATTGGCAGATTTTCCAGACTACCTAGGTCTTCAAAGAATAGTTTTCCCTGGTGCTGTGTGCGTGTATTTTGGCCAGAGTGATCGGGTGATATGAAAGCCAGGTGAGATCTTTGTATGTCCGTTACCGCTTGTGTAGTTGGCAGCTCTGAACCGTTCCTTGGTATTAATAGAAGTCTGCTTGTCCACCAGAATTCAAATGGTCCTTTGGGTTTTGTCCAAGACGTGGATTAATTAGTCGCTTGCCAGACTGCATAGAAATCTACCTGGACCACCACAAATGCTACCAAAGTTAACCAACAACAGAGTTTAATTGAGCTGTGTAGGATGAACAACTTATGTATATTAATTTAACAACTTTTTAACTGCTTGACAATCATTAATACATCACTTTTTTTCCTCTCACCACTTAACTTGACTTTCAAGTTGAATGCCAAAGAAAAAACTTATCTCACGCATTGATCATACGCACTGTGTGCCTCGTTATCCATGTAAATCTATTTAAGTGTCACCAGAGCTAACATTTTTCATATTTCAAAATGCATTACGATGCTGCAGCCGAAAAGCAGAGCTTCAATTTGCAATTGAATTCAATTGGCGAAACGCACTTTTTGGCACACACAAAATCAAACACAAACACAGACTCCGAAAATTTCAATAGACGGCATTGAAGTGGAGTTAAAATTTTTGTCTGCCTGGCTGGCATGTCATCAATGGCGATTTGTTGTTGCTGCGCTTGTTGTCTGGTGCTGGCAATTTGTTTATGGCACAAGTTGTGGTACTTAGTTGTTGTTTTTGCTGTTGACATTTCGCACAGAGTCGCGTGTGCGGGGACATTGAACTTTGGCGTTTTGGTTAATTTGTGGCATTTGCAATTTATTTTGGAAGCACAATCAAGTTCGTTGCCTAAGTCTTTTGATATAAGGTTCTTGGATGAAATCACCTACATATATCAAATATCCAAGTATTATTCGATTTCCGTTGTGATCACAATTTGCATGCAATGCTCTCGTGACTTAATCACATTTATAACAAACGTAATTCCATAGCTAACATTTTAATTATAGTAAATATAGCGAGCGTGTCTAAGATTTAATTATCCCCCAAATCACCACGGGGCATTCTCCAGTTACTTTACTCAAGTGGGTGTTTAGTTTTTATTACTCACACTGAAGATTGAATCACCACAAAACATTTAGGAAACTAAATGTTGTTCAGTTTTCTAATTGGCCCAACCTTTTTCAAGGTTTACTTTTATGTATATATATATATATATTTGCTCACTAATTATTGCAATTACATAGGCGATAAAAACACAGTGGCAAGCGGTTGGTATACAAAAACAAAACACTCTCAGCAAATATTCTTAATCTAGATCAAAACAAAAAAAAATGTTTTGCATAAAATGTTCAACTATGCAAATTGCAGCTAATTTTTATGACCGCCCAGCCAGTTTGCCACTCATGAAGAAGTATGATACGTGTATTGAAATTATTACAACAAGAACAACAAAATTTAGATGAAAATAAGAACGAATGCAATAAATTATTTATATGTGGTCTCTGCCTAATCTGGCTCAAACAAGTTGTATGACAAATGTAATCGAATTGAAAATTGAACATGAACAGAAAGAAAGGAGTACAGGGTATCTGATCAATCATTTGTATCATAGTAGTTGATAGAAATATTCTAATAACGTTTGAGGAACATGGAGAACAAATCTGTGGATGGACTGAATTAAGCTTATAAAAACTATGCAGCACCGGATCATTAACCGCACCTTTTAAATTAATGACCACCTATTTATATTTTTATACCCGTTACTCATAGAGTAAAAGGGTATACTAAAGTCGTGCAAATGTATGTAACAGGCAGAAGGAATCATTTCCGACCATATAAAGTATATATATTCTTGATCAGCATCAACAGCCGAGTCGATATAGCCATGTCCGTCTGTCCGTCCGTCCGTCTGTCCGTCTGTCCGTCCGTCCGTCTGTCTGTATAAACACCTAGATCTCAGAGACTAGAAGAGCTGAAGCAACCAAATTTAAATATCTAGACTCCTATTGTCTGCACGCAGATCAAGTTTATTTCAAATTTTTGCCACGCCAACCCCCGCCCCCACAATAAAAAATGTTGAATTACTCCCACAATTTTTAAGATATCAATCTCAAACTGAAAACTTAAATTTATATTCGCAACATCTATAAGCCCTGAAATTTTCATTAAGATCGGATGGTAAATAGCCGAGTTAAAAAATGTTGCATACTTTTCGGCTGTCGCACCTCAGGCACACAGGAAGGCTATTAAACATTTCTTTCCATGAGTAATGGGTATATCGAAGTCGGTTAGAGCCGACCTTAACTTCCGCTCTCGTTCTTCCTTAAGGCTGGTTTCCAGATGAGATAAAAATTTAGTTCGGCATAATACTTCATCCAAGAAAGAATGCTGTTCAAAAGCATTCAAAACAGTTCGAAAGTATTTCTTTTCATGTAAGCGTCGACATACAAATTTATTTTCGTGCGTTCTGGAAACCAGCCTTTAAAAAAACACACCTTCAATCCCTTTTCTTCGAGAACTTAAATGTTTTTATGCAAAATTTCACACGTAAAGTGATTGTAAGATATACATATATAATAACCAGGTCGGCAAACCGGTTTTGAACCGATTTGGACCCGGAATTCCGAAATATTTTTCACAGCGAACCTGTTCCGAACCCAAATTATCAGTTCAACAAAAAATAGACCTTAAGAAATTAAAAGTATTGGCAAGTGATTTTTTGGATTCTGGTCGATATAGTGCGACAGAATCTTAACGTAGCCATGCAATTACAATACCGTCTTTTTTTAAATTTTGGACAAAGGTATAGAATTAGTGGTAAAGTCGACAGCGCATACAGGCTATAATGCCTTAGATTTTAGATCGTTGATTCAAGTTACAAAATGATTCTGTAAAAACCAAAACTTAAGTGACATATTGGTAATATTTTTCATATACTACGAGGTTTAAATTTGACATCAACCTCACTTTCAGAAAATGACGATTTGGAAAGTTACCTCCAACGCTCTCCAATGTGTCAAAAAATAAAACGATTAATTGTATTATTTTAGCCTTCGAACTTTCGAAATCATATCCAAGTTAGACAGCATTTTCCAAATATGAAGAAATTCTAAATGTTATTGGCCTTGTTCATCAGCATACATCGAACATTGTCCATCAAAAAAAAGTTAATTGGCTTATGCTGAAAGGCTTTGATTGAATTTTTAGGAAAAAATAGTATTTTATTTTCAATGACAGCTCACAAAAACTGGCAATCATGATTGCACATCACATTCGTTCACCACAACGTTCAACACAAATTTTTTGTCATCGATTTGTGCTGATGAACACGGTTATTATGTAGGTATATTTGACAAATTTATCGATTTTCTACAAATTTAAATTGTGTTAAATGTCAGCCGAACCAAGGTTCGAACCAAAACCTTCACCTAAAAACCTCCAACCTTAAAATGTCGAACATTAACCATTGATAAATTTTGGAATTTCTTAGTCGTTATTCTGACCATTGACGAAAGGTTAGGTTGTTAGGTGGCGAAGGCTGGAAGCGACAAGTCAAGGGCCCATTGCGATGTCAAATGTATTCCCAGTTGAACCCTGTTAGTCCCGAGGGAAGTCCTCAATACTGAACTTGTTTAAACAGTTCTTGCTGGCATATTTCAAAAAGGTTGAGTTGAAGAAGTTGGCCAAGAATCCTTAGTCTTACTCTACTCATAAAGGGACACTGGCAGAGAAGGTGTAGTTGCGTTTCCTCCTCTTCCGCGCAGCTACAACTTCTTCAGAAGACATGATAGGTGCTGCATGTCTGCCAATTATATAGTAGTCCGCCAGGGTTCCTACCAGAAAAGATATGTGTTCGCTTCTGTGGCGTAAAAGTGTGATAGTTCGTTTTTTGTTGAGCGGGGGCCTGGTAAGTCTCGCTAAAGCACTAGAAATTGGCGGAATTAGCTGAGTATGAATCACAATCGCACTGCCAGAAGAGTCTGTTGAGATATATCTAAAACTGACTGTAAGTCTAGGCAATGCCTTCTTGCGCTGAAGCGTTGAGTGTGTTGCAATTTGTTATTTGACACCTCAAAGATTTTATTGGTACTTGGCATATATAATAATTCGAATTCGAGAAGGTTTTGAATGCACAAAAGAAAGAATATTTGTACAATTAGGTCAGAAAGCTTGCAGATTATGACGAAAAGAAAATACCACCTAGCCCGTTTCGAGTAACGGACACTTTTGGTAGCTGTGTAAGAAACAGAAGAAGCTTTGCAACGATCCAAATTCGGAAACTAGAACAGGCCTAATAGTTGATACCCAAATTCTTAAATTTATTGCAACCTGCCAGACATCTATCGATAACTATCGTTTCAATTAGGGTTAATAAAGTACAAATATTATACATGAACGACAGAGTAGCCACCAGCGGCCTGAATGAGTGCACTCAAACTGAGAGCAACAATGAGTACTCATGAATATGAATCAATTTTTTGAGTACAAAAATTCAACTGAACGATTGAGCGCGTTCACCAGCACACATTAATCATCTTACATAAATCATCAATCACAAAAAAGTGTTTGGCTACTGGTAAACGTGTTTGATAGAATTTTCAGGCAACAAAGTTATAGATATTTTTTGTTGAAGAAAATTTCGAATTTTTTACAACAAACTGTTAAATAAAATAAAGACTATTAAATTGGAATGACCGTCGTCATAGGCCAAACTGCTCCTGGAATCCCACTGACTTTTCCTCAAAAATTTGTTAGCCATTTGAATATCCGACGGCCAGATCTTTTTCAAAATGTCGAAACGGACATTTACTAATAAGAAGGACTCCTGTTTTGCCAGCAGCCATATTAGATAAAGCTCTTTTTCATCCAGAATTAATTTGGCAATTGGTTCATTCTGGGCCACGCGAAGAAGGCAAATGTTTATTGCAATTAAGTATTTAATGGGCAACGAGCTGAGAGTACATTAAAGGAAGCGTGGGACATTCTGATGTGATCCTTGAATTCAAACACGAAAACTAGCAATCATGATTGCACATCATACCCGTTCACCAGCACAATCTAACAAAAATAATCGATTTTTTGTAATCGACTTTCAATTCAATTCGGGCTCTCATCGGTTGAATGATGTAAATTTGATACTCTACCAGCATTTACATTCACTCAAATTCATTGGAGTAAGTGTCGAAACTCATTCAATTCATTTTGAGTATGAAGAATTCATGAGTTGCTTTGATTGCAATCATGCAGCGCTCTAATAGCTACCCCATTAGCCGAAAATTCAATGCTTGAAAACAAAGTTTGTGAACACGGAAAGACGAACGCGTGCCCCACTTCGATTGAATCCGTAAACAGCTGAGAAGTTTGTTAATCCAACGACTGACTGCTTGGTGTGAGCTGGTCGCTCTTAGACAGTTTTTTATCATCGTTGTTTGATTTACCGGAGAACCACTAAAGCTTCTAGCGCATATTCCTTATAGTAGAGCGCTTTGTCTACGAATGCTTAAAAGGAGAGAAGTGCCGTTTATACCGAGTTCCCCTTTTTGTAGGGCCGTTTGGAAAGATATCCCAGTCCGAGTTTGGTTTTCTATGTTTTCTATAGTTGAGAGCCACCAAAACCATTTTGGGCGTGCTGCCAGGCTCCATTTAACCATCGTTTTGATTTAACTCTACCCGACATAAAGCTGTCGGAATATTATTGACCATCGTCTTAGCTAGGCACTGCATTTCCTGGGCGTTAGACGGTCAAATGAAACTAAGTGTTACCCGTTTAATGCCAGGTACGTACATCAAATCAGTCAAGCCGAATCGCAGCTCGTTTTGTATTTTTTGGGTACCGCGACATTCTGTTAAATATTTAGGTACATTAAATATTAAATTACCTCCAATCACTTTGTTAAAAACATGAATAGTTTTCAATTATCCGGCTTCATGTTGTATTAGCTCAATTTCTACAAGGTTACGCTCTTATACCTTTTTAATGTAAATTTAACTTAATAATTGACTCCATTACAATTCCCATTCACTAAACTTTCAACTAAATTTGTTTCTTTTTATATTTTACAGGAAGGCAGCATTGGTCACGATCTGGTCATTAAGCCATTGCCACATGAGCTAAGTCCCAACCAAGAGGAGTCCCATCATATAGTCTACAAGCGTGAGGCTTCCCAGACAGAAGATCAGCTCAGTGATTTTGGTAAGTTTATTATGACCCACACGCCCAAGTGTAGTGCAAAGCACTTGGCATTCCATCTCTTGACTTATCTTCATCTTAATGGGCGCATTGAACTAGAAATTGTCTTCTTCTAAGCTATTCTCGGTCCATAAATCTCGTAAGCATTCAGTCGCAACGAACAAGTTGAAAGCGAGATTTAGAGATCGACGTGCAGTTGATAGCAATTTCCGGCTCACAACCGCAAAAATAAAAGAGGTTCAATGCATTGCTTGAACTTTTAAGTTTCGTCCTTCGCTGGTTACATTTACCTCATTCAGAGGTGGCGCCTAAAATGCAAGACAACAAAAAATTTCCTCAAAAATTTAAGTCCATTTTATTTAATGTCCCCAAAAATTATACTAAATACAGTTAAATGTTCAGCTACCTGACTTGCTTAATATACACGTAATAAAGTTATTTCATTTTCAATGAATTTGTAAACAATTTTTGTTGTAGCCTTCATGGAACCCGATGATCTGCTGGCCAGCGAGAAACTTGAGCGTCTACAGCAACGTCAGCGACGACGACGTCGCAGCGCAGCGGCAGCAGCCGCGCCCAACAGTCCAGACTTCGAAGATCTCAACGATGAGGATGAGGGTGCCCTGGAAACGGATACGCAGACAGCGGAATCTCGCACACGCTCCAGACGTCAGGCTCCATATATTATCTACCCCGAGGTTCTGGTGATTGTGGACTATGATGGCTATCGCCTGCACGGCGGTGATAATTTGCAGGTGCGTGACAGAAATCGAAATGAAATGTGTTTTGGCCAGCCACAAATGAAGTTGTCGAAATCGCAGAAACACACCCAAGACCCGAGGGGAGGAGATTTGTAAAAGTTGTTTGCTTGAGACAAGACCTACATACATATGTGTACTTATTCATATTGATAAATAAGTCCGGCTGTGAAACTAAAGCCTGGGGGCTTTGCCAATTGCCTGCGCCAATTTCATAGAATAACTTGTATGCTCAAACTGAAGAGTTAAACAACTCAACAAAAGAGTTAGTAAGGAATATCAGAATAATGATTAACAGTAGTGTTGGGTAAAGGTTGTTCATTTCACTGAGCATGTTAACTTGTTCTTTTTTCAAAGTAAGTCAACTCACTCGAATTTCTTAGTTGTTCAGTTAATCACTTGTTCAGCTGTTCAGTTGTTTAGCTGTCAACTTGCCTATCAGCTAACCCCAAGATATAGTGACGTTTAGGAATCATTCGAACCAATTGACGGTCTATTTGCTGGCTCCTAAATCAAGGTGCTGTCTTATACATAAAGTTTGTAACCCTTTGTTATCCTATAAGTCCGACTTGCTCTGCATTTTAGGGCAGAGTTCTCGTTTATGATCTGTCGGACTACTGGTTTCACTGCAGCCGGGTGCTTGCTTGTGAGGTGAAAATCTGAACATGGCATTGAAGAGCTCACGGAACATCTCACTGAGCAAGAGAGACTGAACCACTCTCTCTGAACAAGACTCGCTCAACAAAAATTAACAATTGAAGAAGAACAAGTTCACTTTTAACTGAACATCAGCTGTCCAACATAATTGATTTTTTTAAAGTTTTATTCAGTTTTTCAACACAGCATAAGAAATCAAGGTAGTAATTAGGTCTGTTCTCGTTTCCGAATAGGATTGATCGGAATCGGGAAGAGTTATGGTTTCTAGGAAACGATTGAAGAATTCGTCCGAGTCGTCTTGCCATCGAGAGGGTCGATTGAATATAATTGGGGTTTTGGGGTTTTGTATGCGGCAACATTTAACAATTCCGATTCCGCACGATTTCATTGAAATCCAAAACGGAAACAGGCCTGAATGTAAAGAACTCGAATTTAAAAAGACAACCATAAGTAAGATAATAATGAGAATAGCTTAAATAAAATGAAGAAGGAAACTTAGAATAGCTATTAGATATCCCTTATGGACTGAACTTAAGGAATGGCATGATTGGACGGATATCTTAGATCGGTTTTATCCGTCAAACATTGTTATCGAGACTCTGCAGTTTTGCACATGTCACTGTACGGATGCTTAAATCTGCCCTTAAAGTTTATATTACAAAATTTTCTTTATTTGTTTTTGATATTGATTTTTAATATTTCTTGGGGAAGTGTGTCGCCATTCTGTGGCCACAGCTCCCCACGCAGTCGTATGTTCTGGAAAAATGTCAGATGTTCTGTATGGTCTAAGTTCTTAATGCGGTTAGCGTGCAAACTGTATAATCTGTATTTTCCCACGCGATTGAATCGGCGATTTGCAAATGCAATGCACTCCTAATTCTCTTCGCAGTATCGGCATGGAAGGGTGTTTTCCTCCGTCTGCTGCGACCTGTGTAGAGCCCAGTCCAGATCCTGAGGGCATTCTTTTCTTGTTGAATCAATTTTTTTAACCTTTTGTGGTCATAGATCACTATTATTGATTTTACTTGTTTCAGCCCCCCAGTGGTTGTTCTAAGCGTATCTCTTTATTTCCAAGAAGCTCTCTGCTGGGTAGGGTTCTGGAGCTGAACTTTCTACGGCTGCACCCTTGCGGAAATATTGTTGTGTCTCGGTTGTTCATTCTAGTATTCTATTATTCTTTGTACACCGTGAAGTTTCTGTCGAAGTGGAACTCTGCCACTCGTGTTCGTCTCTGTGTTGTAGGATTATAGTTATTGTCTTTTCCAACTTTTTAGTGCCTCTAAGGATTATTTTTGGTTCGTGTCGGTTTCCTCTGCTTTGTCATCTAATGCCGCTGTTGAAAAAGTAAGCTCTTGCAGTTGCATCCGAACAGTGCACAGTGGGACAGAATGAAAAACTTCTTCTTCTTCTTTATTGGCCCGATGTTGCATCACAACCGCTTGACGGTCTTGGCCTCTGCAATGAATGCCCTCCACTCGCTTCTGCATTGTGCGAGCTGGCACCAGTTTTTCACACCAAGGTTGGAAATGTCTTTCCGCACTTGATCATCCCATCTTAGTGGTGGGCCTCCTGCCATGTCCTCCAAAGTCAGCCGCCTTCGCTTTTTACGTCTTTTTTACTGGAGCTTCTTCATCCATCCGGATTACATGTCCTAACCAGCGCAGCCGCTGTTGCTTTATGCGCTTGACTAGACTGATGTCCTTATAGAGCTCATACAGTTCGTGATTCATTCGAATGCGGTATCCATCGCCAACTTTTAAAGGTCCATATATCCTCCGAAGGATTTTTCGCTCGAAAACGCCAATCGCCTCCTCATCCGCTGCTGTCATAGTTCATGATTCTGCGCCGTATTGCAGGACTGGGATGATGAGCGACTTGTATAGCGCTATTTTTGTTCTTCGAGAAAAGGCTCTGCTCTTGAACTCCCTACTGAGCCCGTAGTAGCATCGGTTTCCAAGAGTAATTCTTCTTCGGATCTCCAGGCTGATGTTGTTGTCGCCGGTAATCATCGTCCCGAGGTAGACAAAATCCTCTACAACCTCAAAGTTGTACTCCCCCATAGTAACAAATTGTCCAAGACGCGTAAACTTCTTGTCCGTGGATACTAGGTACTTTGTCTTGTCCTCGTTTACCGCTAAGCCCATCAGTTTAGACTGCTTCTCAATCTCTGAAAACGCCCTGCTTACCGCCCGTTCGTTTTTGCCGATAATGTCAATATCAACGGCGTATGCGAGTAGCATTAGATCTTTATAAAGAAATGAGCCCGATCTGTTGGCATTTGGGCACTGGCGCAGTATATACTCCATCAGTAGATTAAAGAAGTCACACGATAGGGTGTCACCCTGCCTAAAACCTCTCTTGGTATCAAATGGTTCGGAGAGGTTCTTTCCTATTTTGACGGAGCTTCTGCTTCTCAACGTCATCATGCAAAGTCGAACGTACTTTGCTGGTATACCAAGGGTAGACATGGCTTCAAAGAACCTTGGCCTTATCGGTGTGTCAAAGGCTGATTTATAATCAACAAAAAGATGGTTGGTTTTGATATTTCTCTCATAGGTCTTCTCCAGGGTTTGTCGTAATGTGAATATCTGGTCTGTGGTGGATTTACCAGGTCTGAAGCCACACTGATAAGGTCCGATCAGTGTGCTAATAAGTGGCTTTAGACGTTCACAAATAATGCACAACAGAATGAAAAACTGACTCGCAGAAATTTTAAAAATCGAGGTTGTAATCCAGGTGCATTAAGTGGTTAAGTTAAACAGTAGTTAATAAACCCCTGAGGTCGGAAAAGGATAGTTTTGAAGGTTCCATGAACGGTGTATCGCAGTTAAGGAACCCAAAGTCGAGATTTGTTGAGACTAATTATACTCTGTACCAAAGGTACATAGAGTATATTAAGTTTGTGCAAAAGTAAGAAGGAATCAATTCCGACCCTATAAGGTAAATGTATTCTTGATCAGCATCAACAGCCGAGTCGATATAGCCATGTCCGTCTGTCCGTCCGTCCGTCCGTCCGTCTGTCTATCCGTCTGTATGAACGCACAGATCTCAGAGATGGGGCATATATTTCTTAAACTTGCAGGAAGGTCAAGTCTATTTTCCATTTTTGCCACGCCTCCAAAATTTGAAAAAAACGTCATATCTTCTACAGTTTTGATGATAGATGGATCGTACCTTCTAAAGATATCTAGTAATCAATTATTTATCGATTTGCTCAAGGAATGATAAAGATCGGTTGAACGATACACAAGTCATGAGCAAAAAACGGCCTGTTAACACCCAGCACCCCCCCCACCCATCACCACAGCTTTCCATTGAACAAAGGCAATCATAGTGTGAGAGAGAACCTTAGAGATGAGCGTATAACAAAAATATTGCACGATATACGCGTGACTCCTTGGATGTATTATACTATTATAGTCGGGGGCAAATGAACTGGTACAGAGTATGTTATAGTCGGGCTTGACCGACTTTCTCACTTGTTAGTTATTAATTTTGTATAGGAGCTACATATAAAAATTGACCGATCTTAACGAAATTCGGGAAGTAGAATTTGTAAAAAGAAGAGCGTTTACCAAAAACTGTCCAAATCGGACAATTTGTAGGAGCACACTCTTAAGACAGTCTCCCCCCACCCTATCAAAAAAAATAATGCCAGAACTTTAATCAGAGCACCAGAAATGAAATCATAGCACCCAAATCCCCCGAGTACTGATTTGGACACGTCTAAAGTCAAAGACTTATTTTTATTAAGACTTATATTTATAACGACAACGACGTTATTAATTTCTGCCGGACAGTTTTCGATCCTGTCCCAGTGTGCAGTGAGAATATATGCAAACTACAGCTTTATTCTTGGACATCGGTCTTACCACAATGAGGTAGAACCACCGGAGTAGTAGTTCTTCCGCATGTGCTTAGTGCAGTGGTGCACTTTCCAAAAGTATAACACTGATGTCATATATTTAGATGTCAGTTGCCTCCACACATGTGAGAGCGGCCGCCAGGAAGCAATTCCAGATGAAAAGCTATATTTGAAGTTAGCGCACAAGTAACGTATCCTTTAGTCCTGGCTTAAGATATGCTCAAAATTTCGCAAAGAACATTAGTTAAATGCAGTAAATAAAAGTAGGCGAAACAATATTAAAGACACGTCAAAACGATTTAAACGATTTTGCTCAATTCTTAAGAGAATAATTAATCAGGATTCAGCTGCGATATTAGTGCATAAATCTTTTAACCTAAGTGCTCTTAAATGGCCACTAAAAAAATTCTAGAAACAATTAATAGTGCCATATTTTATTATGCTTACTTCACGTCATCTTCAGTTCTTGGCCTTGCCGCCGAATTATTATGCACATCACAGAGCAGAGATTTATGACAGTGCCTGACCTGGGTGCGTTTTTATTCGAGCGGCAGACATAAAAGTATTTAGCACTTAAGCAGCTGCACGGTTTTAATTCTAACATTGTCTTATTCTTTTCCTTTTGCAGGTCAAGCGTTACTTTATTTCCTTCTGGAATGGTGTGGACTTGCGTTATCGGCTGCTAAAAGGACCCAGAATACGTATCAGTATTGCCGGTATCATTATCTCACGGGTAAGTCGAGGGTAGAGCATTACACAATCAGACCAAAAATTTTACTTTCATTTGGCTAATTGAGTAATCCATTTGGTAGCTCAACTTTAACCTCTTTGCAAATTGGGGCAGCTCCTAACCGCGGGGCTGAACGTCTGAAATGTCACGATTTTTTGTAGAGCGAGCAAGAAACATGCAACGCATGCGCTTTGATTTTTGTTTTGTTTTTTATGTGAACAATCAATTTGACTAAAAGCCCAGCTACAAATTTTTTACCAAGTTTTATTTTGCTACATTTTTAGTTTGTTAGCTTAGAAATTAGCAACAATTTATGGGGCATGCTTGAGAAAAATGTCGGAATTTAAGTGCTAGGCAAACAGGTCAAAAGAAATCCTTAAAGAAAAGCAAGAGTTAATGGCTAAGCTGTCTGCTTGGTAGAGCAAAATAAACTGACCAAAAGTGAGGCTCAGCAAGTTGAGGTAAATCAAAAGAAAACTTTTCTAAACCTTTACCTTTCTCTGAAATATTATGAGCCCCTTCAAGATTGGATTGGTCACTTTCTCCTGCCGCAGATCGAGATTCCCCACAATAAATACTTTATCGGACATTTACCTAATTAAATTGCATAACGAAAACCATAAAACACTTGTGACAACATTATAACATCGCTAACTCTTACTTGGCTGACACACGACATAGTCAATCTGAGCATTTTTCATCTCCATAAACTTAAGACTTTCTCACACAAATCAGTTGGCGTTAGTTCAGGAAGCCATTTGTCCCGTCGTCCACAGGGAGAGAGAGAGAGAAAAAGAAAAGCAAAATTGGCACAGGCAGCCGGCACCTGCATCAGCATGTGCACCAGACCTGGCTGCCCACACGACCAAAAAAGACGACGGGTTACCCTCTAAGTACGTCAATTGGCTTTGGCTCCAACAACAAAAACTACAACTATTTCAGACCACATAAATAATGCAGCAGCAGCCGCCGCTGCAGTCGCAGCAGATTGCGTGTTGTTGTTGCTGTCTTACATAATCTAATGGGACTCAGATTTTTGCCCAATTTCACACACTGCTCTGCGCTCTGTACAACAACTTCCTCTTCTATGCCGTTTTCAAAGTTCGTCTACCCACGTTTTGTATGCTATGCGAATATCTGGCTGGCATCCGTCGCGTCGCTAAACGTTGGCCAATGCTACACACACACTATTTTTTGTTTTTTTTGTCGCTAATTAATGTTGAAATATTTTACGCCTGGGCATAAGCAAACAAAATTCGAATTTATAGTATGAGTCAAAACGAGAGCTGCAGTTGATGCTGGAAATCGAGCTAAGTAATTACTCAGAATTCGAATTGGGTAACAAATTATTGGATATATAAATAATGCAAATACATTTCCGATAAGCCGTTGAAGTGTGTTTGCAAATATTGAAATGACTTAAGAAGACAAGACAAAGTTGCTGACTTTTTTGAGTGCAGTCAGGCTTATGGCTTTTTAAATTTATGACATTTTCAATGAGTTTACGAGCCTAGCTGGGTAGCAGGTAGTAAATATTTAGGATCGATGTAGTAAAAGTATTCTCATTAAGCTTAATCATGTAGTTTAGCACAAATTGAATATGACCAGAGGGCCATAGACGAGCTACTCTTATTGTCCTGTCTTGTGTCCATATTCTAATTTTAGCTCAAGAGAAATGAATCTAGAGTCGTAAAGACGGCTGTCACAAATCGTTCAAACCATATTTCGTTGAAATATGGAAACCGCAGGCATACGAACGGACAGACAACTCGACATTTACACATTTTTTGATGTTAGCTTCTCAGTGTTACAAAGAACTGACCAATTATACAATCCCGTCTAGGAAGCTATTATTTAAAACGGCTGGATGATTTTAATGTCCAGTCGAGTACTGAAAGAAACCGGTAATCACCCTTTAGATAATAATTTTAAGAAGGTTCCGCATATAATATTCTTTAATAGCTACACTCGTACAAAAACTGGAGAATTTCATACTTGGACCAAGAAATTTGTATTTAACTAAAACGTTTAGAATAAAAATTCTTGATCCCAGTATAAAATTCTTCTTTTTCTTTGAGGGTGGATATCAAAAACTGAGAATCCAGGTATAAACTTTTTATTCAGAAATTTTTGATTTAAAAGTCTAGAGCGCCTTACATTCCAACCTTGATTCTCTTGATCTCTTCTAAATTAAAAACAGTTTTAGTTCATTTTCTAGTATAAAATACTAAACAATTCAAGAAGAAATACTTTTTTTTGAAGAGAAGGGTTGGTGGTGATTACAGATGTTATTCGTATGCAGAACAGGAATCTGTTTTGGTCCATCACGTCTGGATTTTTGGTAATTGCTTAAAGTTGCTTAAAATGCATATTGTGACACCTTTTAGGCGCGTTTTGTAGGGAACCTTCACGTTTGATGTGACTCTCTTTGAATCTAATCTCTGATCTCTCTCTGATCGTAAAGTTCTGTTTCTAATTTAACTTTCCCAAACATTTCAAAGATTTTTTAGGCGATGATATACCAATTTCAATTCAGGTGCTAGAAATGACACCATTTTGTAATCCCCATAAGTATGCAATGGGTGTTGTAAAAAAGTTTAATTAGAATTCTATACAAATTACAAGTCTACTGTACTGTTTTTGCATTGCATACCTTTGAGCACTATACAAATTTGTTCAGTCGTGCACATGTATTAAAAATGGTACTTCCTTGCTAAGAAAAAAAGTAGAATTGTTTGAGATAGTTTAATTTAAAGATAAGAAATAAGTGTTGCGAGTACATATATATATATGATTTACTAAATAAATACAAGCGCATGTAAGCGACATGTACATTATGTACATTAAATACATTTTAATACAAGCGCACCAAACATCAGCTCTCATGTGGAACTTGTTTATCCCATAAGCCAACGCTAAGAAAACAGCGCATGTCAAACCGTTGAGTAAACAAACTCTTTGTCCACTTTGCCAGCGCACGTATGTGCGCCTTCGCTTCAGCCTCAAGATAAGGGCCTTGGCCATACATTTTCTAAATACATAAGACAGTCGAAGTTGACCAGCAGTGGAGTAGAGTTTCGATCATTCTTGTGGCAAGTTCCGTTGGTGACTCTTCCCGCAACTTTAAGCACATTCATAACATGAATGAATATAATTAAAGTCAAGTTCGTGTGTGTTGTTATTAAGACCAGTGACAGTTAATATTTACATGCTAGTCCGAACCATCAATCCCAATATTACAAAGCGACAATCATTTATTTACATGGCGACCGTAAACAATCATATATTTACATTAGACTTTGCAATAGTATCATACAAGAGTCACAACAAACGTTTGGGTTCCTAACAAATCGCATTTGAAGCACCATTTCCAAATCAGATTCGTGTTCTGCATACACAGAAAAAAATATCACGATATTTAGTATCAGACTGGGATTTCGAGTATCTCAAAAAAATTTCTAGATGATATGCCAGAGTCTATTTAAGTAGTATGCCTTCGATATGGTTAAATTTATATTATTATATTAAGTATAGGCCTGATATTTGTTCTTTTTTTTCTGTGTACAAAAATAATTTAGAATCACCAACACCTACTCAATAAACTGAAAAAGTCTAATTTTGTTACCTTGTAAAATTTGTTTCACATTTTTGTATGGCATTATAAGAATATTTTGTTATATGTTAGCATTGTATTAGAAGTTTGTTTCTATTTTTCAAATATTTTAAACTAATTTTTTTAAAAAAATTTTAGACTCCGCTGGATTTTTCGAAATTTTAATATTACAATATATTATATTTTCCAGTAATCCAGCAGAATCTGAAGTTCATTTTCTGATCGGCACGGAAATATGTTGACAATGGACTTAGGGCCGATTTCTTGCAGATAGCTGCTATGTGTCAAATAAGCTTACAAATTACTCTGTTATTTGTTAGTTTATGTGAAAAGTAGCTCTATGTAGAAGTTATGAAATCGTCCCATAAATGTGTAAATTAAGTTTTGTTTTGGGACGGAAGTGAGCTGAAAATTTAGGTTTGAAATCCGAACGGTCTAGTTTAGACAAATATTTGAGACAGTCGGAATAGGATTGAATTTGCTGTCTCTAAGCTGTATTGCTATTTCAAGGGACTCCCGTTCCTGTCATCAGCAGTCTTTAATGAGTTCAAGTTAATTGAAAGGTTGCTTGTGCTCGAGCTACACTAGAGTTTTAATGCAGCCCTTTATAGAATGGGCGGGCTGGTTTTATAATAGTAATTCGAAGAGTTTTTTTTATGGTTCGTTAATAATGTATTATTATTTACTATAATTTTATGCCTTCTAGAAACACACACGTTTGTTAAATTTTATGTTTTGTTACTCAATTTTAATTCACTTAAGCTGAATTCTTTCTTATCAATAACTGGTGCCAGTAATATCAACATGCTTTATATCACAACTTGATCAAAACAGAACCAGAATGGTCATAAAATAATCGAATGAATTAATTTATTCTTGGCGTAAGTCACTATCCAATTAATCAATTTCCCCCCACCGAATTCCTTTCTTCGCTCAAATCATAACAAGTCATAGCATTAGATCTATAAATTCAACACCTATGTACTATATAGAGTTTGTTTGTATATCAAGATAATGACTTAAAATGAATTGGCGTGGGCAGTTTAAAATCGACTACCGTTGGCTAGGCTGAACTTTTATCTGTGACATTTAATTAACATTTTAATTAATTGCGGGCAACTTTCCGTTAGAAGTTTTGCACCTTACCTCACCTTCCTTGGCCAGATTACCTTGTCGTATGGACGACAGCTGTACAAGTGTCGGAGGCATTGGCGCATGCGCTTGCGCCACCAACATTTTTCAATAGAGGCAACGGTGCCAGAGCCAACATAGCGTATACGCAATTTATTAAGTGCGTGTCGCGGCAGGCGGATAGATAAGAAGCCAAACGCCACGACTAGTTGATACTGAGTATGGGCAAGCGCTTGGCATTTGGATCGAGATGAAGTGTTAATTATTTTCGGAATTGCCATAAATTAAAATCAAAATGTTTTTTATAGGTGTACACTGTGTTCAAATTGAGAACGTTTCCACCTCAATTTGGGTGCCAAAAAGCATGTCTCTTTCTCGCGCTAGAGCAAATAAATACGCATTTCTCTTGTCAATTGATTTTATGTTTAGTACAATTTGTCCGGAGCCTGGTACTTGTAATAATTATCGATATTGTATCTGAATGTACCAAGCTATTACGGTACCAGGTTGGTACTGCGGTGCACTTTGTGCCATCAAAACCGTACCAGCACTTTGCACATCCAACTTTAACAAGGCAAAACTTTAATGCTCCTTCTAATAAAAATAAAAGTAAGTACCCTGGGTACCCCGTTTGGTACCCTTTAGTAGTTTAATATTTTCCTCGCATTTATTTTGTAATTTGAGAGCCGCAGTCCACCAAATCGATTAGAATTTTGATTTAGCCAGGTTTTTTCAAAGCGTTTATTAACTCAGAAAACTGGGTTGGCTGACATACGCGTACGCTTTTGTTCTTTCCGTTTGCTGTTATGTTTTTTTGTTTGTTTTTTGTTCTTGAAACTATGAGTTACGCAGCTCGTTTTGTAACCATTTGGCTTTTAAGTACGAATCAATTAATTGCGCAAATTCGAAACAACTCATAGATCTTATGGGGCTTTGCAACTTAAGTAATTCTGCTAGTTATTTGTCAACGAGTGATTAATTTATGTGAATTTATGAAATAAATGAATGGCCATTAAAGAGGTCAAGTCGTTTGGCTTTGGCGTGAAACAAAAAGGCTTCAAGAAATAGTACTTGGATGATAAAAGTATGTTAAAAAATTTAATAATCTATACCAATACAAGCTGCCAGTCAACAATCTCCTGTTGGTTTAATCTCGTATGCTTTATCAACTGCCACACCCGGTACATATCTATGCCTACATATGTCAGCAATATTTTTGTTTTATTATAACAAATTCCTGGGCTAACAACAAGCAAAGTCACCAACTGAACCAGGTGTTGGCCTGAGGGCAAATTTCTCGTCTCCTATTTATTTAAACGAAAAAATATGTCACGAAATAGCCAACGGGAAAGCAAAGAGGCTTATCGTCGCCGTCTACGTCGTCGTCGTTAGCCGGTAGCCAAAATGCAAGTGCCAGACATAAATTGCAATAATGCAAATGGAAACGTGAAGCTCGCCAGACTCACAAAATAAACAAATAAACAAACATTCAATTCAACAAGACAACCTAAATCGACTTAGTCGATTTATGTATTCTCTTTTCCTATTCCAAAACTCCCTCGGGGTGAATGCATTTGAAGGGGTCGGAGTCGAGAACGAGCGAGAAAGAATTTTTTTTGAGGATGGAAAATGGACTTACTCATAGATTTGGTTTGTTCATGAGTTGCTCATGTTCTGTGTCAATTGTTCTTTTTCTTCGAGTTTCTATATAATCTTACAACGAAATCTAAATGGATTTAGCAAAACAATGTGACTGTTTTAGTGACCTTTCGATTATTAATCTTAGAACTTTTTAGCAGGCTCTAGGTCAATAAGTTATGATTTTCAAAACAAGAATTGCTTACAAAAATTTGGTATTTATCTGCATTTAAATCTAACTATAAATGAATGAATTCACCTTTTGAAGTAACCAAATTTTGTATTGGAAAGTATTACGTGCATTGTTAACAACGTAATTCCATGCCAAGTCGATCAAAGTTTACTATTTTTTTTTATTTACCTACCTTTTATTTTTTATTTACCTACTGGTAGTTCCGGCTGAAGTCAGGTGGAGGCCACGGCCCTAAGGTCCTTAATGGGGGGATACCATTTCAATCTAAGTAATCAAGAAGGATTTTTGACGTTTTGCCGAAAGACAATATTAGTTTTTGGGACCGCTTCCAAAGAAGCGATCCATGGTGTGTGTAGGTTTTTAAATCTTTGCGTGGCAATTGCTAGTGTTTCAGAATTTCTACGACTCCCAGATTCAAGCCTTCCGCCTGAAATACGGTGCAGTGGCTTGACATTGGTGGATCAGCTTTATCTCCGGCTTTTCGGACCGACTACTAGGTGCAGCTTTGAGCCGTCTGTATAAATGTGTGTTGCTTTCTAGGCCAGCATTGTAAGCCAGTCAAATTTAGAAATGTGTTTCTAAAAGATTTTTATTAGTAGTATTAGTATGATTTATTTTCTATTTTAAATTTTCTATGCAGTAGATGAACATTTAAAAAACTAATTCTGAAGTTTAACAATTTAAAAAATTTGAATAGACAATAAAATACAGGCTGTGGCAGTTAGTCGTTAGCCTAACGAACGTGACTCGATGCTTTCCTGGTTTGCAGCTCACATATCACCGTAGTCCATAAGGAAGCCTCGACGATATTGCAGGCTCTCCCGCAAGTAGGAAGTAAGGGAGTGCGAGTTGCTTCCGTTCATCAGTGCGTGTGATTCCTGGCGCTACAGGGTTGATTTTCCAAAGTGAAGAATCCTGAATTCGTTCAGTATGGGGCACCGGGCAAGAAAGTGTTCAGTGTCCTCTCTCTCTCCGGAATTGCAGAGTGTGCATTGGCTGGGCGTGATACTGTACGGGGTATAGTTTAAACTCATCAGTTCGGTTCTCGCTCGGAAAATAACCGATATGGTTACCGCTTCCTAGTGGACAAGTTGTACTGCAGTTGGCTGTAGGTAATGCGGAACTGACTAACTCGATCTTCTGCTTCGAAACTGGCTCTCTCTCTCTGTTGTGAATACTTCGTAGAAGTTGACTTTGCCAAACGCTCCGTGTTGTAATCGTTCAGATTGCAGAAACGTTGTAACATTTCTTGGGAGACGAGTGGATGGCATTTGCATAGTCTTGGTAACGTAGTCGAAATATATTTGCATGGTATACTGTAACATCGTGGGAAGTCCTGTTTCTAGATCAGCGTTGGTCTCCGGTAGCCCACATTACCCACACATAAGCGAGACGAACGCATGCCGAAGTTGTGGCCAAGAGAGTAAACAGTCCTTTAGTCGCTGGCAGTCTTTGACATGGAGAATCAGTATTAGAGATAAAATTTGCGCTGCCTCTCAATTTTGCTGGCGCTAAACTTATATTTATAGTGCCCAAAAAGGTACCTTATAGTGCCAGAGGTTAGAGCGAGACGGACATATTCCCAAATGTATCCAGAGAGTGTAAGTGAGAGCGAATAGCTGACCCAAATATATCCAGAGAGCGTAAGTGAGAGCAAACAGCTGACTAATTTCTGACAGAATCGGTGTCGACTGAGCCATTTTTAAGTCTAGATATTCTAGTCTTTGCCTTCGATGCGGTCAGATCGAAGCTGGTTCACTGCTCTTTATTTTCGTACACCAACACTCTCTCACTTTTTGGCCTCGCTCTCGTTGACCAACGCTGTTTTAGATTTATTGCATAGTTGGGGGAGTACTGGGGTAGATGGAAGACTCGTTTGACACAAAAACCACGGAGCTTTTCTACGTCTTCAAATTGAGAAAAAGATTTTTATTAAATTAATTTTTTTTTTAATTCTTAAGGTTTAAGAAACATGAAAGGTTTAGAAATTGAAACGAAATGAGGATCCCATGAGTGACATGAGTCAAGTTTTTCGATCTCCATATTAGTGCACTTTTCTTATCCCTAACCTTTTGAATCAAAACCTTCCTTTGTATACTTCTAAAGTGGCATTCAAAACGTATTTCCGCGAATCTTCTAAAAGTGTTGTCTTTTAATAAACTGATTACTTAAACTCAAACAATTGATTTTTTTTTAAAATTTCCAAATTGATTCCAAACAACTGGAATAGCAAGTCGATGACTGCTGATTACAACGCAAGGGGGCCTTAAAATAGCCACACAATAGTGGTAGTTCGAGGAACATTTTCCAAGACGTGGCGTAAGAGTAAGAGCTTCAGTGACACAGAAATAAACAAACATACGAAAACTACATTAAAACGAGAAAGCAAAGCTAACTTCGTCTGTGCAGAAGATTTAATACACTTGAAAAAGCTCGCTCCAATGGCGACTTTGAAAAAATTTCGCAGATTAGTTTGAAAACATATGACACTAATAATGACCGAGTTTAAGAACGCTTACATTTAAAACAAAAAAGTTTTTCTCACTGAAACCCATTTTCCGACCGTTTGTTCCTATGGGAGCTACAAAAAGTAAACGTGCGATCCGGGCGGTTCCGACATATTAGCAGCCTGCAGTCAAAAGAAAACTCTTTGAAAAATTTCATCTTGATAGCTACAAAACTGAGGGACTAGTTCGCTTAAAAATAGACACACAGACGGAGGGACAAAGCTCAATCGACTCAGCCCATTATACTGATCAAGAATATATATTCTTTATGTGGTCGGAGATGATTCCTTCTATGCGTTACAAGTTTCTGGGCAAAATTATAATACACTTTTCAAGTGTATAAACAATCACAGCTACTCAGACTCTGCATTTCTGATCTTCTTGTGGAATTAAGCACCTTTGTTGTTATATAAAGATATGGCTTTAATAATCTAAAGCAGGGCCGGCCCAATGGATAGGACAGAAAAAAGTGATTATGTTGTTAATCACGAAAGACTTCAGCAGATTTACTTGCTTTCTGAACTCAGTTTGACTCGAGTCTGTGTGAAAAACGCGTGAGCAGTTCTCTGCACTTTCTTGGGTTGTGTGCTTTAGTCGCTGCACCTACAGCTTAAAATCAGTTGATTATATTAAAATTCAAGAAGTTTACCTTGACCTTATTCCTTAGCTAGTCCGCTTTAAACATCACTGAATCTTCAAACTTAAGAAATAATTTCTAAAGAAAAATTTCTTGAGGATAATTTTATTTGATCAATTTGCCGGACTGCCTCTTACAGTAAAAGAAACTTTTTACAATCCGTGTAGAGTATTGCAAAAAGGAAAAGTATTCCCAACGCTTGACCCAAAAGTCTGCTCTACACCGTGGGTGGTGGGCCTGTCGCCTCAAACCAGGTATGCCCGCTGTGTGGGCGGCGACTTTTGCCGCCGTTGGCCATGCGAAAGTCAAAATAACGTATGTCATTGCAAGGAATTGGTGGTATATGAGCTGCGAGTAGTTTGTGGGTGGGTGGTTTAGCTGGGTGTGTAGTTGCATAGTTTAGTGCGCATTTCGAAATATTAGAAATTACCAGCAAAACGCGCATTGACAGTTGTCAAGATTTATAGGTCCCGCCCAGGGAGTAAATGGAAAATTAAATTACAGTTTTAACGTCCATTAAAAAAAAGCCGCAGTACTTTTGCTTTTAATTACGCACAAACCAATTGCAAAACTGTGACAAAAACAAAATACTAATATATATATAGTTTTGGGAAAGGCAAACCGGTCGCCTAGATTTTATGTGTGGTGTCTACATTTTTGGGGACCTTAGTTAAGAGACATGCAAAAGCGACAGTGATTATACCACAAGTATTTGGTTGACCAACAGCAGAGATGTGCCAGGTCATCCATGGTCCAGCAACTTTCGAGAGTTGGCAGCAGAGACTGGAGACGGGACAGTGGAGTTTGTTTTTCCCATGGATATGTGACGTTGATTGGTGCACATTTTGAGTTCACTTCTCTGGGAAATGTGGCCTGGGTGATGGCGAAATATGGCTGTCTTATTTTATACATTTTTGTGGATCAGAATACTCAGTTAAAGATCTGTTCCCCACCACCAATCAATTCAACCACTTTAGCTCATCTTCATCATCTCATGCTCGACTTAATATACGTAATTTGTTAATTCCCCCATGCGTCGCATTGCCTTTCCCACAGTCACCAGTCAAGGCCACAATCCAAACATTTAAAATTCTTGAAAAACCACCAAAAAATATTTGGACGACGTGCCCGTACTTACAAATGTCTAAGAAGAATTCCTACATGAGGTGGCAGTTTTTAAGTTGCTAGACAAAAAAATGATTTTAAATTTTGCCAAATTGAATTCAAATTTATTGACCTAATCACGGCAACAAAACGCTTATGCAATTTAAATGGGAAAAGCAAACTGAAATTTGTGAGGGAAATGGAGTAGTTGGTAGCGGAAGAAACAAGTGAACGTGAAAAACGTGCCAGAGGAATGGGAATGGTTGATGCACCACACAGAGATAAGACCAACACCAGCTGATGACTATCATCATCATCATCCTCATAACGAAGTTGTCTGGCAAAGTCAAAGTCGTGTGGGTTTTCTGGTGAAGTTTTTTTAGTTTTCAGTTTTGATTGTTACGCCAAACCAAACCAAAACAAAATCAAAAACCAGTTGCACTGGCAATTGTGCGTTGTTGCATAATTTGGGGACTGCAATTGGCGTTGCAGCAGTTGTAGTTGCAATTTCATCCCAGGGCAACTTTCAGTTGCACTCGTAAATCCCAGCCACATATGTTTGTTTGTTTGTTTCTGTACCCCTTCGTGACTTAGGGGCGTATATTTTGACATGACAGCTACATAAATTATAATAACACAATTGTCAATCACTTTGAGCCCTAGGCTAATCAATATGTTAATGTGCCTCGGGCAGAGAGAACCTGTTCTCAAGTGCAGGTGATAAAACCAAACTTGGGTGACATAGAAAAAGCTTTGACACTTTTGATTTGCAACCAGCTTAAAGATACTCTAAGTCGGTTTGTTTCTCAGTTATGTTTAAGCTTGATCGTCGAGTGTCGAACTGAAGCGTTTTTTGATAAATTACTCCAGCTTAGACGAGACAGCAGATGTCTAGGAAATGAACACGGACTGACAAAGTGTTCGATAAGTATAAGGTATATTAATGGTAATATATGTGCATTTTTCATAGACATTTTAAATAAATCTCAATGTAGAGCATATAAACTTTGACTTTGCCCCTCAGGTGGGTTAAATGGTAACAGACTGAGGTGTCTGCCCTTTGGAGTATGTTGATTTTAATTTGAAAGAAGGCGAGGGTGATCCTAATGTAGTTTGAGGGAAATTTTGACGACAATTATGTTTTTAAAGTCATTTGATTTTGTTTTTTCTGCACTTTTGAAATTATTGAAAGAAAAATTACGTAGCCAATGGGAAGACAAGGTTGGCCCAAAAAGTATTTTTTTTTAACAGTTGAAAAATATGGAGAATAAAACCGGAACCAAAATTAATAGTTCAAAATATCGTACGAGAACCGGATCTGAAATCGATTTTAGCCTATAATTGCATCTTGAAAAAACAAAACTCAACCGAATCGGGTATTTATATTTTTTTAGTCGTTAGATATAAGGTTACGCTCAATACTGATAGGAAAATTCTTTTACTATTTAACCAATAATTAATTTCATCTAAGACAGCAGTGTATATCAGTGTTTAAAAATCTGCAACAAGTTTCATTTCGACTGCTTTTGCTTCTGCTTCTGCTTTTGATAAAAATAGAACCCGCAGCAAAATCAAAAGCAAAAATTGATTATTGAGAAAAAGCAAACGACAGCAGCAGTCGTCGCTTCATCATTTTTCATTTTCATTTTGATTTTGCTTTTGTTCAGTTCGCTTTCAGAAGTCGACGGTGCAAGCCCTGCAGAAGTCCCAACTAAATATTTACATTTTTTTTTTTCAAGAAAATATCGTTTCGACAGCGCTGCCGTCGACTGGCAGAAGCAAACACTTGCTGCTGCTTCGACTTACGGCACTGAAAAAATCATCAGCAAAATCAAATTCAAAATCATAAAGAGACTGCTGCTGCTTTTATTTTTCTCCATAATCGACTTTTGCTCTTAATTTTACTGCTGCTTCGGTTTTCATTAAAAGTAGAAGCAAAAGCAAGATTAATAAGTTGAAAAAAGTCGAAGCTGTGAAAAGTAAAAATTTTTTAACTTTTGCTACATCGACAGAAGCAATTTAAACATGGAGTATATGATATTTCAAGAAAAGAATCGTACTGATAGTGTAATAATACAAACTGTGGAACATTCCCAATGAATGAATTTGATTAATCATCTGGTTTCATTTTGTCATTACTTTTTCTTATATCTTCAACAATTTAAGTTTTCAAAAACCTAGAAAACTTCACTTAAAAAAACTATAATAAAACCAGTACCTAATGGTATATCGAAAATAAGATTCGTGTACCATATCCGAACCGAAATATGAAATAATTTGTGAACCGAAAGAAAACCCTTAGCAACAGCACTCATTTCGGGACGTACTGGAACCAATACTCGTTTCGGGATTGGTCCTAAAAAAAAGAACATTTTTTACATATTTAATTTCGGTACGGTAGGGCCCCTGAATGTGCTAAATTAATTGATATTTGATCATTTTTTGGCACACACAACCCACCAATAACCTAGATCCAGTTAATCCTTCGAACCGATAAAACCGGGACAAATCCTAAACTCTCCGGAATCGAACTCCTTAGAATCGGTTCGGTTCTGGTTTTTTTGACTCCTCGAACCTGAACCCGAACTGGATTACTTTTTCGAAAAATTATGTTCGAACGACACATAGAGGGAACTAGATATATCTCCAAATCTACGACATCTCTCTAGGTCAGATTTATACTATCACAGTCGATAATGGTGAGAATATGGTTCGAGCAGGAGTACTTTTAAATGACAACTGAAAAGGAATACAACTAGGAAAAATGTAATGTTGATGAAGCTTTGCTTTTTATGTCGTGCAATTGTTCTAAAATCTTCAGCAAAATATTGTTTATTACTATCTAAGTGACTCGATAATCTTTCTTCTATAATGAGCTCAGTACCAATATTGGCTGCAGTGTTCTTAGATCCGAGATTTCAAACTTAACTTCTATTAAAAAAAAACCCAAAATTCAATTCTTAATGAGAGTTTTCAAAATTACACTTTAAATGACTCAACTTCTGATTGCGAAGAAGAGAAGTTTATGAAAGCAATATAAAGCAATAAACAAATATAAAATCTGTATATGATGTTATAGATTCCTTCGAAAATTGTCCAGGAGAACATACATCGACTAATATTTTAAAGTTTTGGAAAGGTAAAAAAAGGAGGACTTAAAAAAATATTTTCTTAACTATACTTGCAACTCAGGTATCAATTGAACGAGCCTTTTCAACACTTAAGTTTGATCTTTCTGATCTAAGAGCTGGTTTAGATGAACAGCTTCTAGAAGATATAATGCTTATTAACTTAAACTAATCGGTTCTCAAAAGTTGTAAATGTAATGAATTTGATAATTAAAATTAAATTTTTGAAATAAAGAATATTATTATATTATATTTAACTTTATGTTCAAGCGAACCGAGGTTCGAACCTTAGACTTTACAACGGGTTCGAACCTCCGGATCGAACCTTCTGCAAAATTGTAGAGGTTTGCAGCCCTGGTATAAAGTTTTACCGGTCTTTTTACTATTTGTTGTGCTTCATTCGAATCTTTTCTTCTTTTGAAACATTTTAAGAAACTTAAGAAAATATTTTGCGGCTCCACATAAATTAAAATTTTTCCTTCTATAAATTCGATGCATGATGATCACTTGTTGTTATTATATCATAATCACGGGACTGTCATTTGCACACCATCAATTATGACTAACTCAAAATCTAGTTAAACGATCTCTGACAAACAAAATGTTCATTCTCAATTTCAGGGCCGCGATGCCACTCCCTATCTGGAACGCAATCGTGTTGGTCGTGATGCTATCGACTCAGCGGCTGCCCTCACCGACATGGGCAAATATCTGTTCCGGGAACGTCGATTGCCTGTGTATGACATTGCCGTAGCCATTACGAAGTGAGTGATCTAAAGTTGACCGTCTTATTATTGTGTCGTCCTCTTGTATTTCTTTTGCAGAATCAACCAAAGTTTTTTTTCTTTTTAGCAGCAACTCTCCTTTCTCTCTCTATCTCACACTGTCTCTGTCACACTATCTGAGTCTTTCATTCTTTCTTTACACAACCCCTATATACCCTTACCTTAATTAATTTCTGATCTTTAAACGAATCCTAATTATGTATGCAGGTATGATATGTGTCGCAGAAGAAAAGGCGGTCGTTGCACCAAGGGCACAGCGGGTAAACAAAAACGTCAAATTTAACAAGACAAAATTATTTAGAGAAATATTAGAAAAATACACACACATACAAACGACACATACACACGCATACTTACATGAGTGTTTACAATTTGTTGTTGGTTGTTTTAAGCACTTCAAATCAAAAAAGTAAAAAGATTACCCAATAAATTACTTACTGCATACTTAAGGCTAAACATACACACATTACATTACACAAAAAATAGTTAAAAAGTTTAATTTCAAACTAATTTGAGTAGTGGAGCGGGTTAAACCGGTTGATAATGGTGGCTTATGGTGGGCCATTGGGTAGAGCATTTGAAATACTAATTAAACATTACAAATGGAATTTATGACTAAGTAAAATTACTGACGCAGATGTTATTAGAATTTAAGTCTTAGAATTTTTTCTCTGAATTTTCCCCACTGTTTCTTTCAACTTTCAGTGCTGTTCAAACTGTATTTCCTCTTTCCAACCAAAACAGCCCCTATGCTATATTTTTTGTAAGGGCTCCAACAATTTGTTAGGAAACCGAAACTCCTGAAATCTAAAATCTTGTCGCATTTTATTGATCAAATTTTCGCCCGCAGACTTGATATGTGCCGTCGCACCACAGCTTATGGTGAATGTAATCGCGGTACCGCAGGTAAACACCCAACTACAACAATTTGTTAGACAAAATTGTACAGATAAAAAGCAAACCACTTTGGAATAACATTAAAGGCGCCGAACCCAAAAAAAAAGAAATAATCAAATGCGTCGCTCCATCATCAAAAAATCAAACCAATTTAATTGAATTTCATGCACGTCTACGTATCTCTCTATTTTTATCCTCTCTACTGCTGGACTTAATTTATGTGTTTTGTGTGTCGCACGCGTTTTTTTCTGTACAGCAACCAGCAAGAACAAGGAGAAATATCTGCGCATGCGTCCGCTCTGCCAGTGCTGCTAAAACTGTGCGGTTCGCTGTATGTGTTTTTGAGTGTAAATATATCGAGAATGCTGTGACAACTTTTGTAAATTAAATTTCTTAATAATATTTTCCCTCTCTTTTACATGCATGTAAGCAGTGCTTCTTAAATCTTTTAAAACAAATTTCAGCTGTAAACCATAACAAAAAAAAAATGCTGTAAATTCAAAGAATTATAAAATAATATTAAACAACAAAATGCAGAGTTACGAAAAGGCCACAAATGTTAGTTTATATATACTTTTTCCCATTTATATTTATATTATTTATTAGTTCTTAGAGGCAAATTGATTGTCAAAAGCTAATACAAATTGTGGCTCTAACGCATATTTCCAAATATCGATATTATGCTGTATTTTCACTTGCCTGAGTTGCTTAGATCAATTTGAGAAGGTTAAACAAATTTTCTGACAATTGCCCATCTGACTTTCTGGTGAGTTTTTTGACTTAGGTATTTTTAGACCATCGAATGAAAATACAGCTTTATCACATTATGTCGATGGCTCAGATCCGGCTCGAAGAACCAAAATGACTGTACTCACATAGTTGTTAAATTTTCTTCTTCTATGGTGTTTCAACAATATAAAGTAGCTCTGACTTTCGTTTCGAGGTATATTTTACTTTTCCAATTACAACTTATATTACATCAATGAAAAATCCCAAGAATATTCCAACCTTTCAACTTCATAGCATTTGACACCAGCATCGAAATTGCTAACGGATTGAATGATCCATTTCAACTAGCTCTTCCTACTGAACCACTTAAGAAATAGTGTCTGATGATGTATTAATAAAATGCTTCATTTACAGTTGGTTGTGGTACAAGAGTTTTGGTTTCAATACCGTTCGTCAGAACGGTATGAAGCTGGCAAACTAACTTTTTTTGATATCTTGAAAATGCGTCTTTTGCCGAGGACATACCTCGAGGTAGAAGAAACTAGATTACTTGTCGTGGAATATGAAAGAGCATTAAAAATTAGATAAAACAAGATTCCTGAGGATAAGACTATTCAAAAAAAGAGCTCACATTTCAATGCTCATCCATTTTTAATTAAGTCTGTCTACGATTGATCACAAAAGTCACCACTAAATGCGCTGTTGTATTTTCATATTAAAATTAGTTTTTGAACAATTATACTAGGCAAAAAGGTACAGTATATATTAATGTTTGGTGGTGATTCTATACGATTTTCGTGTGCTGAGTACGTATCTGTTTTCGGAAATGGTTCATCGCGTAAAGATTTTTAATAATTTGATCTTAATATTGCTTAAAATGCCTATTTTGAAACATTTTTCGGGCCGTTTTGTGAAGGAAATATACTTTTATTTTCTCTCTTGAATATCATATAGTACTATTTCTTAGCTTTAAAATTAATTGTCTCAAACAATTCTACGGTTTTCTTAAGCGAAGATATACTATTTTGAATGCATGTGCTAGATGTGACATTGTTGTGTACTGCCCATAAGTATGCCATGGGTGTAGTTAAAAATGTACATTAATATTCTATACAAATTACAAGCCTGTTGTGCAGTTTTTCAAGGCATACCTTTGGGCAGTAGACAATTTTGTTATATCGAGCATATGTATTCAAAATAGAATATCTTTGCTAAAAAAAATCGTAAAATTCGTTGGTATAGTAAACTATTATTTGAAAGTTAAAGAGTGCTACTTTCCGATGATATTAAAGTGAGTCAAAATAAAATAGCAGATGCCCCACAAAACGCATCTTAAAAGGCTCAAATGGGCATTTTAAGCCACTTAAGCTCAAAGTACTTAAAATCTCGACGTAATGAACCCTTTCTAAAAAACACATTTGTGTTCAGCACACGAAAATAATCTAGAATCACCACCAACCCTTCAATATACTGCAAAAAGTCAAATTTTGTTGCTTTAGGTTATCAAACTAAAGCTGTGCGCTAAAATCGTTGAAATATGTAAAAAAATATTTCAAACGTTGGGATTTTGCGGGTGGTTTGGGAGTATCTCTCTCTCCGTCCCACACATCTCTGCACTTTTAGAGGTTGTTCCTCACCTTTTCCAGTTTCAAAATATCGAAAAATATGCAATTTAGGGTCAGCTCGTATTTTCACCGATCGCAATTGCTAATAGGCTGAAATGAATTGAAGAATAGAAAATCGAGAAAGCAAAGCAAACTGCTGAAGTTTTAATACACTAGAAAAAGTTCGCTTCAACGGCTAGCGATTTCGACCAAACTTCGCAGATCAGCTTAAAAACATATATAATATTAACAATGACCGAGTTTAAGAGCGCTAATATTGACACTTTTCAAGTTTGTAATAAAGTCTCGGAAAATTTTGAATACTCCAATTTGTAAGGGTAAAATAAATTGGAAAATAATTTTGAGAATTTCGAAATCATTTTTATATAATTTTGATTCAAGATGACACCTTCTTTATCTCCCCAGGATCGTATAATGTAAGTTCAAGATCAATCCTAGTTTTTAAACTTTAATTGTTGTATGAGTGAAATAATTTTCCAATAATGAGCAATTTATTCCCAAGGTCAGAAAATGCGGAATCAAACCATATTTTATAGGCAATCGTGCTCTAACTCTAAATTAATAAAAAATATACATTTTTTATTTCGGAAAGTCCCCAAGTTTATCGACAGAAAGTGTAGGGTATAAAATATCTTCAAAGTTTTTAAACATTTTATTTTTATTTTTGCGTTAAATTAATACTCTTGGTAAATGGAAATATGATTAACTATTTAGTTTTAAGTGCTTATACTTATATCAGGTAATGGATTAATCATAAATTAAACTGTAACTAAATTTACCAATCTTTATGGCTAATTTAAATCAATCATCATTTTGGTTAATGACTCTCACTCATCATCCACACTTCCCACACCATCCCTGGTCACAGTTATTACAAAATAATCCACTCAAAGCGATACAAACATTTTCGAAAGGCGCGTTCAGAGTTTAAGCTTTAATAACTGCTTTAAGAAAACTCACATAAATTGTCAACTTCCTGTTAAACCAAACTAATTGACTAATTTTCTTCACTTTTTACGCAAAAAGGTTTCGCGTATGTTGGCGGCGCCTGTGTGGTGAACAAGCGACTGGAGAAGGTCAACAGTGTGGCCATCATTGAAGATACCGGCGGCTTCAGCGGCATCATAGTGGCTGCCCATGAAGTGGGACACTTGTAAGTGGCAAAAGTTCCACCGAAAATGTGGTCAACTTTCATTGTCGGGGGCTGTCAAGCGGAACTCTTGGGGCATGTCCCCAACAAACATCGAATACTTGCTTGAGTACTCGCAGTTTCCGTTGATGGCCGGCAAAAAATCACAGAAAAACAAAAACAGACAAACTGGTCATTGAAACTCGTTTGCATTTCCGTTTGACATCATTCGGTGTACAATTAATCAATTAACAATTTTTTCTGTTTTATTTTTATTCACAGATTGGGAGCCGTGCACGATGGTTCCCCACCACCAAGTTATCTGGGCGGACCGGGTGCTCAGCGTTGTCGCTGGGAGGATGGTTACATTATGTCCGATTTGCGACACACGGAGCGCGGTTTCAGATGGTCTGCCTGTACGGTGCAGAGTTTCCATCATTTCCTCAAGTGAGTCGCAGACGGGGTGAAGTTTTATCAAATTACTTATGGCATTTGTACACACAGTGGAGACACAGCCACCTGCCTGCATAATGCGCCGCATGAGGACAGTGCTTTGGGTAGATCTCTGCCTGGTACATTACTGTCGCTAGATGCTCAGTGCCGACGGGATCGGGGCACCTATGCCTGCTTCAAGGATGAGCGAGTGTGTGCGCAGCTTTTCTGCTTTGATGCGCAAACCGGCTACTGTGTAGCCTATCGACCAGCAGCCGAGGGTTCGGCATGCGGGAATGGTTATGTAAGTATGGGGGTATGAAATTAAATCGAAAAGTTCTGTTATTGGGCCATTTTGGTAATGAGGGCATTAGGGAATTGCTCCAGTTCCAAACTGAATTTCAGTACTGTTTGAGTATTGCCCATTAAACTGAACCTTGAGTTGAGCTGAAGCGAACTTTATGAAGTAGGTAGGCCTTGCTTATTTTAGTCGGTACTTACACGATGAAGCAAACTTCTTAGTAGGCGTAAAATTCTAGAACAGTAGTGTCCAAACTCACACAATCAAGTATTGCGCTTGTGTTCTGAGCAACGAAACACGAAGTAAACATTTTGACATTTCAACATGAGCAACAATCAAATGAACCCCGTGAGAGAACAAAAAACCGAACACGCGCATCGTAAGATGCGTGCCGGCAGAATTATGAGTTCGTATCCTATGGGATAGGCTTTAGGCAGTTTAGACACCACTGGTCTAGAATCCTCACTTGATTCTCTTGCCTATTGAGAAAACTTCATGGAATTTGCTTCATCATGTAAGTCCCGACTTATATTCCTGATCGAAATGCATGTAAGGACAATCCTGTTTTTAAACTAGGGCTGATTCACACCTTATTGCTTCTTTTTACGGAGTTAAGCGACTAACAAAAGTTTTTGTTTGATACTTTGTCCCTTTCTTATAATTTTGAAAAATTTGTGGATCTTAAGTTTTCTTAATCTTTAAATATTTTTTCATATTGTTCCTTTGGCTTTGCCATACCTTGACATTTAAAATTTTAGGAAGATTTTAAACAGCCCCTACGACTATGGATCATTTTGTAAAATTCAAAACATTTATTCGATTTTGTCTAATAGATTATTTTATTAATCCAATTTAATGAAATATTTAAGAAAGGATGCGGTATTTTTAGTGGATATTGAATTTAGGTGCATTACGGAAATTAAGATTTTCTTTTAAGTTTTCTTAGTAGGTTAGACTATTAAGTACCAAGCAGGGAATCAGATTAGAAAATAAGAGACTAACACTCAAAAGCTGAACCTGATTTGGGATATTTTTGAAAACGGTATAAGAGAACCAATACTTTTGGAATCACAACGAACGAAAGGAATAAAAACATCGTAACGGTACAGTTCGTATTAGTCAGTTTTATGACTTTTTTCAATATTTTTCTCAGCATTAATCGATTTCAAAATAAGAAGATACATTTTAATGGTGGTCGATAAAGTTCCCATAACTGCCCACTGCGTATTTTAAATATTCCTCGTCGTAATGTTTGTAATAAAAACCTACACAATTTCTCTATTATAAACCAAAAAAAAAACCCTGGTATGTATTTACAAAAGGCATACCATCTGCATACAATAAAGAACGCTTGGCCCTGCTAAACAATCACTGGAAATATTCTCCAGGCACTAGTAGCAGCAACAAAGTCTGCTGAGAGGATTGGGTGATCCTAGAAACATTACTGTACGGACATACCATTGCTATGTTGTAACTATCTCTGTAATTAATCTCTGATTATTGATCTATAACGTTGACCTTGAGCCGGCTAAAACAAACTTTAACTAAAATCGGTCGCTTAAACCCATATATATATTCCATAAAATATTAAAAGTTTATCTGGCTTTTCCAGATACAGAAGAAAGCTTTATTGACGTTTATTTTTCGAAATAAATTTTGTTACATTTTATTTACCTTTTTCGTAACTGTTAATTTCGAAATCAAAGCTACATACACGTTCTCAAAAAGACATTTGACCTTAAAAGAAAAATTTATAATTTTAGAAATATAACTAAATATACAAATAAACTAGAACCTCAATATAACCTTTTACCAAAACATAAGATTCTTTAAGTATCAGAAAAGGAACTGGAACTAAAAGAGGATTCGGCGTGTTGTTGAACTTTACGGCTCGATCCAGTAGCGAACCAGTTAATCCCGGTTCGTCTCAGGCTTTTTAGTCTTTTGAAGCAGGCAATCAAACGAACCTTATAAATTATTGACCTGTCGAACCTGACACAAAATCGCTCCAACAAAGCCATACCCAATCTAATCTCATTTACTATATTCACAGCACTGCCTGGATGGTCGATGCACCCCACTGCCCTCCAATATCATACCTGACTATGGACATAATTATCGTTTAGTATACAAGTAAGTACAAGCCAAATTCAATTGATTGCTTTAAAAGAATGACTGTTTTTTAGTAGTTTGTTGTGTAAGCTAAGATTTATTTATACTAAAAAAAAAAGACACACACACACACATAAAACAAATTTTTTAATATGCAAACTTTTACACCTTTACCAAAACAAAACAAAAAAAAAACCAAAACTCAACACAAAACACAACAAAAACACACACCACCAACAACAAATAGTAAAATTGGCAATGAAAATGATGCAACCACCGAAGATGTTGAAAATAGTAGCGAAGAGACCGAGTCAACAGAAGATGAGCAAGAAGAAGAGCAAGAGGAAGATAGCCAAGAGGAAGAGCAAGAGCAGGCCAATCAGCAGGAGCAACAGCAGCAGGATAACAAGATAGAGCAAAGCTCGGCTAAGGCGGCCACCACAGAGCGTCCTAAATCCAAAAATTTTGAATATTTGCAAAAACTATTACCGTTATACAACACTGACAGGCACAGTCAATGGCTGCAGCATAATGGGGTTTTAGTCAAGACACGAACCAGCAGCAGTGTTAGCAGCAGCAGCAGCAACAGCCAACACTTCACCACAACAACAACCACACCAAAAACCACAACAACACAAACTCCAAATCTATTTCAAATTTATACACACGAATTGCGCAAACAAATTGAATATTATTTACACATGATACAAACACAACAACAACAACAACAGCCACAAGAACAGTCCCTAGTTGAAATACCCTTGGTACAAAAACAAAAACCAATTAAAATTTATAGTGCCAGCAACAACAACAACAACCACAGCGGAACAACTAAGGAAGAGCAGCAGCAACAACAACAGCAGCAGCAACTGACAACAGATGAGGAAAATGAGGCCAGTGCCGGCCTGCTCAGCAATGAAGCCATTGAGCGGCAAAAACGTAAGTTTCTCATACAACAACAACAACAACAGCAACAACCCACCACAGCAACAAGTGCCAAGCCAACAACAACAACTACAACAGCCACCACAAAAACGTTAACAACTTCATCATTTTTCGATGCATACCTAAAAAAATTACAAGCCTTGCATTTACCAACACTGGATGGTGCCGTAACAGCCACATCCGTCTCCACATCGATCAGCTCCACCACCACCAGCACAAGCAAGCAACAACAGCAACACCAAGAGCAAAGTATTGCTGGCAGCGCCTTCTTAAAACGTATGCCAAATCGAAGCAGCAGTAGTCTTAAATCTAATCATAAGAGTAGTAGTAATCAACAACAACAACAGCCACATACATCGCCCGCCTATGTCACAAACTATATTGGCGACAACACCAACAACTTGCCTGCAGTGGTGTTGGATAACCACAATAGTGAGACGACTACTACTACAACAACAACAACTCCTAGTGGTACAACCCGGAAACCCAAAATCAAAACACAAAGGCTAATACGCCGCACCCGAGTCATGTGAGAAAGATAGAGCAAGAGCGAGCGAAACTACTACTACTACTGCTTCAACAACAACAACTTACCAACACTGGCTCCTCCTCCAAAAACCAAACTGTACACAAAAAACGCACACACACCACTTCAACTCCAACTCCAACCCCAAGCACACATGTAAATGCCATTATATAGGCCGACCCGATAGCAATTTACATATGTTATGTGCGGTAAGCCCCAAACTCAATGACCAATTCAACCCACCACCAAGCAACATTAGTTAGAAAAAGCTTCGCCAATATTTAATAATTGAGCATGGATAAGCGATTCGTATTAGAGTAACTCGTATTAGTTTAATGCCTGCCCTATTGATATAACTCTGGTAATTGAGGTTGAAGAAAATCTATAAACCAATCAAACGCATTTCAATCTAAGAAAGTGGGTTACCTCTTCTAATTTTTCCATTAGTAGCCACCAATATCGCATACCTAATTGGCCATAAAAACTTAGCTAAATAATACGGAAAATGGCAATTGCATTGATCATAAACCACCCATCATAAAAAACAGTAGTAACGAAGTAAAGTAGATTTTGAAATGTAGTTTATTAAATTATCTGATAATTAGCATGATTTTTATTTATAATATATTAAAGTATTTTTTTAGATTTCTAATTCTTCAGATGTTACTTGTACAATAATTAAGTACATTTGTTGAACTTGAACCTTTAACTACATTTCTCTTCAAAAAAAGGGCTCTAAATTATTTTAAATTCATAAGCTTTTCGTTATTCCTAAGATTTTCGCCAATGTTGTGATTTCTTATTTACAGCACTTCCTTTTTTACTCTACCAAGTAATCAGCTCTGCAGATTCTCTTTTCCTTAATTTTCATTTTCTCCTAATTCGTTTGAACTAATTGTGCATTGTTCGTCAACGTAACAAACCGATTTATTTTAGCACTTTATTAGCAAAGTTTATAAAATTCAAAATATAAAAAGTCGTTGGTTTCTTGCCTATGTCGACTAGTATGGCAACACATATTGTAGTTGTTAGTAAAGTTAGAAAGTTGTCATAGATAATAGATTTTGCCCCGGAAAATGCATGTTTTCATTTATATCTTAAGTTTTCCGCTATTATTTTGAAGATTGCTTCTCATTTCATATCAAATGCATATTGATCTAATTATTTAATGTTGAAAAATATAACTTAACAAATATTTAAGATACGTTCAGGCACCTTTTCCCCTACCTTTTCGAAAAGCTGGCTACGCCCTTGTGTTTGGCAGTCCTTCAAACTTTCACTGCACAATCTGCTTTCTTTCGGAAGCATTAGGCCAATAGATGAGCTCCGAACAAGTTTGATGTTTTCTCTGACCAATGCTTATATTGTATTAAATTGAAATCGTGTGTAATCGAGTAATGTGAAAAGTAGTGAATAATACTTTTGAAATAAATGTACAAAGAAAAAAGTTGCCATTCGTGGCTAAATCAACGAGACCACGTAATGTTATCCCTGTTTTTATATCCTATTTTATGTTTTCGTTATCGCTGTTTTTCCCTTTCTTGTCGATCTCTCGTCTTTTTGTGAAAGTTTGTTGGCATGACTGATAAAATCATAAAAGCTATTTTTTTTATGTTTTGAAAAGTCGAAAACCAGAAAAAGAAAACAGCAATTTTGCTCACATGAATATCGTATATATACCAGGGCTGTAAATCGAAATTATCATTACAATTACCATTACAATTTTTCGGGTAATTAAAAATTTAGTTTCCATTACAATTACAAATATTTTAATGATTTTACCAAAAAATTTAGTTATTAGTATTTAAAAGTAGTTAAAGTAATTTCCGATTCAAGTTTTTATGAAAGTAGTTGTAATGATAATTAAATAGTAATTAACTTTTTTAACTGTACAGGTAATTGTAATGGTAATTTCGATTTACAGCCTTGGTATATACTGTATCTTATATATTTGAGTTTTTATCTGTACTTTAAAAATCAAAACAAAATCGTTTTTCTTTGAAAATTACTGGTTTTAAAGTGGAGTTTCCTGACATGTTCCCATTTTCGAATGATTTTGAATAGTAAAACGAATGTCACATCGTTTTCGAATGAGAGAGCAGTTGCTATCTCATGTTCAAAACATTTTACTCTTAATGGAAGTTCAATTTCCCAAGGTTTGATCGTAAGGTTTTGTTATGGTCAAAATTCTTAATTAATTTCACCATTTTCTCGGTGGCTTTTAAAGCCGACCCATTTTTTATCAAACAAATGGCGTTCGGTCGGATTTAGGATTCCTGTTCCTAAATTATATTTATTTTATTACGGTATACAAATAATATGGAATTTAACTAATTAGCTTGTGGCCAGGACGCAGATACTCAAGATAGTCCTTTGGATTAAGTGTTTAGACACCGAACCAAGCCTTCTACTGAATTGGAAATAATTAAATATCATAGTAATATTTAAATACTTATATAATAATCTCACAATTAGGCCTTAGTAGATATAAGTTCTCACCATTTCAGACTTTCATTTGGCATGCTTGAAGAAACTGCGCTCATACTACTATCTATTCCAATCCTCCAAATCAACTATCAAAAATACTTAGAACTCGCTCTATTGCATCGCAAATTCTCAATAAACCAAACCAACCAATACAGAAACAAATTGGCAATGAAACATGCACACATCCATACATACATATATACACACATATACACATACACAAATGCTCTCTTTCTCACACATCAACACATTTACATAATTTGAACAATAGAAATTATGAATTTTAAATGCAAGTCTGGCAAAGGAGTAAGAAAAATACGCATTCAGCATACTAAACAATATATACGCAAATTCAACAGAAAATATGCGACTAAAATAACTTGGCAATTGGAAACGCATGGAATATGGAACACAAGATGGCACAAAGTTATATCGAAAACACCACACACATACACCCACACATATTACTTTTACTATGGCGGCGAATATAAAGTATTTTTTGATTTCGGAAAAATTGCATTTAAATTTTTGCACGCCTTTACTATTTGATTTTTTCAATAATTTTACATACAATTTTATTAACTCCATTTTGCTTTTCTCTTTTGCCCCCTCTTCTCCCCCGCAGTGGTTAACTGGAAGCTGTTTCCGTTCTAGTGAAAGTGCAGCGTGAAACGTTTTGGAATTGGCCATTGAAAATTTTGAAACAAATCTTTTGCAGTTAAAATGTGTTTTCTTAGCTAGAATTTATTATTATTATTATTTTTATTTTAACTATTATTATTGATTTGAAGAGAGAACTATTGATTTGTTTTTAGTTTTTAGCCGCCACTAATTTAAAATATTTGTTTGAACAAAATGTTAAATTTAAATTTACGTAATTTAATTTAAAGCAAATCTTGTAAAATAGCAAAACAAAAAAAAACAAAAACATATTTCTGTAAAAAGTTCATGCTCATTCTTACATTTTGGCAAACAAACAAAAATTCCCCCTATTTCCAATTGTGATAAAAAGAAAATATATAAAAAAAACTATTAATGGATTTTTCAACATTATCTAGCCGCACTTTTTGCCTACAAGAAAACTTACAAATTCCATTTCATAAATTAGTAAACTTTCATTATATTATATTTATCTAGTTTAATGCTATTTTTGGATAAATCAAACAGAAAATCATACGAATAAGTTTTAGTTGTAAATTAAGTGAAAACTGTCTTAAAAAAACAACAAGAAACTGTACATTTATCACTCACACACACACACAAAAATTATAATTTAAGGATACATCAAAAAAATATAAATTTACGAAAAAATATTGACGGTGTTTTTAAATTGCAAAATGGGTGGAAACGTACAAATATATCCCTCAATAATCGCGTAGGAAACATGCATGCGATTCTACTCGAAGTTGTTAGTTTAAACTTTAAAGCAGTGGTGTCCAAACTCACACAAGCAAGCATTGCGCATGTGTGCGTAGCAGCGAAACACGAAATAAGCACCATATAGTACGGCTGGGGTCAGTCACTCTATTTTCGTCAAGGCAGCGTTGCTCTTTGTACGGTGATGCGTCGTGCCGCCTGTCAAATTGTAACATGGGCCGAACCCTAAACAGAGAGAGTGAGAAGGCGTACGCTCTAATTTTTTTCCGTGAGAGCGTGTGCAAAGAATAGGAAAAGATTTCAAAAAAAGTGTATCAATCCTCGAACACCCTTTCAGTGAAATATTTGACAGCATGCCAGTGGAATGCATTATGGCGCTCCATGCATGCCAATGGGTCGAACGAGCGTTGCTTAAGTCGCCCCATGCATGTCATTGGGTCGAACGAGCGTCGCTTATGTCGCTTCTCTGCATGGCATTGCGTCGACCTAGCGTGCCTGGAGAGCCGTTAACGTATTGAGCGGACATCGCCTTGAAAAATACGTCAGTCGAGCCCATTATGAGGGAAATAAGCGAGCGTCAACGACAGTCACAAAATCGTCGACGGAACGTTGATACAGCGTCGGTCGGCCGTACTAGAGGGCATATTTACATTTCAACATGAGCAACAAACAAACGTACAAATGTCTCGTGAGAGAACACAAAGCCGAACACTCGCATCGTAAGAGAGCAAGCCGCCGAGCGTGCTATCAATAGAACACACGTATTCTCTCTCTCTATGCGTGTGTCGGCTGCTACGCCGGCAGAATTCTGACTTCCTATCCCATGTGATAGGCTTTTGGCATATTGGACACCACTGCTCTAGAATGAAACGCTTTCATATACCCAGAAACGTTTTCTTACCTCCCAGAAGTTTCGCAAAGTGCCACACATTTCGATAAGGAAGATGAGAATACGAAAGAAATCCATTTTGGATAGCGTAAAGGGATGCCTACTGGAAGATTCGCATTCTTATCTTCCGCTATAAAAAATTTTTACTGGGGATATATTTCATAACCCAAAAGACATTCAGTTAAATTGGTAATTAGGATTTATAAAAAATTTCGATTAGAAAAACAAAAATTTGTTTATTTGGTGTACAATGTAAATGTGTACATTTTAAAATTGTAAGTTTACAGCTGAGTTTGAAATGCTTAGTATATTTGACAGGGATGCAAGTCGATCATGAATCATGACTGGTTCGGTTCACTGGTTCATGGAGTTTGGCTTATAACATGACTTTTAAATGAAACCAAACCGCGCTTTCGGTTTGGTTCAGTGGCTCATTCTCAGTATTCGAGCATTATACATTTCAATTAGAAGGGTACAAATGGTCAAAGAATAATGCACAAGAAACCATGAGAAACTGTGTGATTGCAATAAACTTTTCAGTTATAATGATGGAAAAAAATGCCCCGTGCGACATGTCTCGTGCGAATATGTTTAAAATTTAATTACAATTGTGATTTGGCGACCTTTCTAATTGTAGATGTATGTTCACCGGCTCAAAGTCGGGAAATTTAAAAAAAAAAATTAAAATTAAATTTTGAAAAAACTATAAATTATTCTTACGTGAAATCTAAACTGTTTTTAAGAGACATCAATGCACAACAATTTAAATTTAGTCACATTAGTACATTGCCTCAGGATTCGCTGAAATCGGAGTTTAAGCTGTTGCCCGCGAAAACTATTTCTGGTTTTTTCCCGTGCGAACGCGATGGTTTTTTGCATCTATCTTGAAAACGAAAAATTTTCAAAAAATCCGCCTTAGCAACAATAATAATTTTCAAAATAAAAATCCGTTTTATTTTACATTTTTATACTCCGTACCGAAGGTACATAGAGTATATTAAGTTTGTGCAAAAGTATGTAACAGCCAGAAAGAATCATTTCCGACCCTATAAAGTATATATACTCTTGATCAGCATCAACAGCCGAGTCGATATAGCCATGTCCGTCTGTCAGTCTGTCTGTCTGTCCGTCCGTCCGTATGAACGAAGAGATCTCAGAGATGGAGGTTTGTCATGTATGGGACATATATTTCTTATACTTGCAGGCAGATCAAGTTTATTTTCAATTTTTGCCAAGCCCCCTCCCTCCCCCGCAATTTGGAAAAAACATCATATTTCCCACAGGTTTGGTGATAGATTGTTCGTACCTTCTAGAGATATCTAGTTGTCAAAATTATTTATCGATTTGCTGAAGGAATGATAAAGATCGGATGAACGATACACAAGTTATGAGCAAAAAAAAGTTAACCAGTACCCCCCACCCCCCTCGTCATTGACGCCAACCACCGCTGTACTCAAACAAACACAATTTTTGGGAGGGAGAGAGAGAGAGAGAAACTTAGAAATGAGCGTATAATAAAACGAGAAGGCCAAGCTAACTTCGTCTGTGCCGAAGTTTTTATACCCTTTCAAAAGCTGTTTTTGAAATGACAGAGTTTAAGAACGCTTAGATAAAAATCAAAAACTTTTTTAACTAAAATCCATTTTCCGTCAGATGAACATCTGATTTCGACCTAATTTCGCGACTCTTTTTGAAAACAAATCAAATTAACAATCGCCAAGTTTAAGAACGATAAAATTGAAAACAAAAAAGTTTTTCTCACTAAGACTCATTTTCCGACCGATAAGTCCTGTGGCAGAGTGAAGATATAGTCATCTGATTTCGACCAAATTTTTCAAATTAGTTTGAAAGCGTTTAATATTAATAATCACCGACCTTAAAAACGATTTACATTAAAAAATAAATTTTTTCACTAAGACCCATTTTCCGACCGATCGGTCCTATGGCAGCTATAAGATATGGTCATCCGATTTTGACCAAAGTTTGCAAATCTGTTTGAAAGCATATAATATTAATAATGACCGTATTTGGTAAGGCTAACATTAAGAACAAAAAAGTTTTTCTCACTAAGACCCATTTTTTGACCGATGGTTCCTATTGCAGCTATAAGATACAGTCATCCGATCCGGTCGGTTCCGACATATAAGCAGCGTGCAGTAAAAAGAAGACTCTGTGCAAAATTTCAGCTAGATAGCTTTAAAACTGAGAGACTAGTTTGCGTAGAAACAAACGGAAAGACAGACGGACAGACAGACAGACAGACGAACGGACAAAGCTCAATGAACTCAGCTCGTCGCGCTGATCAAGAATATATATAGTTTATGGGGTCGGAAATGAATATTTCTATGCGTTGCAAACGTCTGGGCAAAATTATAATACCCTTTGCAAGGGTATAAATATTGCACGATAACCGCGTGTCTCCTTAGATGTATTATAATAATATAGTCGGGAGCAAATGAACTGGTACAGAGCATGTTATAGTCATGCGTTACCGACTTTCTCACATGTTTTTCACTTTAAATGTGTACGATGGTCCCGTTCGACATCATGGAAATGCCCATATGCCGACGACGTTTTAGGATTCCACTGCTCGACAACATTTTTCCCCATTAGACCAATCCAACTTTTTCTAAGGTAAATTGGCCCGCTGATCATTAAAATCGAATTGAAAACCAATTCTATCGACTAGTTATCGAGATATCGATAATCGTTTTTTTCGATTTTTTCAAAAGTTGTCTCCACTTAACTTTATTAATTTTTCGCCGATTTAAAAGTTATATAAAAAATTAAAAAGAAAAAATTGGACAAAAGGCAAAAATGTGCTGGGTGAGTGGTTTTACTGCCATGGGCTCAAATATAGAAAAAAAAAACACATTTTTTCCTGAATTTAAACATTTATCAAAATTAAAATGCTTATTGATGCATAATGAAACAAATTTTTTAGGTTTTTGGATACTGAAAACTATCTAATTTACTTTAATAAAAGCCTTCAATCGGACATGAACGGTGGTGACACAAAAATCTCTAGAGATTTTGCCGACGGTCGGTTTGTAAATATCTTAAAAAGTCCGTCGGTGCCACAGACCTTCGAGAGATTTAATTTTTTTATTTGAAAATCAATTTACAAGGTTTGTGTCCCAGATAATGGCCCATCACCTAAAACAGGGCTGCATATCGCAAAAAATTTCCCATTTGCTAGTTATGGGTTAATTTGATGTTTAACTAAAAATTTTTGATTATGTTATATGTTTTATGATGCATTTGAAAATTAGAATTCAAATTTAAGTCATATTCGCCAAAAATAAAATAAAAAATTTTGATGTGTTCGCGCCATCATGAAGTGGAACTTGCCAGCCCTAAATCCGCTGGCTGTCGTATGAATGGCTACACCATCCATAGATGGCGCCACATGAGGTGGTTTTTTGGCTACGAGGTTTAATATGTGTTACTAACTTTACTGAATTTAACTTAAGCTAACAATTATTGTTGAGTTGAACAGACGCGAAACCGCGCCTGGCCGAAGCCAGCCAGACACTGCGCGCCAGAGATGGCGCGTAGGTTGTTGTTCTGTTACTGCGTTAAGGATGGTGCTCGATGAATAGTGTGACCAGAGGTGCCCACAGTTTTTATTGGTTGATTTGACAGACTTTGGTTGATTTTTCGAATAATTATTGAAACGCAAATTTAAATGTTACAACTAATTAAATAATTTATTCATTTGATGCAACTTATCCGAAAAAATAATATTGTTTACATTTCCAATATTAATTTTGCTTGTCAAAATTGTTTGGGTGGTGAATTTTGCTAAATCTCCTAACATATCACGAGAGATTTGAAACCAACCGAAAGAGATTACTGGGACACCGAGAATTGGTTATGGGTTGGAATTTGATTGGAAGAGGTTTTTGTGGCACCCCAGGAAATGGCTATTTTATTCAAGTTTTGATGAGAAAGGGCAGACTGACAATTTTCAAAATTACCTCAGAATTTACAGAAACCAAGTTATGATACAACTATCTCTGAGAGTGTGCTTTCTTTTCGGGACTCCTAGATTCAGTGTGTTGCTGTCACTTGATTGAAAAGGTTGTGTGCGCACGAATTTTTGTTTGTTTTTCCGACGGGATTTCTATTTTATTTATAGTTTGTAAAAATGTCGAGCCAATACTGTTGCGTATGTCGATGTAAAGCAGCGATAGTCACCGGTACCCCCAGGGGCCGAAGACATTTCTCTATTTACACATACACGAGTAAGTGCACAAAGCATATGCTTTCCCAGCAAACAATTTCATATAAAAATACACGTTTTGTAAGCTTTCAAATATAAGCAAAACGCTTATAAAACGTTGCTGTGACATTTATAAAACGCATCAAAGTAAGCGTTTTATAATCGAAACGGACCCATCGTTATAAGCTTATAAAAGACGATTGCAAAACACGTTTTTTAAAACACGTAAAAACGTTTTTTGCAAACGTGTTAAGTAAATGTTTAATAATTAATTTTTATACGCTTTCCACAAGCTTTGTAAATACGGTTATAAAACACGTATTCTGAATGAAATAATTAAGCGTTTTAAACATTTTTTTTGTGAGTGTTCTTATTAGATTTAAGTTTTATTGTATATGGGGTTTAGTTTATTTAGTTTTATTAATAATAAACGAAAATGAAAATTCAATTAAAGTAGTGGTTTCTCAGTTCTTTTGAGAATTGTTGCTTTAATTTTAATACGATTTTCCACGTATTGAAAAAAAGATTTCGAGGCAAAAACAAAATCGTCTTCCTTGCCTCCATTTTCGGAAGTGAAAGTTTCTGCAATAGAATTTAAATATGAATGTAAATAATTGACTATAAACTGAATGAAAGCTTTCTAACTTACGACGAATGGCAGTGGCGACAGTGAAGGCTCGAATGCACTGCTTGTCCGCAGTACCTCTCCACGAAAAATTTTCTGCAACTCAGTCATCCATAAGTTTTTTCCACGACTTCGTAACGAATTTCCTTCAATTTCAATCTCCTGTTCTGGACGTTCAACCTCGCTCCCTACGGATCATGGTGCCTCGCTGTTCCACAAATGTTGGAAAACTTCGTTGGCGCAGTACACAACACTTCTTGATTTTTTTGCTGCCGATATTAAACAAATTTACAAGCGCACGTAATATTTCATTTTAATTGAAATTTTTGCTTCTTTGCTCTTCAGCAACCACAACTGGAATGAATTATACACAATTTTTTTTTTGCTCGCCTTCGCTCGAGGTTAACTGTAAATTTTTTTTCCACTTCCCTTGCACACAAGAAGGCCAGCTGCAGATGTCTAGAATTCCAAGCTAAGTTTTGCCGAGAGAGCAAGAGAGAGTGATAGTATGAGCACGAAAATTATAGTTTTATGTCATGCCTGCTCTCGGTCGACGAAACAACATGCGCAAATCGCTTACAATAGCAAATGTTTTGTAAATGTCGGAGGCAGCCATACGACAACGCTTGCACAAGCAATCTTACCTTAAGCTTGGTTTGCAAACCGCTTGCTAAATTGCTGGCTGGGTTGATTTTTGTCTTATTCATACACATGCCACATTTGAGTGTGTCTTCCACTCTCTTTCTCTCTCTCTCGATTTCAGCAAAACCTGTCAGCACTCGATAAATGCCTGGTATAGTTGTATCATGAACCAAGTGATCCTTACACTCATGAGTCACATAATTTGACGTTCACGTGACGACATGCCACTGAAATGTAACGCTCTATGACGCAGTGTAAGTCCAGCCAGAAATTATTGATGGCATATTTACCACTAGAAAAATTATGGTGAAGCTTAATTCCATTTCCAAGAATATGTAAATTAAGTCCAGAAAATGTCAAAATTTAAATCTCTATCCAACTATCGTAAGCTGGTACAAAATCATTTAAGGAAGTTGAAAAAAATTGGTACGGAATCTTCAGTATTTCTGGCTAGTTTTCAGGTAATAGGGGCCTGGCCGAGTAATAAATAAAGATCCTAAATGGAGCTTCCTACCGATTTATTCAAAGATGTTGCTTATCATAAGCACGGTTCGCATGGGTAAATCAGAGCCACAAACCAATAACGAACCGAATTTCCGACTTTTTTAAACTGCAACCGATCAAACATTGTAAATCTAGAAAAATTGTAGTTATCTGTTCAAAATTCTCCCACAATTACAGGAAATCGAATCGAACGTATAATGGACTTTTACTGAAAATTCTAAAAAGATGCTTAAAATAAGCAATACAAACGTCACCCATAATCTTTGCTTTTAGATTAGGGATGTCGAAAATACTATGGATATATCGAAATATCGATATTTTTGCCCAAAATGACAAATATCATTATCGCATATTTTTCCAAGGCGATATATCGGAAATCGAAAATTTGTTGGTGATAATTTTGTTTTAGCGTTCGGTCACATGTGCTCTGGACATGTAAAGCAAAATGTTTAAGTTATTTTATGAAAGTTGATGCACAGAAACCGCAGTGCAAACTGTGCAATGAAGTTGTAAAGGTCAATGGTAATTCAACAAATATAAAGGCACAATTAAAAACAAAGCGTAGAGATGCTTGGATGAAATTCAGCCCATCTTTAATAAAGGTAAATGTAAGTTTTTTAACGTAGTTTACCACGGATCGGGACCCCATTAAGTCCTGGATGGAAGAGAAAGACGGATTCCCAGTGCTTTCTGATATCTTATTACACCGGGAAGCTCCGTGCCATCGGAACGCTCGGCTTCGGCTATAAAAACTGTGGTTTCTGACACCAGAAGCCGAATGACCGATGAGCACATCAACATCACTCAACGGGTCTTCCTAAAATCTCTGTCTAACGATTATTGGTAAAATCAGAAGTTTTTACGTTTCGTAGATTCAAGAGAATTAGTTTTTTTTTATGCTTTGTAGTTCGAATGCTCTATTTTGAAAGATGATGAATTCAAAAATTAAACACTTTCGTTCCATAAATTTAAATTCATGAATAAGTTTACAGAACTTCTTATGTTATAAATGAAATAAGAAATAAATATCTTTTGTTAATTTAATAAATATACATTAAATCTATATTTTTTAAGCGCAGTCGGAATGTAGTCGTCAAATGACGCCTTTATTACCTCAATACCCTGTTCATTGTTAAGATCCCGGTTTTTATCGAAAAATATGAATAAGATCGATTTTGTATACCAAAATGAATGAATATATCAAAATTATACTTTTTCTATATCGTCAAAAATATCGATATAGATATTTTTGAAATATCCGAACCTATTTAGATCCTTAATTCCACATTTGGAAGATGAAGATAGCCTTCTCCGCTTTTAGCAATAGCGCAACCCTATCAGTACAATCGACTGAATTCTTGGTTAAGAGGGTCTTAAAACTTGTTTTGCCTGATCAAAAGAAATAAAATTCTGAATACTATTTTGAATATAAATCACTTTTTTTTCTATTGGGTAAAACATGGGCCGAGACAAGTTTTAAACAAACTAGAGCGTAAGTTAAAGTCGGCTCTAACCGAAAATGTCTGCAACATTTTTTTAACTCGGATATCTATCTATGTAAATGTACGTTTTAAATTTAAAAAATTGAAAATTTGAATACGTTAAATCTTGTGGGAATTATTCAACATTTTTTATTGTGGGGGCAAGGGCAAGCGTGGCAAAAATGTGAAATAAGCTTGATCTGCGTGCAGACAATAAGTCTTCATTTCAAATTTGGTTGTTCTAGCTTTTCTAGTCTCTGAGATATAGGTGTTCATACAGACAGACGGACATGGCAACATCGACTCGGCTGTTGATGCTGATCAAGAATATATATACTTTATATGGTCGGCAATGATTCCTTCTGCCTGTTACATACATTAGCACGACTTTAGTATATCCGATTTACTCGACGAGTAACGGGTATAACAATTCATCAACAAATTCTGTGGAGCTCCGGGTTTAGCGTTCGAACCAAAATAACTATGGTTAGCTGGTTGACTGGTCGATCAGTTTTGTTGGTTTCTTGTAACCGGATCAACCTGAACCGAACGAATCGTTTTAAATAACCCATTTACTATGAAAGCTTAGAGTGAATCATCTTTAGTTGAGACCGTATTATCTTTAAAAAGATCGCAGAGCGAGTATAAAACATACCTTTCTGCCTTCTATTCATTTTTCGCTTAGTCCATTTTCGATCTGTGGCCTTTTATATATTTAAAAATAGTAAGAATAGTTTAAGAGACTTAGAAACAAAATACAATTAAGTGGAATAGAATACAACGGCGCACAATACGAGTTATATGGGAGGTCAAGGATCAGCAGTAGGGGGATCCGAGTGAAGTGCTACGTATGCATGCAAAAATGAAATTAGTATAGGTAATCGGCTGTATCTTAATTAAATGTCTAATTCTACTGCTGCTGCTGCTGTGGCGGAGCTGAATCTCATGTGAACATCCAACAGATCGTTTAAGTTTACTTCTTCTTCTTCTTGGCACTGGTGCTAGTAGCCACCACTTCGTTTTTACGCTTCTGATTAGCCTTGGGTTGTGGTGGTGGAGCTGGTGTGGTGGAGCTGCTTGCTCCAGTGCCTGGTGCGCTGCCTTTGGGTGTTTTCTTTTTCTTTTCGGCACGTTCCTTTTCCTCCAATTCGAGATTTTCGCGCTCGATGAGCGTAATCAAAGTGTTGCAACGTCGCTGCAATTCCAAAGCTGTACGAGATTTGATAAACCAATCGAAACGGAACTGAGGAGAGGCGCTGAGAAATAGTGGGTGACATTACGTTAAGAGCAGGACTTAATGAATGAGTTTGACACCCACCGTATGGCCGCTCTTAGTTCTTCGTACACATTCTCCTTGTCAAAGCCCAGTTTATGCAACATACAGACCAGGAAGCGATCCTCAATTTCTGTATAGTTTTTGCCCTTATTGTTGCCATATTGCAGACGTAGTTGATGGAAAGGAGCCCGATAGCGAGACATCTACAAGGGGGGCGAAAATTCCGAAATTATCACGAAACCAAGAATAATGCTTTACTTACCTTCTGATCCAATGCTTTTTTAATGGACAATCGTCGCTGAATTTTGCCCTCGCCCCGTTCAATCTGTCCCATTATGCGTTCAATATCCTGCAGTTCGGTGCAACGCTCCCAAAACACCGCATTATATTCAATTACCTCCTCGGGCGACTTGCCCTCCACATCCTTGGCTATGTTCTCGATATCATCACGGCCATATTTCTCATTGGCCTTGATAAACTGATTGAAGTCGCGCTTAGTCCAGGCGGTAAAACCATGCGACAGTAGATTCTCCTTCTCCTGAATCTCATCATCACTTAAAGGTTCAGCCTCGTCAATTTTCCGCTGCTCTTCGCGCTGCACCTTGGTGGCCTCCGAGCCCAGTTCCATGTTTCGGGGCACTTTATAGCCAACCGTTTTGCGGAAATAGTAAATCTCCTGGTCAAGCAACTCAAACAGGCGTGGCGGAAAGAATTGAAAGTCCTGGACAATGGGTTGCTTGGGAGGACGTGGAGCCTTAGGCGCTTTAGGTTCGGCTACGCGCAAAGCTTCTCGGAAATAGGCATCCACTGCATAGTTGGCCTTGCGTTCACGTTTGGGTGGTTCAATCCAATTGCCCAAGGCATTCAGCTTTTGCTTTTCACGCCAATCCTCGCCCTCGAATTGATAGACCGATGATGTGCCCGGCTCGTTATTGGTGTCCATGGTGAAAGTACGCAATGAACTCTCGCCCAGGCTATCCAGTTGAGCCTTCTGCTCGTTGGTTTTGGCTTCACCACGCTCCAGAATGACATCAATATCCTCATCAGTGATGTCCGTTTCCTTGGAGCTAAACACCTGATTGGCACCAAAGCGAATGATATTCAACATTTCGTCTTTGTTCATTTGATTGGAACGATTATCGACTAAGCGGCCACCTTGAATAACCATTTTATCCAAACGCAACTTAACCTCGGCTCTCTCCACAATCTTCTCCTCTACCGTACTCTCGGTGATCAGGCGAAAGACACGCACCTGCTTCTTCTGACCAATACGATGGGCACGGTCCATGGCCTGCAAATCCATCTGAGGATTCCAATCCGAGTCGTAGATAATGACCACATCGGCAGTGGCCAGATTAATACCCAATCCACCAGCACGTGTGGACAGCATGAAAACGAACTTGGTGCTGTTCTCCATGTTGTACTCCTGGATTTGCCTATTACGATCCTCGTGCGGTGTCTGACCATCCAGGCGGCAATAGTTGTAGTTACGCCAATGGCAATAATCCTCCAGGATGTCCAGCATGCGTGTCATTTGAGAGAATATGAGCACACGTGACCCCTGTTCCTGCAGCTTGGGCAAGAGTTTATCCAAAATGACCATTTTGCCGGAGTTGTAGACCAAGTGAGTGTCTGTGGTGTAGGGCGGACCCGGTTCGGCTCCATCAAACAGATACGGGTGATTGGTGCACTTTCTCAGCTGCATCAAAATATTTTGCAAGCGCATTTTCTCCACTTTGCCAGCGCCATTCACAATGTCTATGTCCTTGAGCAACACCTTAGTGTACCAATCTCTTTGCATTTTCGATAGACCCACAAATATTTTCATTTCCTTTTTGGGCTTCAAACGCTTCTCTACCTCCGCCTTAAGGCGCCGCAACAGAAAAGGTTTCAGTACGGCATGGAGACGCGTGATTAAAGCATCGTCGCCCAGGCAAGTGTTGGTATTGAACCACTCATCAAAATCCTCGGAGGAATTGAAAACGTCGGGCAACAGGAAGTTCAACAGTGCCCACAGCTCGTGTAGATTATTTTGCAGTGGTGTGCCCGTGATAAGCAAACGATTTGCGGTCTTGAATTCTCGCAGAATCTCCGACAATTTGGATTTCTCGTTCTTAATGCGGTGAGCCTCATCAATGACCAAATAACGCCAATTGAACTTCTTGAAAACGGACTTCTCCCGAATGCACATCTCATACGAAGTGACGCACACATCCCATTCGCCAGGCAGTAGAACATCTCGAATGAACTTATTACGCGTATCCTGATCGCCAATGAGACAAACGGCACGCAACGAAGGACACCATTTTTGGAACTCATTGACCCAATTCTGCAGTGTTGACTTGGGCACAATGACTATGTGGGGTCCAGCTTGGTTTCTGAATGGGAAAAAAGGCTCAATAAACAGATCTGACCAGCAGAGAGATCCAACTTACTTGAAATGTTTGAGATAACCGAGTAGGGAAATTGTTTGCAACGTCTTTCCCAGACCCATTTCATCAGCCAGAATACCATTAATACCATTCTCATACAGTGAGATCATCCAGTTGAGACCGCGTACCTGATAATCTCTCATCTCGCCACCCTTAATGTAGCTGGGGGAGGATTCAAAGCGAAAGACTTCCTTGGTGGCCGAATCTTCGGCCAGCAGCTCTTCATCCTCCTCCTGTTCGGTCTTGCGATGGCGATGACTAAGCGGTAATGAACAAGGCACACATTATTATTGTGATTAAAATGTTACCCGCTTAGTTGAGACTCACTCCGTCGCATCTTTGTCTTTCTCCTTGTCTTTATCCTTGTTTTTCTTGGGTCGCCCCTTGGGCTTGGTGGGGCTCTTGGCGCTGTTTGTCATGAAATGTGTGAAGATCTCAGTTTGCTTCAGCAGAAAGTCAAATCTTCTGCTGCGATCCGCTTCAATTTTATTATCGAATTCCACCTCCTTTTCGCCGGAAGAGCTGGTGGCCGCATCGGAAGTGGTCTCATTCTGCACGGGGAGGGGGAAAATTTGCTCATGCGGCTGTTCTTTTTCTTTGCGGCAACTCGTGTCATCTCTATATACCAGCGGTTTTCCACTTACCGAATTCTCCTCCTGGGTCTCCATGGCGGCCTCGGTCTTTGACATATTTGCAATGCTTGCTCGGTCTTTGTGAGGAAATTCAATATGTAAAATTTAGTAATAACCTAAATAACTTGAAACTCCAAACACTGCTTCGCGCTGGAGCGTCTGTATGTGATAGCGGGAAATGTGGCGTCAGTGCCAAAAGAAACAAATAGCTAAATTGGCAACGCTGCTTGAGTATTTTTTACTAACGCATTAGTGAGACCACGTTCGAGTATTTTTGGTCTTAGTGCGACCAGAGGTGCACCCGTGACGTGAATTTGAACTTGTCACGACGAGTCATGTGCGACGTGATCGTCAGCAAGCACAGAGTTTCGTGCGTGAGTATCCATGATCCGTGCGTTTTTCATGAGTGAAATAAAGTCAATCATCGTTAATATAATGTCGGATTAACCATAGCGTCAGACTGTGACACAAGAACTCAGATGTCAAAAGTTTTTACATTGGACTCACTGAAATTGTAGTACTTTTGGTTTGCTCATTGCTCACCAAAGTGAACATTGAACAAGCTCATGAGCAGTGAGCCAGTTCCCCTTGACTTTGTTTTTGGTTTAAACTATCTATGAACTTTTACTCATAGCTCACAAAATTATTGATTCATTGAATTATAGAATATAATGACATTAGCCATGATCTATATGATCTGTTTAAAATGATTCAACTCAGATCAGCTCAACAAAGCAACTACATCAATCATGATCACCTCAACTAGCTCATAGGGTTTGTAGCACAGACGAAGTTAGCTTAGCCTTCTACTTTTGAATTTGACTTCAGCACATTGAGTGGAAACATAGTGGCGTCAGCCACAGAGCCTATTTACATAGATTCCACAAATGTTCTGCAAACATAAAATATATGGGTGGGGCAAAACCGTCAAATGCATGTACCGGTTTTAATGATCTCTAGCAGAATAACTATTAATAACTTTTATTTAAATGATCCAAAGACCGCGAAATTTTCAAATTTTCCATATAAGATTACCATATTAAGAAGATTGCATATATATATCAACTGAAAATAGGTAAATAAGATATAAAAGTCAATTGGTCAAAAGAAAATCGCAAAAATTTGCAAAAAAAAAAAAAATGATTGCACTGTGCAAAACTAAAATGTTGATCGAGTCGAAACTAAAAAATTCTGAAGGGTATGATGGTAGTACAAAAACATTCGCTGGGTTAGCTGCCGTTTTATTTTTATTGAACTTTATAGCTTTCAGCTTCTGATTGGGACTTGCAACTCCATATCTCGTAAACTATTTGGAACTCCGCTTTGACGTCTTAGAGAAAGTTGTTGCTTTTGGCTTTGCTTACGAAACATTTCTAAGTAGCAAGTCAAAAAAGTCACATCTATATACTCAAAATTACAAAATTTTCTTAAAATAATCATTATTGAACGATTTCGTTCGTGAATTATCGTTCACAAAACAAGCCCGACTTTCATTGGAACAACACTAAAAAGCTTTCTTATTAAAACTGGCACAAATCATAACCGAAGTGCGATTGAGATGTTCTGAGTTCGACCCCTAGAGAAGGAAGATGAATTTAAAAAATATTAACGAAAACTAATTTAATATAGAATTTAAGATTAATTTACCTATGAAAAATATTAAAAACGTTTTTTTAGCGGTTATATTGCGTGCACAAAATGTTCTTAAAACATGACACCCCGCTGTTCACTGTTCAAGAAAAAGCGATATTACTCTTCTTTTGTCAACGATTGCCTTCATTTCAGTAGATTTAGAACGAATTTATTTCTGAGTGTAGCAACGCACGCTGGGTATCTGCTACTTTGTTATAAAATAGTCGGAAAACTGATAAGTAGACATCGGATTTGGCATATTTGCATATTTTGAACCGCATGTCCGACTTAAGTTCTGATTATTATTTTTATTGACTAATGATCTAAGTCCGCTAAAAACAATTTTGCATAAATTGCATATTTGCATAAAAAAAAATGCAAAATATGCAGAATATGCAAAATATAAATATAATAAAAAACCTTTTTTTATGAAATTAAATAATGATTCTGTGCTAACCATTTTCTAATTTTGTTGCAAATCTGTTAGAACTTGTAAATCAACGTCACCAATTCAACTTGTAATTAATTAAAATGCCGAAAATGAGTGATAAAAACTCACTTTTAATTCAAAAAGGGCTAAAAGACTTCCTATCAAACTGTTTTGCAATACATAGCAGGCACCCGGCGTGCGTTGCCTCGCCCCCATTAGAATTTGGAACACATAACGAAAAAGTAAAGCTTAATAGACAATTGCCATCTATCAAATCTTCATAATAATTTAAAGTCATTAACCTTTTTTCAAATTTCGCGAGTTTTTGGTCTTTATGATCTTCACCTCCTATTTACCCGTCGATATAACCATCTTCGTGCCAATCTAAAGTCATATAAGAATTTCGCAAATGTTAAAATTTCTTTAAAGCGATTGACCGACACCTTCCATTTAACCGTCTTTAATTGCCAACAGTTGAATCTTCATGAAAATCTGAACTAATAATAAAATGTTGTATATATGAAGATTTTTGGACCGCTTGATCTTGACCCTAGCTCATGCAAAAGTTTTGTAAATTTCGCAACTTTTTGGACCGCTGGATTTAACCATTTACGCGTCCACAATTGGCATCTATCACAACTTAATGATTTCTAAAACTCATAAAATTTTTGCAAATTTCGCAAAAAACCTAGACTCTCAAATAATAATTTTGAAAATTTCGCGATTTTTTTGACAGTTCGGTCTACACTTCCTATATTTACCCGTCTACTATTGCCGTTTATTAAGTCTTCATAATAATCTTTGGTGTATGAAAAGTTGGCAAATTTCGCGATTCTTTTAACCGTTCGATCGACACCTCCTAAGTATACCCGTCTACATTGCCATCCATAAAACCTTCATAATAATATTAGGTCATACGACAAATTGACAAATTTTGACCTGTTTAATCCACGCCTCTTATTTACCAACGCCTGCGCTTTCGTAAATCCTCAAATGAAAATTTTACAAATTTCGCGGTTTATGGTCTAAGCCTCTTATATACGCGTCTTTAACTGCCATCTTTCCAACGTTCATAGTTCATAGTTATCTAGGTCCTTAGAAATTTTGGCAAATTTCGCGATTTTCTTGACCACTTGATCTACTCCTCCTATTTACCCGCCGAAAGGGGTACTCTTTATGATGGTCTACACTCAAATGAGAATTTTTGAAATTTTTTTGACCAATTGTTCCACATTTCCTTTATTTACCCGTGTACTCTAGCATTCCATAAAATCTTCATAAAAATCTGAAATTAATAAACAATTTAGAAATTTCCCAATATTTTAGACTTTTAAGGTGCAAGGTCATTTGCTCGGTCTACAAGTTCTATTTAACCGTCTATATATGTCATCTATATATTCTTTATAATAATCTAAGCTCAAGAATGATAATTTTGGTAAATTTCGCCATGTTTATACATTTTTTTATACAATTACATATTTTGAATATTTATTGCATATTTTGCATATTTGTTTGCATATTTTGCATATGCAAAAAAAAAAAAATATTGGCATATGGGCATTTCCACGGAAATGTCAACCGCAGCCAAAAATGTAAAAGTGGTTAAAAACTCTATGTTTTACCAAATTTTCATGGGGAAAAAGTCAAATTGCATTAATGAACGCCAATCTTACATTTATACATAGCCCATTTCGAAATATTCGGATTTAAGGCCGCGCTAGCGCAATTTTTCGAATTTGGACATTAATTTTGCACTTTTTTTTTGATAAAAGTGCCTTTAGATTTCTTATACTTTTGCTATCTAAAATCTTTCTGAGGGTACAAATGGTCAAAAAAGAATGCACAAGAAACCATGAGAAACTATGTGATTGCAATAAACTTAAAGTTTTTCTTCTCATTATAATGGAAACCACATAAAAAGTAATGATGGAACAAAATGTCGCATGCGACATGTCGCGTGCGAAAGTGATTAAAATTAAATAAAAAATAAACTACTTAATATTTTTGAATCCAATAAAAAACATTTTTAAGATACATCAGTGCATAATATTTCAAAATTAGTCGCATTAAAATATTCCTTCAGGATACGCTAAAATCAGTGTTTGAACTGCTCGCCTTGAAAGTGACTTCTGTTTTTGTCGCATGCGAATGCATTGGTTTTTTGTAATTATCTTGAAAACGAACAATTGCCCAAAATCAACTTTAGCACCAATTATAGTGCTAATCAAGAGCTATAAGTTTCGTCTCTTGTCAAAATAAAATAATGTTTTGGCATATACTTTTCCTCACTTTGAATGCGTACGAATGTCGCATTCGACATTTGAGAAATGCCCATATACGATCTGTTAGAGTAAAAATGCGCCAAATTGGTGGGAAACCAATTAAGACCCATTTCTTCTTTGGCCGCTGCTATAAATGCTCGCCAATCATTTCTGTTTTCCTCGAGAATTTGCCAAGCTTGCCATACCGTCTTTCTTAGTCTTTCGCTTCCAATTTTTCACTGAAAATATTTTAGTTCGACTCATTTTCTGACTTGTCTTGATCTAATGAACCACATGAGCTTGATCAGTTTGGAGCATGATCTACTTGGAGCTTGATCTGTTTGGGCTTGATCAGTTCGGAGTCATTGGGAACATTCAGCAGAGAATTCCGGTGAACGATTACTGATTTACGATTTGCTATTGATGATGAGTCTCTGCTGAATGGCATTGATTGCAGGCTTTAAGATATTCTGGGGTTTTTGTACTTTTTATCAAAGAAAATAACTCACACAAATTAGATTCAATATTTTCGGATAATAAATAGATGTGAATGTTTGCACAAAGGTAGGCTGTCCTAGCAATGTGTAACCAATACCAATCATACTTTTTGTTCGTGTCCTGTTCAGCAATAATGATTGTCAAATTTACCAATCACAATCAGCAATCAGTGCATTCACCAGGTAAAATCAGCAATCATAAATCACCAATCGCAAATCTAAATTATCTGCTGAATGCGAGCATTATTAATATTTTTTTCTTTTTTTCTGCCCACCTTTGGCTACGCCCTTGCTTGCAGAACAACTTGGCCTCACTAAATCTGCTTTAAAATTTAATTATAAACCTTTAGAATGGAAATGAATGTTTTCAATTGGTGAAACCAGAAAACAAAAGGAGCGAAGTGTTATCATGTTCCTCTCAGCGTGGCACCGGTTCATTCAATAAGGATCAAGTGAAATCTGACTTAACCAAACAAATTTTAAAATGTTCACAATATTGCAAAAATATTTCGCGCTTTCCATAGTTAAGAAAGCTTTCCATGCAAATGCCTAACATTCCACCAACCTAAGCAACAAGTGAGCGGGTCTTTTCTGCTGATAGCAGATTATTAGAAGAAAGCCTATGTATTGTTCCAAATACAAATATGAAACTATTTTAAAAATATTGAATAAAAGATGAAATCAACGTTTCAGTTTTAAAGTGTTTACGTTGAAATAAAAAAGCACGTTATTTATTTTATTCATAACTGCGTTGTATTTTGCTAAATCAATTTTTAAGGATATGCATTTTTATCGTGCGTGGTCGTTTGTGACACGAAACGCTCTAAAAATAATGTGCGCTAATCGTGCGTAGAGATTTTAATTTCGTGAATCGTTCGTGACGTTAAAGCAAATTCACTCACGCGAACACCTCTAATTTTTGGTACTCACGTTTGACAATTTTTGAGATTAGAAAAAACAAAAAATTTCAACAAATATGTTGACGTCAGTGCTGACAACTAATGATGCACGAAAAATGACAAAAAACGGCTAAAAATAAACGAAGAGGGTCCTATTAAACGGCCAGGTATCGGAAAGTACTCGATAGTAGTGGTGAGATATAAGCTAAAAATAAAAAATCGGCTCAATTGAATATAACATATATAATAATATGAGAAGACAGTCAGCTTAAAAAGTCTACAGTCATCCTTATTTGTGAGGATATTGTTAAGTGCTACAACTTTAACAACACTCGTTGTTCAATCTTTTCCAATACAATCAAGGCGCAATTTTTAAATTTTGTTTCCCTAAGAGACTTTAAACCTATGCATGTATTTTGTTTTAGTTTTCTACAAAATATACAACATTATTACATAAAAAATCAAATTTTTACATGGAGAATATCTTGGCCTAACAGAAATGTACTGTGTGTATAATGCAGTAGAGAGTATTGATTTAAAATTATCAAATTTGGTTTGCTGTGTGCCTACGTTCTCAATTACACACATACACACATGGAATGAAATGCAGCAAATTGGTGTCAGTTCCACTGATCTCTGATTCATTATCAATTTCTAACCGAAAACAATTGCGCCAATTTGCTGGCATGGCATTTGAAGAAATCATAGGACATCTTTGCAGCACTCTTGAGGTTCTCCGTGTTGCTATGGCTTAAGACGGAGGAGGGGGACACCGTGGTCGTTACATCAGCCTGTTGTTGGACGGTTCCACTCATTTGATTATGCGGAAACATACGGCGCAGCACATAATTGAAGCCATTTGTGGCCTTGTTGCTGTTGATCTTAAAGCGTTCAATGCCAAAGGCCCGTATTGCCCTTGAGAAGCCAAACACCTGGGAACTAATGTAGGCACTGCGCACGGCCAAAGTTTTGCCATCCTGTTGTTCAGTGTACACAACGATTTCATCCACTTTCTGCAAGATGTTGAATAACCAATAAGTAAGTGGTCCCGGTCCACATAATCCAAAACTTACCATTATCTTTTTCATGCCCAAATTTCGGGTAAATGTGGTAAATGTTTTCTTAACCGGATCAAGCACTGAATCCTCAACAATTTTGACCGGCACATTGTTGTGAAAGCGTGCACCCCATTTGGGCACGGGATTCGTTTTGGAGAGCAGTCGTCGGGAGTACAATTTGCCATCACGCACTTCACGTTTGATTGTATCCTCGGTTAGGACATGACTGCTCGAGGGATTCGGGTAGCGATTCCAGTAGGCAGCCACCAGCTGTGGCCAGCTGTAATCGAACACGGTTTCCGAGCGGTATGTGGATGCAGTGACCACCATAGTGCTGCTTCAAACGTGTCCAAAAATGAAAGTGAAATTCCCCTGCTGCTGATGCCGCGACGCCAGAATGTTGTCCCTGAAACTAGAGAAAGAGAAAATAGAATCGATTGCATTGGTCGCATGTTTCGGTGAATTATTAATAGCCAGCCAACCTGTCTGTGGTGGGTCTTTGGCGGGTGAGCAGCTCCAGAGCGTGGGTTGGGGGTCGCACTGACTTTGATATTTCTTTGCTTTTTTTGGGGTTTTTAAATTTTTTGTTTTCCCCTGCCCCTCTGCCTACTCCTCCTCTCGTGACACTGAATTTAGTTGTGTAATTGCGTCACTGCTTTGCTTTGGTTAGCTTGGTATTTCCTGGAGGAGACTTACTGTACTGCCAAGAGTTTCATTTGCTATTCCGCGCACATTCCTCAGATTTCCTTTAGTTTTTGCAGGAGTTCCATTGATTTTTAACTAATTTAGTAAGCCAATTTAAGTACTGGCCAAAGGCCATCCGGAAACACAGAGCACTCGACACACGATATTTTTGCTAGAGATGAGCGGTTTTTGTACTTTTAAGCTGTTCGTGATTGAAACTTGTGATGCGATATTTGAACATTTTTTAGTTTTATAAGTTGGTAAGCTGGTATTTATGCACTCTTCTAACTTCCAGTCAGTTTAATCCGTAATTCTATTCAAAAACCTGTTTATTATAACACATCACTAAGGTTAGTCGATACTTTTACATATAGTTACATCTCTAGTCGACACTATTGCTTGTGCTGCGTATTTTGCCATTTTAACAATTTAAAGAATATAAATCTATTTTATTAACAATGTCTGTCGACTGGTTGGGTTATGTTTATGCCGCTACAGTGGCTGCTGGTGGCATTATGGGATATGCCAAAGCGGGTGAGTCAAAGTCAAGTCAGATTCATTGTGCAACCAATCTTTGTTATTGCTGTTGTTTTTTTTTTCTTGTTAGGTTCAATACCCTCTCTGGGTGCAGGTTTAGCTTTTGGCGCTCTGTTGGGCTATGGAGCACATCTAAACTCGCAGGATCCCCCACGCCCCTTGCTTCAATTGGCCACGTCTGTTTTATTGGCTGGAGTCATGGGTGCAAGATGGAATCGATCGGGAAAACTAATGCCCGCTGGTGTTGTTTGTATCCTCTCTGTGGGGGCTCTTGTACGAAATCTGGTTGTATACAATCGCCACTTACCACTGCCCACAAGTTCGAAGGGCGCTTAGAAATAAGGACAATTGGATGCGTCTAGACTTGCCTGGAGATTTGCAATTTCAATACTTTTACTTGCCTTCCCTTAAAGTTATATTTGGTGGTGTCGGTGGTGTGATTAATACATACAATACAAACATATGTACTTAGAGAAAAACTATGTTTACTTTGGGTGGAAAAGATTAGATAGCAACTAAACAGCTTTAGATTACTAGCCGTAGGCTTGTGGTCTGGTGCGACTGTATGTCATTAGGTTCTTTAAAATGAATGGCTTAATATTGGTTTTCATTTTACACACCCTTTTTTAAGACTTTCAAAAAATTTCATTTTCAGATTCTTAGAATAGGAATCTCATTCATTAGGTACATACATTAACTTACAGTCTGGCATCCGGATGAATTTATCCCCATTTCGAAATCTCAACATTGAAATGGTAATTCAATTTTTACACTCGTTCAACAAATTTTTACCATTTAAGTCTTATTGAAGAGGATTCCCTAGAATCTTAAGAGGGGTTTGTATAATCGTTTGTATTTCAAATAGATCTCGTGGACTTTAAATGTGAAGTCACAAAAATAATCTTGGTTACTAAGTCAGATTAACCAAGTGAAGCGGATTTAACTTTTTATACTCTATCCCAAAGGTACACAGAGAATATTAAGTTTGTGCGAAAGTATGTAACAGGGTGAAGGAATCATTTTTGACCGTATATTCTCTTCATATTCTTGATCAGCATCAACAGCTGAGTCGATATAGCCATGTCCGTCCGTCGTATGAACGAAGATATCGCAGAGATAGTAAGAGATAGAGGTTTGACATCTGTGGGACATTTATTTCTTATACTTGCAGGCAGACCAAGTTTGTTTTAACTTTTTGCCACGCCCCCCGCAATTTGTAAAAAACTTCGTATCCCCCACAGTTTTGTAGATAGTTGGTTCGTACCTGCTAGAAATATTTCGTAATCAAGATTATTTATCGATCTTCACAATAAAAGTGAAGATCAGATGAACGATAGTCGATTTAAAAGGATAACAAACAATTATGATGGGTAGCACCGGCCGCAATCGCGATGGGCAGCACTTCACACGTTTTTGGCATCTTCGCCCCATTGTGTGGATTCTAACTTAAATTGATCAGATATATACAACTTTTGGAGGGTAGAGTATTTTATAGTCGGACTTGACCGACTTTCTTACTTGTTAGTTTTAAGATTGTGCATATTTAAAACCACTATAGTACAGTTATTATACACTTTCAAGGTTAGGTTAGGATCGCGTTCTGCTGATTTCTCGGGTCATGTGTCAAAGTGTATGTCAAATATTAATTCCCCATAAACTACGTTCTTTTTTGCTCAGCATCGATTAAGCTTTGTCCGCCCATCTCACTATGGGCGAAATGGCCAAGCTAGCGGTAAATACCTCCGTGAAGTAAGTATATGTGCATAAATGGTTTTCTCTATCTTTTCAATAATGGCAACGGTACATTTGTTGTTGGTTTACAAAAGTGTGTTCAATTTTTAGATGCCTATTCAAAATTCTTCTTTGGTCACCATTCTCAGTACCGTTATCATGAACGTTGTGTGGTGTGATCGCATTTTCTTAGGAAATAAGTATATGTGCGAGCTAAGTTTGATGTGAGTTTGGCGGTGAGCGTCCCGTTAACCCGATAAGCTTTATTAAAAAATAACGAAAGGTAACTTGTGAATGTATTTATAACAAAACACAATTATTCTATGAGTGATATTTATACTAGCATTCCACATGGAGTGCATTTGACAGCTAAAGAGCGTGGATAAATAATGGGGCTCAAGAAAAGTGGCACTAAAACTGCTGATTTAGAAGCTAGAGTCAACCGGGAACATAGGAACTCGATATTAAACTTTTTAAAAAACATCGATTATAATGGTGAGATCAAACGCTGCACAGTGGCCGGAATTGCCAAAACTTTGGCATAAATTAGACTGACCTAGTTAGAGTGCTATAACTTGGAACATTTAATAGTACTGGCATTTATAAGAAACGAGCAAAATTTTGGACCGATCCGACCACGCCCAATAGTACCGCCCATACAACACCGATCTCAGATCTCAGAGATGTTAAGAGATGGAGGTTTGACATGTAAGGGACATAAATTTGTTTTACTTGCAGGTGGATCAAATTATTTTCAATTTCTGTCTCGCTCCCTACCGCCTCCGCAATTTGGAAAAATCGTCATTTCTCCCACAGTTTTGTAGCTAAATGGATTGTACCAAAGACGATACATACATAGATACCGTATCTCATACAAACTTTTTATTTTTTTTTTTTTGGATCCAATGTCAGCTCCCAAAAACAATCGTTTTTTCTTTCACATGCATCATCTATAATATCTATAAATCTTTGCTCTTAGCCAACACCCATTTATTAAAACGTATAGCTACATTTCAACACATATATTCCTCGTAAAGGCAGCTATAAGCAAAAATTGGGATCCAGAGTCAGCTCCCAAGAAAATCGTTTTTTGTTTCACATGCGTCATCAATAATTTCTAGAAATCTTTGATTATACCTTCTAGAAATCGAATAAACGATTGTAAAGTGAAAAGCAAAAGAAATTTCGGTGCTACTTCTTTGCGGGTACAGTGTATATTACATTCCGGCTTGATCGGATGGAAAAAAGTTCGCCGTGTGTGTGTGTGGTCCATTAAATGACTTTTCCAGTTGCAAGGACAAAACTCAAATGCCAAAGTCGCAAAATTTGTGAACGAATCCTCCTGTGATAATCTTATGAGAGCATCGTGATCCAGCCTTTTTAAAGCTAGGAAAATTGTTTCACTCCTAGAAACTGATCCAGTTACATCGGATAAAGTGAGATAATTCCTTGAATCAAGTACTTGGAACCGGAAGAAACCTTAGCTTTATATAGAGAGGTAAAGCAAGCTGTCGCAAATTCCGAAATGCCTTCAAAAATGGTGTGCTATCCGGATGGATTAGTAAATGGATAATGATTGTGGGATTTGGATTATGATTAATGGATTTAGATTATTATTTAACGTGAAAAGCCAAGCGTTTGTATGGCAAGATGAGGAATATAAGGATGAGGCCTTCTCATATTTAAAAGCATCACACAATGACAAAACAAGAGGATGATGCTGATTATGAGGCTTCTTCATATTCACCAGATGATCCTCGCACTAGCACTGCCAAAGGAGCCAAAACAAGCACGATGTTATATTATTGTAAACTTTGCAAGTTTCAAAATGCGATGTTGAAAACTCAGAAAGCTTTGAATAGGCACATCGGATCAAATCCAATACAAAACGAGAGCGTAAGTTAAAGTCGGCTCTAACCGACTTCAATATATCCTTTACTCATGGAAACAACTGTTTAATAGCCTTCCTGTGTCCCCCTGGGGGGACAGACGAAAAGTATGCAACATTTTTTAGCTCGGCTATTTGTCATCCGATCTTGATGAAAATTTCAGGGCTTATAGATATTGCGAATATAAATGTACGTTTTAAATTTGAGATCGGTATCTGTGGGAGTTATTCAACATTTTGTATTGTATGGGCGGGGGTGGGCCCATAAACTTGATCTGCTTGATCTTGATCTTGATCTTGATCTACTTGATCAGACAATAGAAGTCTACATTTCAAATTTGGTTGCTCTAGCTCTTCTAGTCTCTGAGATCTAGGTGTTCATACAGACAGACGGACAGACGGACTTGGCTATATCGACTCGGCTGTTGATGCTGATCAAGAATATATATACTTTATATGGTCGGAAATGATACCTTCTGCCTGTTACATACATTTGCACGACTTTAGTATACCCTTTTACTCTACGAGCAACGGGTATAAAAAGGCGGCTTGACCGTCATTGAAAATAGGTTCGGGTTGAGTACTACGCACATGCTATTTCCTTAATCGCAAGGATTTCTGTCTGGAAGAAACTATAGTGGTATGGTAATACAAAACAACGACTGATGTCAAGTTCTTTGGAGTATACACCGCAGTATAAAAGGAGAGGACATTAAAGCTAGAAGGAGAGATACATATATTCTAGTGTCTTGTGCTCCCATAGAAAAAATGCCAACAAATGTTTCATATTTCTTTCATATATGAATGTCCATCAACTTAAACAACTAAAACATTTATAAATTCTATAAATTGCACATCTTACAAATTAATATCATCTTGTTCATGCAGTCAACGGCCATTTGCTTGTAGCCGCTTGGCCATGTTCAACATGGACTCTGGTATGGTAGTTGTGGCATTTTGAACTCTTACACTCAAATCTCGCACTCTTAGAGTGTACCTGCATCTAAAGTAATACTACATGTCGTGGCCTTCTGCCTCCGGCTGCTACTGTTTCTTCTTATCCTGACTCGTCATCACTGCTGCTATACATTTCAATAATCTCACCAATACTGGCTGTGGCTCCCGCTATCAGTGCCAGTATAGAGAATATGCCCAGCAGCACGTTCTTGACCAGTTTCCACTTGCACCAGCCCAAACGATCAGGCCACAGGTAGACGGTCTCCACAAAACTGGGCACAAAAATACCCAAAAGCGAGAAGAACACCGCACCCACCAGACTAATAAAGGGCTCCAGGTTGGGGATAGCAGCAGCGACGCCGCCGGCCAGCAGTACAATGCCTGTGCGCAGCAGAATTTGTGTTATGTTTTGTTTCTCCGGACTAAACTTATGTCCAATCTTGCGCCACAGGATCTCATTGGGGACATAGAACTGCAGGCCAAAGGTGAATAGAATTGCCACAGCCATCAACAACTTGGCGGTATCGCCCAACCAACTGCCATCGGGCAGATTCAGAGTAATGCTGCCGCGAACCTTGTCGCCAAAGCGAACATAGCCGAAGAAGCCAATGACAGCATACAGCAAAATCACCGTAATCATAGCCGTGTTCAGGACACCCGGGCAGCCGAGAAAGTGTTGAGGTTTCTTCATGGAATTCTCTACAGGCATGACGACACCAATGCCCTCCATGGCAAATATGACGGTGGCAAAGAAGAGAGGAATGTGAACAGCCTTGGCTATCAGTGGTTTATCGGAGTACACCAGCGGCTCATCGAACATGTAATACAGGGTAATTCCAAACGTAATCACAATGAAGACATTGGCCATCAAAGAAAAAGGCACTAGCCATTTCAGTTTCCTAATCTGGCCAATAAACAGGCAGGGTATCACGGTGAAGGCAATGTAAATGCGCACATCCCAATTAATACCACAATCATAGTTGATGACATCATGAAAAGATGTGGCAATAAAGACAATATAAACACAAGCCGCTGCATAATAGGTGGCCATCAGACCAATGTCCACGAATTGTCTGGAAAAAGAAACAAGCAATAACACCATGGGTACATTTTTAGTGTCATTAAGTGAACTCACTTGGCAAAATTCGAATAGGGCCTCATGCCTTTCGGTCCATATTCAAAGACCTTCTCAGCTGTCTCAGCAAAGCCCAAAGCTGGCACTTTAGCATCCCGGCAAATATCGTGTGAGGTTTTCACCTGGTAAATAAAAAGAAAATTGTTAGAAATTAAAAAAAAGGGGAGAGGAAAAGGTCTAAGTAAAATAATTAGATCAATTCTAAAACAATCTTGTAATTGTTATCATTTAAATCTTTGTTGTGACGGATTGGCTCTGAATTTTGCTTTGCTTATAACTTGATGAACTATCGTTCATCTGATCGCTACCAAACTTGGCGGATCGATAAATAAAGTTGGTTAATATAAATACAAAAAGTCTGAACAATCTGTCTACAAAACTGTGATATATTTGAAAAATATGGAAATGGAGAAAATATCCGCATCTTTAATCTTTAGGTATAGCGCTGATTAACTAAACCTTTAGTAGTCAATTGATTTAAAATCAAACGGCTTATGTCTGCCTAGTCAAAAGTCCAACATGATACCGCAATTTTGTTGAATTTAGCTATAATTAATCTGTATTTCAAGTGGGGCTATTTATATACGATTTGTAAAGTGAATTACTTTGCACGAGGTGGTGATTTGCCATTTCAACGGGGTCTAACAATTACTTGTATAAATCAATCATAACTTTAAGCTTTTGATATTGAGTTACTGCAACTAACCTGCGCGATAATCGTGGTCTCTTGTTTACCCAATACTAAGAGAGACCCTTGAACTACTTAAACTCGATGACTACGTCAGCAACAAAAGCTCATCTGGCACCGCTAATTGATCAAGTCAACATTTGGAATCAGGTGCTAATATTTTTATCTTGCAAACTTACCAAAATGTGGACACAATGCGTACAGAGGAAGCCCACAATTAGTGTCATACACATGCCAAATACGAGACCAGCGTTGTGAAAAGCCATGGGCATGGCAAGAATGCCTGTCCCCAAGGAACTTTTAAGCAAATGGGCCAAGGCCCCACCCGAACTCGCTCCATTTGGGTCACGATGCTCGAACGGACTGTAGGGATCCTCATCCAATGAGAGTTTTTTGTCTGTCAAATTGGATCTATTAAAAAGAAGATTATTAAAGTGTGAAATGAACAAAAAGAAGTAAACTTACTTGGAGCTGAAATCATTCAGTGAGATCACTGAATTGCTATAGGGAGGTGGGTTTTCTCTAGGTACCTCCGTATCCGGCTTAAATCCCGCATTATCAGTCATCTGTAATGGATAGAAGAATGGTTAGAAAAAGCACCACAAAAAGTATAATTTAGCCTTGAGCTTCCACATGTTTAAAGCTCAAAACTCACATGATACTCATAAATAACTCTTTGCTCCGATTAGCTTAATCATTATTTTTAAATATTTCGCTGTTTGGGAAAGTCCGACGACAAATCGACGTTAATCTAACTCGTGCCACCAATTGTACGCAGATTTAAAATCGGTTTTACAACCATATTTCTATTTTATGAATTTTTGTACGATCCCATACATTGTTATATGAGGGAGGCGATAACGATATCTGAAATTTTTCTGCAAATGTTGTTGTAATACTTGAAAAACCGCGTACCTACTTAGAATCGATAAGATATCATTGGCATGTGCCTGGCAACCTCTCAAGTGGATTAGCCAAGAAAGCAAAATAATAAATTTAATGTACAGGAATCTTGAGCTTGACACGATTATACTTAAAGTGGAGACATTATCAATCGTATCTAGTCGATACATCAACTAACTATGATACCTAATTCTTTAATACCTACAAAAACCGTAGTCTATATGTTTTTGCGCATTTGTTTTCAACGAATAATTTATTCATATCTTACTGATTTTTTTTCAGATTAGAACTACCTGACAATCGATTTTAGTTTCACAATTTTCTGCCCATAGTATTTTTTTTCAACTTTGCAGATCTAAACGATCAAGCTATGGTTCATATTATAATCAATGATTTTTTTTACATAAGAAACCTCTATTAATAAGGAACAAAGGAAACCTAATTGGACCGCATTAAGAGTGCATATGCTTGTCCTGAATAGCGATATTCCACTGTCTGTATCTTTATTTCGAATGAAATTTAGGTACATACGGTGTTTAGCTTTACATTATATCGAAAAAATCGGTTGAAAAACTGCTCAAAGTAGCAATCCTCTGTTGATATGAATTAAAATGGTATTCCAAAGGCGACTCTACTCTTTGCTAAGCAATTTCCATTGATTCTCCTCATGCGATTAGCTTGCCATAAAATAACACTCATTGAAAATTTTTCAGGGTTAAGATAAGAAAATAAGGGTAATTTATGGTGAATCAAACATACACGTCATAAAAAAATTCAAAGTAAAGATTGGTACACTTTTTTAATTACTATTCTCAATTTTGCTACCGAGTGAATCACGAACTTTATGGGGACACTAAACTAGCCAAGCGTAAAAAAGTATAGTTTATTTGCACGTTCTGAGCTATAAAGGCGAGCTATTGAAAAGCGATTGAACCGGATGCCCCGCACTACAATCCACTTAGCAGCGATTGAGACCATTTATCGGATCTGATATCAAGATTTTTAGAAAAGTTTTTAGGAATTAGCTTTTTTTAGCTGTTTTCCTTTATATTGTATAGAATTTCATGAATTAGTTTAGATCAGCGATGGGTAGCCAACGGCCCGTTGCGAGCACGACAACAGCCAGTTCTTTCTCTCAAAACGCAATTAAATCCAAACCACTTCAAAATACAATATTGCGATTTTGCGACGCAATAGATGTCGAGTTGGAAGATAAAGGCATAAAACTGATTGCTGTTGTACGGCCCTTTCGATTGGCACCAAACCAACGCTGATTGTGATGTAGTGGAAGCTTCAAAAAATCTAAGAGTTTGATGCATTGATTTCAAAATAGATTAAATGAGCTCTCAGTGAATAATTTGACAGAAAGTAACCAGGAAGTAGTACTTACTATCAATGCTACCATTTATTACAGCTTAATATTTCAGAATTTCCAGCACTGGATCATTAAAAGTTATTATTTATATCGGGTGTAAAACGTAATTAACTATTGGTTGAGCAAAGAAAAGTTTGTAATCCGTTATATCGAACTGACATGGTCGCTTTCGGTTTCCTGGAAGAGCGCGTAAACTCTATCAACAACTGTACAAAAATTATCCCACAGTTTTGTAGATAGATGGTTTGTACCTTTTAGAGATGTTTAGTTATTTAATCGATTTGCCAAAGGAATGATAAAGATCGGACGAAGTATACTTAAGTAATGAACAAAAGTCAGTTCCCATCAAAGATCTGTTTTGATTTGGTTGCAGTAGTGTTGCTCAAAGTATTGCTTTTCGTGAACTGAAGAAATCAGCATCCTTTTTAAAATTCACGAGTCTACCCAATGATTGGTTTCAGTAATTTTCATTTTCTGTAGGGCATCCAGAGAATTTTTAAATATTTTCCATCCTGTCAGAGAAAGTATTTCAATTCGGTTGTACCCACAGCTCCCGCACCCATCGCTACTTTGAATTGATGTCGCAAAAATATTGACTTTTACCAGGGAAGTTCCGACTATTTTTATCATTTTGTATTATCTTACTATTAAGTGTCTTTGTTATCTTAAGTAGCTGTTTACACATAACCGCACGTCAATAAACTTGTGTCGGATTCTGTTTATTACTAAATTCCTTGCCCTTGGGGAAATTGCAAAGCTTCATCATGAGGTGCAATATTATCAAGGGGCAAGGCACTTTTTGTCCCCCCTAAAATTTTGCATTTGCAATATAACAATGTATTTTTGCAAAGACTTTTTCGCTCTTATAAGAAATTCAAAAATATTTTGTTTTAAGAGAAAGCCGAAGGACAACAGAGACATGACGCTTTTGCTGGAACATGAAAATGAACCTGTAAAATGAAATAGCGACATATTCGCATCTCACACAGAGAGCATAAATCAATGTGCAAATTTGACACAATATAGAGCACGATACAGCGAATATTTCTGCATCATTAAGTCAAAAGCCCTGGTTTTTTAGTTATGACAGTCTTGAAGTAAGTGATCGATATGTAAGGAATATAATCAAATCCAAAACCGCTCAAAAGTTTGCGATTTGGAAAAAAGCTAAATTTTCAGTTTTGGTTCATTGATTTTTAAAATTATAATTTTTCTTAAAAGGATTTCTTTCTCTTTTTTTGTAACTGGCACTGAAGAAGTGGCACGAAATACTTAATATATGGATCAGTTTTTGTAATTGTTTTGAAGCTTTTACGACGCTTCCGTGCCTTCTCACAACCTTAACTCCTCCACTACACTTGAGTTGTATACGAAGTATAGCAATAGAGTGGGTTACTAAAAAGATTTGTCTCTGCAGAAATCGAAGTAGATAAAATGGGTCGGCAATAGTAATGGTTATTTTCTATATTCAATATTCATAATAAGGACAAAAGTTGAATAAGTTAAACGCCCTCACTGAAATTGACACAAATGCTTTTTTGTGCATAAAAGAAAAACTAGTAAAAAGCTGTAAAAAAAACCGGGTTCTCAGGATTAGCACTTGATCATTTTTTCTTAATTAGAATATTTTCCAGTAATGTTTATGTATTTTTTTTATCACTTAAACTGAAATCCCTAACTTCCTTTGCACAATCTTTGCCATAAACACCCCTCTGATTGTGCGAACTTACTTTTTCGGCTCTAATCAAATAATCGAAACTTCAAAAAATGATTGAACCGTACGCGCCCTCGTGCCAAATGAAACTGAACCTACTCTTGGATGTCTGAATAGTATTCACGCAGTGGCTGAAGTCTGCCGGCCCACGAGGCGCCTAAAAGTGTCAGAAAACGTTCAAAGAAAGTGATAACACTTTTAGAGCAGGACAGGTGAACAGTAATTAAGAAACAACAATAAAGCACATAACTTGGTAGTACATTTAAAGCCAATAATAATAAAATACTTAAAGCTACCTTTAAAATCAATTATAAACGCCTGGGTTTCTGATAACCAAGCGATAAGCGAGGCCAACACCAAGAAGTGCTCCACTGATTTGTAGAACAGGAAGATACTTTTCACTTAAGCACTAGAAGAGGGATGAGAAGTATTAAGGCCTTACAAAGGGATCTTGAAATTGAGTTGCTAAGAGTCTTCAATGAAAAATTGTGATTTCAATTTATTTTATATATTCAATATAATTGCTATTAAAAATGTAGTCTGTACTTAGTCCGATAAGATTAGTACTGTGCGACATTGACACCCTTAACAGCATGTTGTAAGCCAGTTCAAGTATCTTTTGGATCACATAAAGTAATTTACGCTAACTGTAATTGTCATTTTGTGGGCCAACGCCATAATCAATAGTAAAACTTTATGATCAATCGACAGTCGTAATTTATGAATTGAGTTTATTATTGTATTTTGTAGTTCGTTACTGGATGCCCTCTTATTGGATTTATATGTGATCACGCGCACGATTAATGCATGAATCATATATAAGTTACTCGATGATTAGCTGACATATTAATTGTTTGGTATGTGACACACGTATTGCCTTTATTTTCATATGTAATCTGTGAGGTATAATTTAATAAAATGAATGTATGTTTGTAAGTATTTACCTAAGTGCGTCACACATTTGGTTTGTTCTTTTTTTTTCGTTTGGTGGTTTATGATCATGCTAATTAGACAGTGGAATATTTTTGTTGGTTCGGTGGTGTGGCATGATTGATGAACCTTTGTTTCAAAGCACTCAGTATTAAGGTGTGAAGCTATTTCTTTCCAATAGACGAAACGGAACTAATCGTATTTTAAATAGTGTTTATCTAGTTACTTTAGAAAAATAGATCGCCTTTAAAAGAAATCGACGAAATCGTAACAGTTAAACCTATTAAAATTTATCAAATCTTCCATTTTCATCCTACTTTTTTTTAATCCTAAAAGATTAAATTGTTGGTGAGGCTAGTGACCTTTCTTTAAAGATTAAAAGAATAAATTGATTCCTTGGTAATTTCAAAAATATGGATTTAAGAACAATATTCAAACTTTATCTAACCCCAAAGACAGGATCTCAGGCATGTTCTGGGTTAGTTTGCGATTGATATTAAGTATGGATTAGATCCCAGAAAGAATTATTTAGGTTTTCTAGATATTGATTCTAGCTTAATATTCTGTTCCAATAGTTGAGCAAAGTGGTACTTGTTTAGCAGTTCTTCAGTTCCCCGTTCATTGCCTTTTATAGTTTCTTTTCTTTCCTTTCTTTTCCAAAATTTCATAAGACATCGGTGCTATATACTTCAAGATCCACCCCATGTTTTGGTTCTTTTAATTCGTTTGAAAAACAAAGAAATATACAATTTTTGTATTTCAACTTTGCTTAAGCTTGATACTTGTCTTATATATATAAACAGTCGGGTGTCAAATTTCTCTAAAAAAAAAACTCATAAAATATAACCAGTTCTATAGTATTTTCTTCGATATTAGATCGGAATGCATGCAATCGCACTGCACCATCGCAAACGCTTGTAACCATATGTCAAAGATGCTGCTCATATTTTGCTGTTCGGCCAAAAGCGACCGAGAGGACGAATTCGGTTCGCTCCGCTCTCAAAATAAAAACATTTGAAATAATATGAAATTAAAACACTTGGCCTTGACTTGTGTAGAATAGCCTCTGAGACGAGCTAGAATTTGCAAGAACATGCCAGAAGAATAAATTTAAAAATATTGTATTGATTTCAACGTTCTTTATTCTGTGTAAGAACATCGTGACAATATCTCAATAATGATAAAACTGGGGGAAAAATAGGATTGATAATCTTAATTAAAGAGTTTTTTATCTTCTGGTAATTAAATCTTGAATATCAAACTGACTTACGGATCTCCAACAAATTCTGGCTCATAATATCATTCATATCATTACTGCAAACCTCTAAAATGCAGAAGGTTTGATTCCTTGAACAGTTTCTTAACTTAAGGAACCTCAAGTTCTGGGTCGAGCCTTTTTTATAGATTTTTAAATCGTAAAACATTGTTTACTCTATTTGCGATCAGCAAATTGATTAAATGGAGATCTGCTCTGTTTAAGTAATGTTGTTACCAAGCTACAGTCGAATGGTCCACATTTATTATTATTGTCATTTACAGAACCGTTTCAAAAGGTCCTGGTCTCCTGGTCTTTCCACTAAGCACTCGATATTTGTGTTGTCTTTTTACAACTTGAAACTAGATGTATTTCCAATTTCAAAGTTCTAGTATCTCGAGTTTTGATATGATTTTCAAAATACATCATCTTTAGTTGATGCACCCATTCAGTACTATAGAATTGGTTGTTTTAGTAAAAATATTAAGGAATTCATTTCAACTGAACCTTATAACAAACAGGGCAAGCCCGGAAATTATAAATTTATTTATTTATTGTGTCATGTTCTGGTTCTGCAGGGTTCGACTCTGGACTACCATTGGTACAGAGTTCAACAAGAGCTTGCAGAATCATAGGGACTAACCCATCAAGCCATTACCCATCGTTAAGGTTAAACGTTCGCCATACCAGCAAAGGCACAACAAGTCCGCATTGTTGCATGACAATTCAACCAAAAATCTCTTAGCAAACAGTTTAATGGGTAATCTTACCAGACCCACCATATTAAACTGAAATGGTTCCTTTAGATTACTTCTCGTTCCGATCGTAGACTCATGTCTTGACTGAGCAGCACTTGTCTTCATACGAATAAAGGGTCGACTCCTGGATTGCGTCAAAAGGCGAATCGTTAGGAATCTTGTTAAACTCGATTGATACCTGAGAGATGGGCAAAAACTGTGGCTAATGGTGAACAATCCTTGAATTAATCCATGATAATTCCCAATTCGTTTGAAAACTTAACTAACGCATGGATTTTTACTCCATATCATGGTGAACACAGCTCCAACCGACAATGATTTTTGCAACAAAAAATTATCATGAGCGATGAGACTCATTTTTCTATGAATGGGATTGGGAATGAACGAATAGTTTTATGCCAATAGCGTCGCTCGATCAATTCACGAGGAAGCTCTTCACGACCAACGAAGAAAAAGCCGAAGAACAAACACTAACTTTTATTTATCAATTATAATGATTAACAAAAAAAATTAACTTACAAAAAACTCATAGAATTGCATAAATTAGATGTAAAAACAAGCAGGAAATTTAAATAAAAACTTACATTAAATTTCAAAAATGAAATCAATTTAAGTTGTCCTCAAGCCAGAAATTTAAATTTGCAAATGTAATTCATGAACTTGCTTTCTCCTCTTCTTTCCTTATACAATCCATCATATCACCTTTAGTCATTTTTTGCAGGACTTAAAATTGAAGACCTTCCCAGAGGCATTACATAAACTGCATAAAAAATTCCGTTTGCCTTCAATCGTATTGTATGTAGACAACCTTTAAGTTTCTCCTTTTTTTTGGGGTTTTTTTTTGCTGCAGTAACGCCCAAGCCTAAAGTACCGTTAATTGTTAAGTGAATTTCAATTAAGATCTACCACAGGCGGAGAGACTCTGCTTTTGTTTTTGGGTCAATGCATTGCATTAAAGCCAAATTAAGTAAAATCAACTTTTTTTGTTTTTGTTTTGCTTCTGCGTTCGCTTCACGTGCTTTTTCAGGCGATCAACAGGCGTCGTCAATCAATCATTAATTGGCAAGGAGGTGGGGCGGGGAGCTCAGTGTCAGTTGGGTTGGGGGTAAGGTGGATCGGTTTGGCGGCCTTATCACAATTCACTTTCGATATGTAAACGCGCCTGGCATTTTTTTGCATATTAATTCAATATAAATGACAATCTCTGGCCCATTATGAAATAACACAAAAGAGAAATATTTCGCGAACTGAACTTGAAGTTTATTGCACTCTACTATAAGCCGATTTTGTACATAGTGTAAGGTAGCTGACAAGATAAAACTGAGTCAATAATCTTTTATAATATCCAATTAAACTTGGAGGTCTTATCAAAAATAAATGAAAAAGAAAGTGGAAATCTTTTGTGATATAGTTAATGCGATAATTTCCCAGGAATTTTAATTAGAATTTGATGAGAAATTAATTATAGATAATTGATCTAGTTAATTAGATCTAATTGTACCTTTTTTAATTTTTGTTGTTGTCGTCTATTTATTTAAATATTTTCCTTTTTATCGTTTGCTTCTAACATTGACACATCCAATTCGGTTTGTTCCTCTGATGCTTTAACACCTTTGCGTTAATTGTCGCCTGCGAAACGCTTGAAAGAGCACAGAGTGCGTTTAAAAACGCCACCGCGGTTTCTAAGAATTTGAGTTAGCAACCGTTAACAATATGATTTAAGCAATTATTAACACTTTTTTATGTTTAAACAATCGCTCAGCTGAGGTCAGGCTTTGGGTTGACAAAAGTCGCGCGCGTTTATTCCAGCCTTGTTTGTTGTTAACTCTCGGGCGATCGCTTAGTGACTGATATTAAGCCAATGTTTGTGCTTGAATTTGTTGCTGCTGCCGGCTGCGTCGTTGTTGGCTATAAAGCATACAAACACACGCACACACATACCTGGAGAGATACACAGGCCAGGTAGGAGACTGCGAATGGGCAGGACGGGTGGGTTGGGGGCAATTAGCGCAGCAATGGACAATAAACGCCACCGTGACGCAGGTGGGGCGAAGTCGGCCTCAACGCTCCGTACGTGTGTGTGTGAGTGTAGGTGCTTTCTACACATCATTCAGCTTTTGGGCATTCAATCGCGAGACAAGTCTGCCTTCAGCTTATTGCTCATGCGCCGAGTGTGCCACAGTACTTGTCATTTATTAAGATTAACTCGCTACCAGATTTCGGTACTATCAAACATCGTATTGAGTAATTAACTGATTAGATGATAAGACAACATTTGTCTCCGGCGAGTCTTAGGATGATTTAATTTTGATTTATGTGAAACTGAAGCACTGGCGGACATATCTAAACGGCTTGTCAAGCTTCAGCATTGTGTGTCAAAGTAATCAACGTGTATTTGCTCAAATTTTTGATAATATTTTTGCAACTTGCTATTTGATGAGTTAATTGATAATGCTAAAACCACAAAATTTTCACACATAATTCACAAAAGCGTTCGAAGCGAATAAGAATAAATTATTTATCTTCTTATTACTAAAAAAAATTCCCCCTCCTTAATTTACTCAACTAACTCAACTAACTTGCTTACTTTATGAAATAAAATAATAAGTATAAAAAGTAAGATTTATAAAGCCATTTTTCATTTAAGATTCAAGAAACTCTACTACATTTGCAATCTTTTATTTTTGAATATATTAAGCTGAAGAAGTTGATCCCACCTACTACCAAGCAATGAAGAGTGCGCCTCATATATTTTTTGGAAGAAGTCGTTCGATTTTTGTACACTTTCCTTTTCCTACTCTCAGGTAAAAATCGCATTGTAAAAACTATAGCAATCTTATTTGATTTTACCATGCCATTTTTTACTAAAATATAACTAAAACTATATTTAATCACAAAATTTTCTTTGCGCCTTTTATTTGAAGCATCCATTCGAACTTGAGAACTACAAGTGGCCTCATGTTTTTAGGCAGATGGTTAGATTCCATTCAATCTTAGACGCTTTGCCACAAGCGCGTGCAATGGCGCAACCGGCAGAGACCGCATTCCAATCGTGTTCAGACCAAGGGACCTAGTTGGAATACAATTTAGTATAATTGGTTATTTTTCAGAGCCCCCACTAGGGGTGCTCCAATGCCTGCTCTTAATTCAAAACAAAATAATTGGGTGAAAAATAATATTAAAAAAAAAACTCAAATAATTAAATAATTAAATTAATGTGTACACACTTTATATTTACGAACTCCATATTTAACGCTGAATCAATGGTAAAAATACTTAGGTCAAAGTATAAATATTAAAAATTCAGAGCATTTTTCAGTGTAGGCATCTTAAAGCAAGGAGGGTACGACCAGTACGACCTCAGTATTTATCCATTGACGGTCAGAAGTTCTTGTTTACGCGTCGCATATGGGCATTTCCACCGAAAAGTAAAAAAAAAATACATTAAAATACTATGTTTTATCATATTTTCAAAGGAAAACAATCAAATTGAACTAATGTAAGCTAATCTTACATTGGTTCATAATCCATTTCGAAATATTCGATTGCAAGGTCATTTCGATATTAATAATGCGCGTTTTTCTTGATAAAAGTGCCCATAGATTGCATTGACTTTTGCTAACTAAAATCATTCTGAGAGTACAGAGTCAAAAAAGAATGCATAAAAAACCATAAGAAACTATGTGATTGCAATTAACTGTAAATGTTTGGTTTACATTATAACAGAAACCACGTAAATATAATAATGGAAAAAATGTCCCGTGCGAAAATGCTTAAAATTAAATTTTGAAAAAAGTATAAATCATTTTTCTGTAAAATCAAACCCATTTTTAAGACATTATAAAATTAGTCACATTGAAATATTGCCACAGGATTCGCTGACATCGACGTTTAAATTGTTGCCCTCTAAAACGACTTCTGCTTTTGTCCCGTGCATTTGCACCTTGGAAAAATTGCTTGGTACTGTTACAGCGGAGACCTGCAACGAGCACTTTTTGTTTGAGTATACTCGCGCATTTACTCGGCTTTTTTGTGCTCGTCACTTTTGGTTTGACACATACGAATTGATCGCAAGCACATTGAGGAGCAAGCATTTTTTCACACACTAGAACAAAAAAAAAATTAAATGACCCATTTCTACTGAAACTGTTTTTAACTTAAGTTTGGATTGGTGATCTCAAAAACCGATTTCAAACATTTCTTTATTGCAACGTTTTTAAATATGAAATTTTTTCATTTTTTGGTAGGTGCACTTTCATTTTAAGCCTTATTTCACTTTATAAGCGTCTGATGGTGTAAATCAAGATATGAATCAAAAGGTAATTAAATTCAATAGCTCACAGCTCCTGTATTTGTTGATAGATTTTGTTCATCGTCATAGTATTTTCGTCGTAAAAGTGCGGTTCTTAAGTAGAAAAAAAAATAGTTTTTTTGAATTTTTAAATATTTTTCTTTGGCGTTTGGAAACAAAATTTATTGCGTTTTCGAGCAAAAAATCGATTTTTTATACCCTTGTAGTGGGTATATTAAAATTGTCGAGATGTTTGTAATGCATAGAAGGAAGCAACTCCGACCACATAAAGTATATACATTCTTGATCAGCATGACGAGCCGAGTTGATATAGCCATGTCCGTCCGTCTGTTTCTATGCTATACTGTGGGAGATATAACGTTTTTTCCAAATTGCGGGGGCGGAAGGGGGCGTGGCTAAAATTGAAAATAAATTGATCTGCCTTCAAGTATAAGAAATATATGTCCCATTCATGTCAAACCTCTATCTCTTACCATCTCTGATATATGTGTGTTCATACAGACGAAGAGACAGACAGACGGACATGGCTATGTCGACTCGGCTGGGTCGGAAATGATTCCTTCTCCCTGATACATATACGTACAAGCTTAATATACTCTGTGTACCTTTGGTACAGAGTATAAAAAGTTCAAAAATTTTAAAAGCTTCTTAAGAGTCCTTATTTATTTAGAAACAGAATCTTCTCAAAATGATCGCTTTATAGATAAGTGTGGCGTTTTTTTCGTTATTCTAAAGGATTAAAATAAGATTCACTAATTTTACAGCAGCAATTTTAAAATCTTTAATGAAGTGGTCCCGATCTCGACCCTACATTTTATTTTCGATTCTGTCTCACCCGATCCTGTACTTTTCGTGTTGTCTGCTTATGAATTTTTATCCAAGCTAAGCCATGAAATTACAATACCCAGTGTGCAAAAACAGAGACACAATGTCGGCCGCAAGCCATCAACACCATCAACGAGCGCTCATCTTTTCCCAGCTCCAGTTTGGTTGACAGGTGCATTGAACATTTTGTATCTTTTTAGAATTTGTGTGACATTTTTCCCTCACTGCCCCCAAGTTTTTAACATGGCAATTCAATTACTTAGTGCGTTTGCTACTGCTGCTGCTCTCTTGAGGTGTCTCTTTAAGTCAGATCATGGTGTGGTAGTTGTAGTTGTTGTAGCTGTTGTTGTTACTGGTTTTTCGTTGTCTAACCATAAAATATGATTGTTTGCTGATTGGTGGTTAGCAGCTCAGTGGGGCAGTGGAAAATTTTTTTTTGTATTTGTAATGAAATGCAATTTTCACGTGATGTGCATTTTGAAATGAACGAGTTCAAAAGTATGTGTTGTTGTTTTGTTGTTAAAATCGAATGGTCTTGCGATTTGTCATTGAATAATGGGGGGACTTTTTTTTTGTACGAAATTTACATTTACTTAAACTAGCAATTTTGTACGAAAGTCATTAAAAATAAGGATGATCTAACTGATCTAGTTTTATCTATTAAGAACTGACGCAGTTGCTTCAACTGATTGCCTGAAACATGAGGTAAGTCATGTATCTTTAATTGTTTGAAGCAAGCATGTGAAATATCTTCTTTTTTTTTAGCTGGGTAAAGTACAAGGTATGAGGCTATGATACATGACGTATGTTGTAATTGATTAAGCGGGTAGACTTGTTGTGTTTTCTGATATCTAAAAGTATATTGGGTCAAGTTCTGTATATTTATGACCAAGAATAAGTTATTATCACACATGTCAAGAGCAGTTTAGAAAGATTTGCGACACCAGTTCTCAATATTGACTGGCGAATTGACTTGAACAAGAGATATCATATTATCAAATGATAATACATACAATTTTGATTAAATTAACGACTGAACAATTATGGATGGCTATTTCAACTGAACTAAAATTGATAAAACACTTCCTTTCCATAAATCAATTAACTTGACAGAAATATACACATTTGGTATGTTTAATGCGTCAATGGGACCTGTCTAATATTACTTTACCTTGTTTTAAAACCAAAATCAGAGAGCTTAGATGCGACAAGAAGACGCTGTAAATCAAGGGCCAGAATAAAATTTCAGATTTTTAAGGGAACATTTAGGTTGATCCGAACAATCAAACGCGACCCTCTCGTATTGAAAGATCCTTTTCATATAGCCTAATATTTTACTATTTTGTTTCTTAACATCGCGTCTTAGCTTTAATCGGATTTTAAAGTTATACATTTTTTGAATGTTTGCTATTATGATCATTGATCAAAAGAAAAATGCTAAACTTAATTTGAATTTTGGTATTGCTCACTAAACGAAGTCAAATGAACCCAATCGCCTTATATTGTAGAATGATTTTAAATTTAAATCTTTCATCAATTACCTCAAAGAAATTATCTGCCTTATAATTCGCAACCCAACCTTCCCACTTAAAAACCGCAAAGAAATAAATTTCCTCAAGTTTCATTTTAAAACACGAATTCCTGGAAAATGTTATGTCAATTCGTGCTTTGCAAAATCAATTATTAAAATCCCCCAAAAAAATAAAATCAGCACATATATCAGGTGGCTCCCCGGTACTTACAATTCGTGCCCAACATAAATTTAGCCTAATTGAACTTAAACAAAATATGTATCACCATTCCAATACTATATTTAAAATGCATAAAACTGGTTTTGCTCGTAATAATTTGTATTTATTTTTGCATTATTTTTATTGTTTAAACACTCACTCATCATAATATATTGATTTGCTTCCGCAAATTGATTTCCGGATCTGCCTGCTGTACAGTGTTTTGGGGTTAAGTAATTAATTAATTAGTATGCAGACTGTGCTTAGCATTAGCTTGAAAGATTGTCACTTCAGATTTAGTTTGCGAGTGCTGCTGAGTCAGCCCGATTCATCGAGAAACGGCACTGACCTTGCCTGATGTCACAGACCTGTGTTGCATTTTAATTAGTTGTTGGGGGCGTTGGATGCGAGATGATGTGGGTGATTCCTCAAGAGACTTCCTTGACATATCTATCAAACCGGTTGAATTCGGCTTCAGCTCATTCATTAATTATTATTTAATAAAATTAATTTTTTGGGAAGTAATACAAAAGGCCTTTGTTTAAACAGGCCCCGAAATACTGAACACGCCCTTTAAACACGAGTCAGCCACATTCGCTAATGGAGGTTGCTTGTACACATGAGTATATGCAGCGTGCAAATAATTTGTTTCACAATCCATACTAAAGCACAATTTAAATATGCGAAACCTGGCCATTTGATGCTCTTTAATGGCAAAATATTTGAAAATCTACTATGTTTAATAATACTTATTACTTTAAAAAAACCGAAAAAAGCTACTTAGAGATCCATTAACTTATTCTTTTTTCATATTCATTTGATGATTTTCAGTTCCATAGTCTCCAAAATCTTAGATCAATTTAATATTATTTAATATGAAATAGATAGATCCAGTCTAAATGGGTAACGAAAATCATCCAATGGATCATCAAAAACAAGTAAGAAAATCGATCAAGCCCGACTGTGATATACTCTGCACCCTGCAGTAGCAGCGCTGCGGCAGCAAACATTCTTTTGGTCATAGGTTGACCAATAGATGGCGCCTCTACTGTAACCTCTGGAACTGATTTTTGGTCATAACTTGAGTATCGTTCATCCGATCTTTATCATTCCTTCAGCAATCGATATTATTTATTGACTGTATATAAATACGGTCTTGTATTAAGAGTAGTTTAAAAAAAAAATTTGAAAATCGGTCAACAGTTACTCTTTATATTTTTGCAACCATTTTGGAAAAAGTGGTTTCGAGATAATCGAGTTTAAAGTTTCGACAACTGTTTTCGATGATGCATTTAATTTTGATGCGTTTGGGTGTTAGCTTTCACCGAAAAATTATCAATATCGGTTAAATAGTTCTCAAGAAATTTGGGTCAAAGTGCGTCAAGGCATGGTAAAAACAAATCTCAAAAAATTTTCAAGTAAAGGCCTGTTTAGTCTCATTTATTTTGTTGATTCCCTGAAGAGAAACTAAATAAACATAGCGTTGCCACATCGATAGCTTGGGTGAATTGCAAGCACAGCCGATTTGCTGAACTAAATTGAAAATAAATAACTTGCAGCACATTTTTCCGGACAACATCGAACAAATTGTAAGCACAAGCGAGGCGCAACAAAAAAGTACATAAAAGCGGCTGACCAATCAGTGTGACCCTCCCATTTGGCTGTCGCGGCATGCCGTTTTCGGTATTTTTTTACGGTTTTTTAAGACTTTGTGGTCCCACTATACTTAACATAAATAACTGGCAATTTCGTGACATAAATTTTTATTTGTTCTGGAGATAGGCCTTAAAATAAAAAAATTATTTTTCTGAAGGTATACAGTACCCTTAACAGGATGCAAATTGATCGGGAATTAGGACTGATTCGGTTTAGTCGTTCTTGGTGTTTTTAAACCACCAGATTGGTTTAATCATGGTTTTTGAATGAAACAGTACGGTTCAGTTCGATTCAGTGGTTCACACTCAGTATTCGAGCGTTATACATTCCAATAAGAAATTTATGATTTTTAGCTATTCCCATGTTACCTACAAATCGCTTTCGACCCAAAGACGACCCGATACGCACACGATTTGGATTATTCGAAAATTAAAATCGTAAAAAACATTTATGTGACTTTAAAATATTAATATGCATTTAAAAAAGATGTGCCTGCCACTTAAAAGACCGAGTAGAAAACGTCAAAATATCTTTATAAAGCACTTTACTATAGTGCAATGAAAATTGATCCCTTGCTTAAGTTTTATTAAAGTGGAGAATCAATACCAATTGAAGAATTTTCAGAATTCAAAAAATTCAATATGCATGATTTCCAAGGAAAGATTGCATGAATAATTAGAAAATGGAGGACAAAATGAGTTGTTGTTGAAATTCCGGCACCTGGCTGTAAACCGCCAAATTGCTTTCCTTTAATTTAGTTGAGTTTTCTAAAATAATATCCAAAAATTTACAGACATTATTGCATCCCCGCTTACCATTGAGACCAAATTGATAGACTTACACTTACATTAAGAAAATTATCATTGGTATAATAGGACGTTAACTGTTTGCTTTTTATACCCTTGTAGAGGGTATATTAAAATTGTCGAGATGTTTGTAACGCATAGAAGGAAGCATCTCCGACCACATAAAGTATATATATTCTTGATCAGCATGACGAGCTGAGTTGATATAGCCATGTTTCTATGATATCTCCTCCGTCAGTTTTAAAGCTATCTTAACCAAACTTTGCACGAAGCCTTTTGGTACAAATACGCTGCACATTTGTCGGAACCGGCCAGATCGGATGACTATAGCATATAGCTGCCATAGGAACCATCGGTCGAAAATGTTGTTTTAGTGATAAAAACTTTTTTGTCTTCAACGCAATCGTCTCCAAACTACAAGGGCTACAAGGGTATGAAAACTTCGGTCGAGCCGAAGTTAGCTTTCCCTTATTTTTTCGAACTGAACCTATTTTCTTAAAAATCATCAAAGTTGTAAACGAACGATTAATTTTTAAATAAATCCTTCGAAGCATTCAAGCATGGAAATTGACATACTTTGAATTAAATAAAGTCGGGAACTACCAAAACCATCGCATTATATTTTTCTTTTTTATACCCAAAAAAAGTTTTCAGTGTATGTCACCAATTCCATTTGCGAAAACTTTGTTCGATTTTGTACCACTGACAATTTATTTAATGTTTCTAGTTGTTCTGGTTCCCTAGATATTGCAATTTAAGTAAGCTTATAAAAAAAAGAAGATTTTTGACGATATCTCAAGGACATGGCCTATAAATAACCCTGGGCCAGATCATTTTGTTTTTAAGTTATCTAGTCAATTATATAGGAAATTTCAAAATTCCCGTCTTTAGGCCGCACTCCTTCCCTTATTTTTTTTAAACTCCGTTAGATCGAAATTGAGCATTTTTTCTTGTGCTAATTCAGATCTGATGTCATACGTACATATAGACCGCGCCATACATAGACATACATACGCGTGAATTAAGGCCGCAGTGTATTTTGTATGGCGGTCTAATTTCATTCTGCAAAATGAATTTTAGGCCGCGATCACAAAATGAAATTAGACCGCGCGGCCTTAATCTCCTTTGCTCTCACAAGTTGTTGTTTTTGCATGCTTGGGTTACTCGTGTACGGGCTGTGATCGTAATAGCCCGCAACAGATCTTTGACTTCGGCAACAAGTACTCGCGGTGACTTTTAGCCGAAGCTACGAGTTAAGTTGTGTATTTCTACTATGAAGTATACGAGCTCGCCAATACAATGATTCGCCAATACACGATCACTTTTGAATGTTTTGTTTTGTGTATGCTACTTGAAAATGGATAACGAGCTGTGAGCTTTAAGTTTAAGCAAGGGTGATTGAGCATACAAGTGCAAGCTAGCTGCAGTTCTCTGATTCCTGACTATTTATGCTAAATAAGATTTTTTAATTACGAGGTCTCTAAAATTGATGTTCAGAAGGATTCTTGGCTCTGTTAAAATCGTCTCTAATTATTTTACAAAAAAAAAACATTTCGATTTAAACGATAAAGTACATTAATGTTAAACGAGTAAAGACAGAATTGTGTTTTATTTCGAACAAAAATGACCATATTTCATATATATTATAATAAAACGTTACAGTTAAAATATGTTCCATAACTAAATTTAATAAAAAGTGTCCCACATTCGAAATATAAACTCAGTTATTTTTAAATTTGGCATACATTTCAGTGGTTTGACTGCACCCTGAACAAATAAGTGTTGGGTAGAACAAAGGAATGCCTTATACAGGCCTGCATACATACATATGTATTTATATTTATACAAACACGTATTAACCAATTGCCACTTTCTAAATGATCTCACCAAAGCTTCAGCTCGGCATGTTCTAAAGAAATTGTACAATTTCCGCATTGTTGAGTGTGCAAATTTTGCATGCTAGAAAATGCAATGCAAAACTGGCATAGTTGCATCTAATTGCAGTAATTATCCAGAGACAGTGACTAACGCCACAACAAAACAAACAAAAATTAATTTGGCAGCTTCAATTAAATTGTTTATCCCTCTCCAAATATAACAATTACGAATATTAATTAATAAATGCACTTTTCGAGCTTAGCCTCCGCTAAAATGGTTCATTCTCCCTTGTAGACTGGCTTGCGTTTCTCAGCAAAGGCGGCCAATCCCTCGAGACGATCCTTGGTGGGTATCACCTGATCATAGCAAATCTCTTCAATAGAATAGCCTGTACTTAGATCCACTTGCATGCCCTTGTCAATCGCCAGTTTGGCCATGCGCACACCCACTGGACCGTTGGGTAGAATTTCCTCAGCCAATTTGATGGCTTGCTTATAGGCCGCATCTTTGGCCTCATTTTGCTCCACTACATGATTAACTAGACCCAATTCCTTGGCCTCGGTGCCATTTAGAACGCGTGCAGTAAAGATCAATTCCTTGGCCAAGGCGGGCGAGAGTATGCGAGGCAAACGTTGAGTTCCACCAGCACCCGGTATAATAGCCAGACGAGTCTCCACCAAGCCCATTTTGGTATTAGAGGCGGCCGTGCGTATATCACAGGCCAGTGCCATTTCCAAGCCACCACCCAGTGCGGCTCCATCAAGGGCAGCAATCACGGGCATTGGCAACTGTTCAATGCTCACCAGGAGATTGCGCAGCTTGGTCACAAATTCTTTGGTCTCTTCGGTGGACATGCCTGTGAGGAGCAGGGAAAGAAATGTAATGAAATGGTAATTAGGTTTCTAGGTGTCTAAGTGTTACCTTTGCGTTCCTTCAAGTCGGCACCAGCACAGAATATGCCCGGAGTAAGACTTCGTAGCACCACGACCCTTGAATTGTTGTCTTTTTTTAGATCCTGCAGAATGTCTCCGAAAGTATCTACCAGACCACGGCTGAATGAATTTTTGGCTGCCGGTCGATTAAGTCCCAATACAGTGATTCCGTGTTGAGCACCCTCCAAATGCTCTACAAGTACTTCATCACCTTCACTAGAGTCGGACGCACTGGCATATTGACGCAAAGGGCTCACCAGGATTCGGGGTCGCGCCAGTCTAGTCAGAGCTTGGAACATAAGTGACATGGTTAGGGCAAGCTGAAAATGTAAAACTATTATTATAGTGAATATTTAAACAAATGTATGTTTAAGAATGGAATGGTCAAGTGGAAATGGGATTAATTTAGAGGAATATAAAGAGGAACATAGATGTTCAGTTTCAATGATGACTGGCTAATTGATTGGTACTCTCCCTCAATGCCTCGTCTTCTTCTTGCATCATAGGCTGGTGAGTACTGTCAAAGATTTGATATTATAGATGACGCATGTAAAAGAAAAAACGATTTTCTTGGGAGCTGACATTGGATCCCAATTTTTGCTTCTTGCTGCCTGTACGAGGAATATATGTATTGAAGTTTAGATATTCGTGGTAATAAATGGGAGTTGATTAATAGCAAAGATTTATAGATATTATATATGACGCATTTGAAAGAAAAAGCGATTGTTCTAGAGAGCTGACATTTGGATCAAAAAAAAAAAAAATTAAAAAGTTTGTATGAGATGCGGTATCTATATAAGTAGTGTCTTTGGTACTGTGTTTTTGTAAGCTCGAATAGTAGGAGCGTTGAGCAACTATAGAAGTAACTGCTAATTTCTCCCAGTGCACGCCCACCTAGTATTTGGAAGATCATTAGGTGATTCCTCACCTTGGTGATCCTTTTTCGAGCATATTTGATGATTAAAAAGAGATTAGTTTCATGTGCGATTTAAGGAAGACTCGAAAATGACTCATGCATTTGTTCAAAATGTGATTCATTAAAAACGCCTCGAAAAAGTCTCGCAAATGACTCGAAAATAAGTTTAAAAAACTGATCAGAAAAGCGGGTTGACTCCCGACAAAAGTATCATTTATGATCAGAAAACGAGCGCATTTATGACTATTTTAATCAGACTGAGGACTCGGAAAAGACTCAAATGTGATCTGAAATTTCATGAAATGCTTTCTGGGCGTGCACTGCTGGAATGGTGTTCATGGTTTTTCGGTTTTTTTTGTTTTGGATATCGGCGAGAAACGATCTAAAAAAGTAGAGGAAAGCTAACTTAGTCTAGACCGAAGTTTACATACCCTTTGTATAATTAATATAAATTAGTAGCCCGATTCCACTGATAAAAAACGTACATATTTTTGACAAGGCCTCCTACTCCTATATACATTTTCTATACCCAATTTCTATGGCAGCTATAATATATAGTTGTCCGATCAAACTTGGTGGAATTATATTGACAGCATAGAAAACTTAGAAATACGAGATTTGGCAAGTTTGCGTTGAAGATAAAAAAGTTAAAATTACTTTTCGACCGATAGTTCCTATGGCGGCTATATGCTATAGTCATCCGATCCGGCCGATTCCGACAAGCGTATTTGTACCAAAGTTTGGTTAAGATAGCTTTAAAACTGACGGAGGAGATAGCATGGCTATATCAACTCAGCTCGTCATGCTGATCAAGAATACATATATATATATATACTTTGTGTGGTTTGCTTCCCGTTACTTACATCTGGACAATTTTAATATACCCTCCGCAAGGGTATAAAAATAAGCACAAGCTAATAGAAATACAATAGAAATTAATGGCAGCTGCGCATATTAATAATTATAATATTAATTAATTAATATAACTCTATGGGCTAGAACTATATGGGCTAGAACTGTATGGGCCAGAACTGTATGGGCTGGAACTGTATGGGCTAGAACTATATGGGCCAGAACTGTATGGGCTAGAACTATATGGGCCAGAACTGTATGGGCCAGAACTGTATGGGCTAGAACTGTATGGGCTAGAACTGTATGGGCTAGAACTGTATGGGCCAGAACTATATGGGCTAGAACTATATGGGCTAGAACTGTTAATTAATAAGTTATTTAATTAATTTTACTTACTCCAACTTAAAATAAAATTGTTATAAAACCGGCCAGCCAGCTGTTGCACCGATTTCTTTTACGCCACTATCGATATCTGCATGCCATTAGTCAACACTGACCCACCTCCACCTATCGATAAGACTGCTATCGGCGCGTCATATAAAAATAAATTTATTCATAACGAATTTCTATTTGCATACAATAACTTAACTAAATCTAAGAATGATTGTCCATAAATTGTAGCTCTGACCACAAAAGCAATGCATTTGGTGGCAGTGGTCTGGGTTGGGGTGAGAGCAGCATCACAGCCTGTCGCTCCATGTCTACTTCAGTCCTGTAATATAGTTACAAAATCAATAAACTAATTTTTCGAAATTAATTTATACTTCTTACACGCAGCAGAAGCCGGCTATATTGGTGCCAATCACATCATCTTCGACAGACTTGGCAAAAGTCAAGGCCAGTATATGATGAAGTAGCGCCTGAGTGGGAGTAACAGCCACCACTTTTTTCTTATTGTCCTCCGCCTTCATGCCAATGGGCATGCAGGAATCGGGCAAGGGTGGCGCACCAATCTTATACAAACGCAGATCCTGGAATTTCACCTCGAACGAGAACGGATAAAACGGAGCTCGAACATTGCCATAGAAGTATTCCTTGATGCGCTGATCCCTGGACTCATGACGCATCTTCTTGCTGCGTTCGACCACCCCACCTGACTTGGGCAACAAGACCACATGAACACTCTGGGGCACATCTCGTAGCAGTTCATTGTAGAGACGCTCCTGATCCAGCACAAAAATCGCTTTAGCTCCATAGACACGAGCCGCATGCAACAAATGGTTATATCCCGAGTCCTTGACCCAGCCACATGTGTTCACTATGATGCCCGAGGATTTGGCTGTAATTGTAAAGCAAAGAGGGAGCGAGTTGCAAAGGAATGAAAAGACAGCAGTCATTCGACTTACTCCGCTTATTCCCACTCAGCGACTTCAGAGTTTCCTCTGCCATTTTAGAGACAGCCGCATTGTAAAGCACATTATTTCCACTCGGTGACTTATGGCCAAAATGGTAGACTAATGGCGCTGTCTTCGGAAATCCCTCCTCGATGCTGGCTGGTCTCTCTATCAGAATGGTGCCTATACTCCCAGGTATGGCTATGGCACCCTGTCCTACGTCTATGTCTGCGTAGAGCGGTCGACGTCCCACTCTCACTGCATAATTAAGCAATATGCGACACAGTGTGCTCTTGCCCACATCCATGGGACCCACTACCATGGCCACAGGGCCCAGTTTGTTCCTCTCCTCTGCTTCCGTACGGAATTGCTCGAGGGCTGCATGACAGTTGGCATACTGCACCATAGGCGTCTCCTTGGATACGTAGCAGACATCCATTTTTCCGGTCACATGAAGCACACAGCCTTGGTAGGTGAAAATAGCGACCTTGGCACCCATGCCGAACTCGTACTTCTTTTTCTTTACCAGCTCGGTGCCAAAGAGCTCGGCAAAGCCATTGACCAGCTAGAAAGTTGGCAGCAACAAATGATTGGAATTGGAGATTCTGGCCAGGATTTGTGTATGCACTTACCGTGACGAGAACTTTGGCATCTTTCTGTTCTATCTCAAAGCGTAACTCGGAGTCGGCTTCCAGTTCCAGTTGACTGTTTTCCTCTGACATTTTTATTCATAAAATTTAAATGCAATTTGTGCAATTAAATGTCAAATGTAAGCATTGACACAGTGTTGGATAGAGTGAAACAGAAATATATCGATTGTTCCTAGACAATATCGATAGCTTTCTATCGCATTCTAACGAGTGAGACAACCCTGCTCTCTACGTCGTGTTATTACGTTATGGTAGAGGTGTGGATTGGATGACAACTCTGGACTTCTCTTTTCTGATGTTGCCTTGTGCATATTGACAACGTTTGATTTAGCTATTAAATATAGTAAGTTATTGTACAATTCGCAGCGTTTCAATGAAAGAAAACCATCAAGCCAAATGAGAGAAGAGTGGGGCTCATTATATTCATGTAATGGGCTCACAAATGCTGGCAAATAGAGTCGGTGAAATCTTGTGCAAAAAACGCCATGTTGGCCGCTTTGAACATAACCTCAACGAAAATAAAAATAGTCCCCTTACTAAATTGTTAAAATTTTCTCGTTATTTTCCAGGTGCAAACAAACGGAGTTAGCCAGTGAACAACAACAATGTCACGTTTCTTTGCCAACGGTTCCGACTCGGAATCCGAGTCCAGCGATGATGAGATCCAGGCGCCCAATTTCGCCAAAGCCACCGCCTTTGTAAGTAGCATCATCCAGAGAGCAAGCAGCGACTCCAATTAAATATACAATTTCGCCCGTACAGCAATTCAGCGATGATGAGGAGGAGGTCAAGCGTGTGGTTCGCTCCACCAAAGAGAAGCGCTACGAGAATCTCACGGGCATTATCAAGACCATACGCAACCACAAGAAGATCAAGGATATTCCCAATACGTTGTCCAGCTTTGAGGATTTGACGCGAGCCTATCAGAAGGCGTTGCCTGTCATTTCCAAGGAGGAGAATGGCATCACGCCTCGCTTCTACATACGTTGCCTGGCCGAATTGGAGGACTTCATCAATGAAGTGTGGGAAGATCGGGAGGGACGCAGAAATCTGTCCAAGAACAACTCCAAGAGTCTGGGCACCTTGCGTCAAAAGGTACGCAAGTACATCAAGGACTTTGAAGATGATCTTTCCCGTTTCCGTGAAGCTCCCGACCAGGAGAGCGAAGCTGAGGACGAGGAGGCCCATGCCAGTGATGCTGGCGAGGCGGACGATGACAGTGATGTCGGCGGCAAGCGCGTGCCAACCGAAGCGGTACCCAAATTGGCTAAAACGGTGCAAGCCAAGCCCATGCAGGCGGAGGAAGACGATTCGGATGATTCCATAGACTGGGACTCGGATACGGAAACGGAAACTGAATCCTCCGAGGATGAGAATCAATATCAAAATATGCGCGAACGTTTCCTCAAGAGAACCACGGACAAGGAAGACAAGGATGATGATAAAAAAAAGGACAAGCGTAAGGAGCAGAAGTTGAAGATACGCAAGCGGGCCGAAGATGATGAGGATGGTGAATGGGAGACGGTGGTCAAGGGTCATGTCGTGGAGAAGCCGAAAATGTTTGAAAAAGATGCCGAAATCGATATTCCCCTGGTGCTGGCCAAACTGGTGGAGATAATGTCTGCCAGAGGCAAGAAGCGCACAGATCGCCGTTTGCAAATCGATTTGCTGTTTGAGTTGCGGGATATATCGGAGCAGCATAATCTGGGCACGACCGTGGCTGTTAAGATTCTTTTCAACATAATCTCTGCCATTTATGACTACAATCAAAAGATTTCGGAACCCATGAAACTGGAGCATTGGGCCTTGCTGTTGGAGGTGATGCAAAGCATGTTGAAGCTGCTGCTGGCCAATCCGGATATCCAAATGAGTGAGAGCGTGGCTGAGGAGCATGAGGAGTATGCCACAGCTCCATTCTTTATAAAAGGCTGCCCGCTGGCTGCAGTGGAACGTCTGGATGATGAGTTCACCAAGCTGCTCAAGGAGTGTGATCCCCACTCGAACGATTATGTCTCTCGTTTGAAGGATGAGGTGAATGTAGTCAAGACCATCGAGCTGGTTCTGCAATACTTCGAGTCGACGGGCTCAAATAACGAGAGATGCCGAATCTATTTGAGGAAAATCGAGCACTTGTATTACAAATTTGATCCGGAGGTCTTGAAGAAGAAACGTGGAGAGCTGCCCTCAACCACCACCACCTCTGTGGATATCATGGATCGCCTGTGCAAGTTTATCTATGCCAAAGATGACACCGATCGCATTCGCACACGTGCCATTTTGGCTCACATTTATCACCATGCCATGCACGACAATTGGTTTCAGGCACGCGATTTGGTGCTGATGTCCCATCTGCAGGACAACATCGATGCCGCTGATCCTTCCACGCGCATTCTCTACAACCGCATGATGGCCAATCTGGGTTTGTGTGCCTTCCGTCAGGAGAATGTGAAGGATGCCCATCACTGTTTGGTGGATTTGATGGTCACTGGGAAGCCCAAAGAACTGCTGGCCCAGGGTTTGCTGCCCCAGCGTCAACATGAGCGTTCCGCCGAGCAGGAGAAGATCGAGAAACAGCGCCAAATGCCATTCCATATGCACATCAATCTGGAGCTGCTGGAATGTGTCTATCTGGTCTCAGCCATGCTGCTGGAGATACCCTACATAGCAGCCCATGAGTTTGATGCACGCCGTCGTATGATTAGCAAGACCTTCTATCAACAGTTGCGCTCCTCGGAACGTCAATCGTTGGTGGGCCCGCCCGAGTCCATGCGTGAGCATGTGGTTGCCGCCGCCAAGGCCATGCGCTGTGGCAATTGGCAGGCTTGTGCCAATTTCATTGTCAACAAAAAGATGAACACCAAAGTGTGGGATCTGTTCTACGAGTCCGATCGAGTGCGCGACATGTTGGTTAAATTCATCAAGGAGGAATCGCTGCGCACTTACCTCTTCACCTACTCCAATGTCTACACCTCCATAAGCATACCTTCGCTGGCCCAGATGTACGAGCTGCCCGTGCCTAAGGTGCACTCCATCATCAGTAAAATGATTATCAATGAGGAGTTGATGGCCAGTCTGGACGATCCCTCCGAAACTGTGGTCATGCATCGATCGGAGCCTTCCCGCCTGCAGGCTTTGGCCATGCAATTCGTGGACAAGGTCACCAATCTGGTGGATGTCAACGAGAAGGTGTTTGACATGAAGCAAGGCAACTTCTTCCAGCGCGGCAACATGGGTAATCGCGGCGATCGCGGCTATAACCGCAACCAGAACAACCAGGGTGGCAATTGGGGCGGTCAGCGTCGCGACAATCGCAATCAGCGCAATCGCAACCAGCGTGGACACCACAAGCAACAACAGCAGCAGCAACAACAACAACAAGTCCAGACCATCGACGAGGAGTAGACGGATTAGGAATCCTAGTGGGCGTTAATCGAGGGCAAATTTTTTGTGTGTAAAGAACTTAAAATTAGAAAATGGTTTGGATATGGAAAGCAATGGGTCATAACTGTCAAAAGACCTCCGATTCGGTTCTGTTTAGCAATTGGATCGGAGGTCAAGCCCAAAAGAAATTTGTTGTAACGCTCTTAAGATGTTTGAAAATATTTAAAATTGATAAAAAGCATTTTGTATCAACTTGTAAACGAGATAAAGAAAAACCCCCCAGATAAAAAAGCAAAAAAAAACCGCATTTGTTAAGCGGAGTTCAAACGCAAATAATTTGGGCAAATTTTGATGACAATTTGGATTAACATACGCAAAAAGTGCCATCAAATATGGCCGAAATGTTCTACAATTTTGACATTTTAAGCGAATTTTTGATCAAAATTTGTGGAAAATTATTTGCATGTGTGAACTTGGCTTTAGTTTTTTTATTTATATTTAGAAAGAGAAAACTTGGTTGCGTGCAGAAAAATATTCTTTTTAAATCAAAAAATAAAAGATTTCCTGTTTTAAAAAAAATTTTACTTGGCGCTATGTTCCGTTCAATTTGATCACCTTACAACACTGCCTTGGCTTGTAACAGCACATTTCCGACTGTTAACAACAGAGAACATTCGTGAATATTTTTGATCTGGCAGTACCTTTGCAAGTTGCAACTCAGGCGGCACGTTTTTCTTTTTGCTCCAAGAAATTAAGCAATTTATTCCAAATTATATAACAAAATGAACAGTTTGAAAACAGCCACTTTGCGTTTTGCCCACCTGGCCAGCTCAGCCACCGGGGCTTTGGGTAAGCGTGATTTTACACGCAGCTTGTGGCACATGACCAAGAAGCCGGTCGGAAGCGAATCCGTCTTGAATGTTCACAAGCCCAGCCTTAATTGCACCTGCGGCTGCAATGTGCATACCAAAGGTGAGACTTAACTTTAATTCATCTTAACCTAAAACATTAACTGATGAAATTTCACTCTTTAGGCGAACGTGAATTGGTCGAGTTCCTAACCGATGAGATTTTGGCCGAGCGTAAGGTCCAAAAGGGCAAGACTGTGCCCAGCTCCCTGGATGGCTTCAGCGTCAAGTTGACTGGTGCCGATGTGGAGCTGACCAAGCAATCGGACAAGGAGAAGGTCGTCATTACGTTCAATGTCAATCACACGGTAGACAGTGAACAGGAACCCGAGATCAATCCCAATGCTGATAAGCCCGATTTGGGTGAGATGCGTAGCAAACCTCAATTCGAGGTGGACATCATCAGGGGTGCTAGCACTTTGTCCTTCACCTGCTCCTATCTGGAGGGTGAGGCCCAGGAGGGCGAGTACAACGATGTATTTTCCATTGATGAAATGTCCATTTACGAGGGTGAATGGAATGATAAAATCTATGCAGTGGCTGGTGATGTGCTCGATGGTTATCTGTATGATTTGCTTATGAATTTGCTGGAGGAGAAAGGCGTGAGCAACGAGTTTGTCGAGAAGCTCTCGGATTTGGCAACTGCCCATGAGCATACCTCTTACATTGGCTTGCTGGAAAAGCTGTCCAAATTCACAACGGACAGCAAGTAAAGTCTGGACGCCCCAAACTTAATCCTAAGCCAACAGTTGTGTAGATGTTTAAGTTTTTTCCCCCCATTTGGCATTTAGACTTGAAAACGATTTGATATTGCAGTGTTTTCAGTCGTTTGTCATAGACACACACACACACACATAGTTCTTAAGTCCATGTCTGACTTACTTGTGCCCATATGATTGACTGGAAATATGAAACAAAATCCTGTTTAATTCACAATTTTATATTGCATTTTTCGATTAGATGTATGGATTGTTTGGAGGGCGTTGATATTCCCAGGGTTTTTGTTTGTCGCCCCATTCCTCATGGTTCTTGGCCGCCACAGAGATGATGAGCACCAAGAACATCGCTAGCAGGTAAGGCCACTGCATCTTAATAGAGGATTTGCTTATAACTGATGATTGGCATGGCTTTGTGTGGGACTTTTTATGTGATTTGAGATGCTAGAGAGATTATCAGTAAAAGTTCTTCCCCCAATGTGGGATTCACTAGGGACCTACATCTACATGTTTGTTTTTTAAATGATAAGAAAATGGCCATGAAGAAGACTCTTAGGAATGTACCAGAGTGATTTTATATAAAGCCAAAAATTTGTGAATGATTTAGGAAATCATTTGCTCGTTTGGTCTGGTCTTCTGTCCAAGAGCATGCCCAGATTCCTGAAATCGAAAGCCTTAACAGAACCTCAAACCGAATCACTCATTTGGTAGGTAACGTATCGCAATTATAATGCGTATCGGGATCAATCCCCATCTGGAAGTATTCTGCCTTTAATGTCATCATGTAATTAAATATTAAATAAAAAATTTGATACATTTCTAAATTGGAAATTTAACAAAATCTGGTTTCTTTCTTAACTTAAGATTTAACTAAAATTAAATTATCTACAATATATAATTTAAATGGATATTTTTTTGGATTTATAGGAATTATGCAACTTGTAAACGCTTTTTCTGGTACTTTTGCCCCCTTGCTTCATTTGGACCACTCCCAATCAAATCCATGCTAGGCTGTCTTAGAGCTTTTGTGCCGGCGCATATCATGACGAAGCCACTCTTGACTTATTGTTGTATCATTATGGCCTTGTACTGGGGTCAGAGGTCAACTCTTTTTGGATTTGGAACTGGAGTTTTGGTTACTGTCATTTTCATTGCCGGTAGTGTAATCCGTCTCAATTTCACGTAATTCAATTTTTTGCTCACGCATGGCGCGCTGAAATCAAAGGTGATGGGTGTTATCATATCAGAGATATTTTATTTTATTATTACCTTGACGCACTCCTGATAGACCCGGAAAATTGGAGCACACACCGAATCGTCCGTCTGTCCTTTGAGGAAGCGTTCGGAAAACCAGCTGTTGAAACAGGCATCGTACTGCTTTTTCAGCTCGTTGCAATCATCACCAATGCTGTTCATAATTAAGTTAGATATCTGCTAGAAAGTGTTAAATAATAATTTGGCCGAAAAAATGTGCCTTCTGAGGCAGCAATTTGTATGGCATTGCCAGATCAACAATTTGGCAGTTAACAGCTGTTTGGCATTTTAAACTAGTGTTGTAAAGCGTTTCGATTAGGAAAGCCGCTAAACGTAAATTTTTTCAAATTACTCCTCTTAAGTTTTCTAATGGTCAAGTTGTGACAAAACCGTGATCATGCTGTGTAAAGCTCATTCTATTCTATCCATTCTATCATTGATTGTTATCTCCTTCAGGAGCGTAAAAGAGACGGGTAAACAACACACCTGAAGTTTAAAAGATTTTGTGAAATTCGGAAACATAAAAAAAGATAGAAAATCATAAAAATGCAGCTAAATCGATTTGGAAATTTGGAGAATAAAGATGCAATTATTTTTGCGTATCAAACGAATAGGATCAGAAATCTAGATATTAGATACTCTTTTGTATTGTATTGATAAAGGTTACGAACTCCATATCTACCAGGCCTGTTCTCAATTCCACTTCGGTTTTCGTATAAACGTTTGTAAGTTGAACTCCAAGTTGATAAGGTTATATGGAAGGTGACACTTATTTCTACGGTTACTAGATCCGGTCGAAGTAAAATCGGAATTGCTTTAGCAGTTGAAACCGACAGCTCAATGCCAAGTGGATTTAATTCGTAGAAAATGAATGCATGGATATAGTAACCACAGATTTCCTTGCCACCTTCCATATACATTTGTATAAGTAATATGGCCAATTATCTAGCTTGTCTAGCTGTATAGCTTTGTCCGTCCGTCTCACAGTGGGAGATTTTTTTTATTGTACCTGAACATTTTTTTTACGAGTTAGCGCAGGTGAAAGCAGCTGATGTTTGTTTTTTTAGTATCACTATAGATTTGTTCATAAGTTCAAAAGTAAAAGTTTAACACTAGAATTTGTTTTTAAATATTACTGTAATGTATAGTATTGCATTATAAGATAAGTAAAACTGGATGTTTTTGCTCATAACTTGAGTATCGTTCATCCGATCTATATCATTCCTTCAGCAAATCGATTAATAATATTTAATTTTAATATTTATAGATATTAAAATATCTCTAGAAGGAAAGAAACAAAACTGTGATATGACGTTTTTTCCAAATTGCATGCGCGGGAGGGGGTATGGCAAAAATTTAAAATAATCTTGATCTGCCTGCAAGTATAAGAAATATATGTCCCAAACATGTCAAACCTCTATCTCTTACCATCTTTGAGATCTGTGCGTTTATACAGACGTGCAGGCAGACAGACGGACAGATAGACAGACGGCTATATCAACTCGGCTGTTGATGCTGATCAAGAATATATATACTTTATAGGGTCGGAAACGATTCCTTCTCCTTGTTACATACCTTTGCACAAACATAATATACATACTCTGTGTACCTTTGGTACAGAGTAAAAAAAGAATTGGGCTATATTTGGATTGTTGTGATTACACAAATTTTGTTATGTTAGTTTTTTAGGTATTATACATCAAATTATTAAAAATCAATAATTCCCAAATAAGACTTATTTTTCGAGGAGTAAATAAAAATCAAAAATTAATGCTCACTTCTTGAATATTACAAAAATAAAAAATATAAGAATTGAATATATTAAAAAATAAGCATAGTTTTTTAATTTTAAATAAAAAACTCAAATCAATAAATTATTCTTTGAGTAATTAATAAAACTCAAAATATAATTCTCAAAAATTTATTTTTATACCCTTGTAAAGGGTATATTAAAATTGTCGAGATGTTTGTAACGCATAGAAGGAAGCATCTCCGACCACATAAAGTATATATATTCTTGATCAGCATGACGAGCTGAGTTGATATAGCCATGTCCGTCTGTCCGTCTCTTTTAAAGCCATCTTAACCAAACTTTGCACGAAGTCTTTTGGTAAAAATAGCTGCCATAGGAACCATCGGTCGAAAATGTTGTTTTAGTGATAAAAACTTTTTTGTCTTCAACGCAAACGTCCCCAAACCTCGTATGTATAAGTTTTCTATGATTTCACATAATTCCACCAAGTTTGATAGGACACCTATATAGTATAGCTGCCATAGAAATTGGGTGTTGAAAATGTATATAGGAGGCCTGTCAAAAATGTGTACATTTGGTCGAATGTACATATTGGTGTCTGTGAAATCAAGCTACTAGTTTATATAAATCATACAAGCTACAAGGGTATAAAAACTTCGGTCGAGCCAAAGTTAGCTTTCCTCTATTTTTTCTTAAAAAATTACTCGGATAAAAATCTTCAGGGATTTCTATAGTCCTTCGGCTAAGGATAATTTTGGTATATTCCAAACGTTTATTCTTTACCAATGAATTTTTAGATCAAAAATAGAAAAATAAGACTTATTTTCAGTCCCCCTTTTAAACTGATCTGCGAAAGTTGATCGAAATCGCTAGCCGTTGAAGCGAGCTTTTTCAAGTGTATTTAAACTTCGGCCCAGACGAAGTTAGCTTTGCTTTCTCGTTTGATATTATAACATCCTATGAAAATCTAATATCAATTTAACATTAAATGGTTCTTATTAATAACGATATTAAAACTATCTAGTCAGAATGGATACCAAAATCATCCACGTCAACATCATTATCAACAAATATCCATTTTTTTTGTGTAGGATTAAACCAATACGAGGATTCAATCAGTACGAGGCTTCAACAAGTACGAGGATTCAACCAGTACACTTAACAAGAAAGCGTACGTATTGGAATTTGATCTCTTTATACATTTTTATTTACTTTTATGGTGTTTTTTTATTAATAGAAGAGCGGATCCGAATTTTTCTACATTTGCGCCTGAACACGATAAGGAGGCGAATGAAAAGGACTTTCGTCGACTGTAAAAACACGCAAAGACAAGGTAACGGTCAAGTGTGTTGATCTCAAACAAAATTTTTTTTTATCCTTCTAGAGTATCTCTTGTTGTTGTCCTCTTCGAATTTTTGTATGATACTCTCCACAGAATATGGCAAGGTTAACCCAAGACATCCCTCCGACCTTTGGGTCCATGGATGGCGTCCCTCGGGCCGCCTCATCAATTTAGCCACTTATGCATCCTTTTGGCACCATTCCCTTCCAATCTTTGTACGCTGTTGAAATATTTCAATTATACGATAAGCGACTGGACACCTCAACTCAACCATAAAGCTGGCAGTTCAGAAGCAACAGATATGTTCTGCACCAGGGCAGTTTAACGCCTGCCGAATATTCAGGTAGACAACTGAATGGTGTCGTTGGTTTTCGAAAGCTTCCATAATGTGGTTGCAGAGTCTGTGAACTTGCTGTAAGTAAAAAGTAAAATTGGCTCAAACACAGCACCTCCAGGAGGGCCAGGGCCAAGCTTCTCTCAATCTCTTGGCGTGTGTGCTTATAATTTTACGCACAAGAGAAAGGGACCTAACAGTTTAATGCCGAATCCGAACGGCAATAGAGAATTTTTTTTTGCTTTTTCATGGCTAGTTACTTCACAGCTGGCGCCAGTAGCTGGTGAAGGTGATCGGGTGTGTAAAAGCTTTTTTCTAAAGAAAGAAAAAACTTTTTCTATTAGATGGTCCGAGAAAGAGGAGGCGGGATCGAACCCACCAACCTCCCGCACCAGCAGCCACACATACAATTGGTACGCCACGTCCAAACTTGCTGTGGAATGCAATAATTCGTCTGTTGGAGTCGGTCGTGTCCTTGTTGGGAACCACTACGATTACCGCACACTTCCATGGGTACGGAAAGAAATGAAGTTGAGCCATCGCGGTAAACATTACATTAGCGGGAACAAAACTCCAATTTCCCTAAGAACCTGGACTGTTTTGCCGTCAACATCGTCGATTGTGGGTGTCTTAGTGAGCTTTTGCTGTCTAAGAAAAAATAGTAATAAAAAAATAAAGTTTTACTTAATTTTAAAACTATATTACGGCCTGTCGCAATGCCTTTTTTACGGCCGGATCTCTCTATTCCTTAACCTTCCCACCATAAAAGTAAATAATACTTAAAATCAAAATCATTTTTAGAAAAAGACTTTATTAAATTGTATATAGGTTATTAATAGGCATACAAACAATAGACATAAATACACGACATTTATATTTAATTTTCCCCATTTGTGTTTGTCATATCTATCCTTGTTATTCAACCCATAAAAAACGCCATATTATTTATGTATGATTATTTAAAAATTTCAATAAACTCTATCACAATATGAGAATTTCCATTTTTGTTGTTTTTTTTGTAAATTTTTAAAAATATTTTTCGCTTATAAAAATATATTTTGTATTTATTAGCTTTAGATTAAATTTAATTTGCCATCGTAAAATATCTTGTCAGTGGGACGGACAACAGCTTGTTTTAAAAAAGAAGACAACGTAAAATTACACAAATGCAAAATACATAAAATTAAATTTATTTTTTATGCTTAAGCTGATAACTTTACATTTAAGGCCTACTTTTGCTTTCCTTTGTTTAAACTTTAAGGCTGCTGTTGCTTAATTTAAATGATGTGCGTTTAAGGGGGCTCAGTTCTTATCAAACAGCCTCATTTAAGTTTTGTTCATTCACTTAGATCTAGTTACACATACATATGTAGGTAATTCTATATTCAATTCCTTAATTGAGCTTGTTTTTTTTTTAATTTTCCTTTTTTTTTCTTAGCATTTTCAGTCTAACAAAATACTTTTTTCGAGAAATTATTCGGGATTTCGTTTGGGTTCACATATATTTGCTGGATATATGATATGTAAATTTTCTCTAGCTCTAATATTTGCACTTATAGCATATATATATATATATTTATAATCCAGAGGGCACACAATTTTTCCGAGCTACCAAAATCAAGGTCCAAAATTTTCTTTCGAGGGGAATGGGTCAGGAGGGAATACACCTAAAAGCAGCTGCATAAATTTAACTAAACTAAATACACAGAATTAAATTATACTTAAGAGACAACAATATGTTTTTGCCACCAACTCAAGTCGTTTCAAACGCTTGACCAAAACTGTTGTCATGTCCATTGTTAGGGGGCGGGTGGTGGGGGTGGCTTGGTTACTACACAACTAAGAGCAACATAAACAACGAAAAATTAGGTTTAATAGAGAAATTCGACTAATTTTGTGTGCAGGCGCGGCTCTGCTTCCGGCTGACTCATCATATATAGGTTCGCTTCACTTTGGTCAGCGTTGAGGTCTTGCAGGGCAGCTCTTTTTCCAAATGTTCTGTGGAATTTTTACACTCATGACTGCGATCCTTTTCCAAATCCAGATTTGGTGTTTTCTGGGTTGTGGTATACGGATTAGAGCCCATAAGTAGATTGATATCCTTGCCGGTATTCTGATGCTTAAAGGGACTGTGGAAAGAAAAAATGAGTAATCGAAGGGAAATCAACTAACAATGCTCTGCTTTCTACTTACATGGACTTGCCAAAATGATTATGATGGCTCTCATCAAGTCGTTCCTCCTTATAGCGATTCCTTAACTGAACACACACAATGCCCGCCACTCCACCCACCAGAAAGGTAATAAACGTAGCCACCATCAAAGAGAGACTGCTCACACTTGCCCTTTGCACTTCATCCACATTCGCAATCGACTTCTGCGGATCTGCATTTAAATTCGGCATTTCCTGTTCGGGATCCATGGAGGTAAGTGTGATTTTATTTAAACCAAAATCATCGCCACCAGTAGGTTGCTGCTCCAGGCTGGGTTGATTGCCGGGTGCCGCCGCGTTCAAGACTCCCACATTGGAATAATGCAGTTTCTGCTCTTCCGTTGGTGTTGGAGCCATAGTGACAAAGCTTACGGTCTCCGCTCCCGGCTGATCACGAGCGATTTTGGGACAGAGCGATGCGGCCGCTTTTTTGGTGGTGTTTAAACTCTGAAGATAAGTCTTAGTGCCAAATTTATGTTGACTAGAGGCCAAATTCTTGCACTCATGAGTCTGCAAATCCCAGGCACAATTGGGGTCCTGTAGACTCAAACAACCCAGACAGTCCACTATGTAGGAACAATGATGCAGAGGCACCGTAACCAGGCTGCCATCACTGACCACCACCAAGGTGTTCTTCTTGGAAGAGATGACAAACTCGCGGATGGGAGTGCCCAACGGTAGCACTTGCATCTCTGATATAACCACTGTCTTAAGGCGATCCGCACTGGAATTCTGATGGGTGGTCAGCATGTTGATGAACTTGGTTACTTTGCCATCATCCGTTCCACTATAAATCACATCATAGTGAATACCACTCAAGGATCTGATTTGAGGATCTACGGCAATAGCTGTGAGACGATGATGTAAATTCACTTTGGTTAGCAGAGGTCGACCATGCTGGGAGGGCACAGCCAATTCCATTAAAGGATGATTCTTGATAAAGTTTACTGCAATACTGGACAAAGTCCGAGAATCGTCTACACACTGTCCTGGTCGAGGTTTGGGCACTTGCTCTCGTTCGACGGGCAACCAATGGGATTGTGAATCTTTCTGTGATTTAAAATCACCATCAAAGGCAGCCAATATATCATCAACATTGAAGGCACACACTGCCGAACCAGGAATAGCATTCACCGAGGTGGTAAAGACGGCATAGACCAAAGATTGGGAGCCGCTCTCTACAATGGGACTAATGGCCTCTATAATGGGAATAGAGAAAGATAAAGAAAAGGAAGAGAGATTAGTCAAATTGAACTGAAACGTACTCCAATTTTAGACGGTTATTCTGGAAGCCAACAGTTTTAAAAATTGGATAATCTTGGTTAAGTATGATCTAAACTTTCCTTAGCTAGATCTTAAACTCATTTGGAATAAAACTTAACTAAAGTGAAAAATTCACATTAACTTATTATACCCGTTACTCGTAGAGTAAAAGGGTCTACTAAAGTCGTGCAAATGTATGTAACAGGCAGAAGGAATCATTTCCGACCATATAAAGTATATATATTCTTGATCAGCATCAACAGCCGAGTCGATATAGCCATGTCCGTCTGTCCGTCTGTCCGTCTGTCCGTCCGTCCGTCCGTCCGTCCGTCCGTCCGTCTGTCTGTATGAACACCTAGATCTCAGAGACTAGAAGAGCTAGAGCAACCAAATTTGAAACGTAGACTCCTATTGTCTGCACGCAGATCAAGTTTATTTTCAATTTTTGCCACGCCCCCTCACGCCCCCGCAATTTAAAAAAAACGTCATATCTCCTACAGTTTTGATGATAGATGGTTCGTACTTTCTCAGAGATATCTAGTTCTGTAAAATTGATTTATCGATTTGCTGAAGGAATGATAAAGATCGGATGAACGATATCTCAAGTTATGAGCAAAAAACGATCAGTTAACACCCACCACCCACCCCACTCATAACCTATAGCATTGCGTTCAGCAGCAATCGTTAGTTGAGTAGAGAGAGAGAGAGAGAGAGAGAGAGAGAGAGACGAGTTAAAAAATGTTGCATACTTTTCGGCTGACCCACCTCAGGCATATAGTAAGGCTATTAAACATTTGTTTCCATGAGTAACGGGTATATCGAAGTCGGTTAGAGCCGACATTAACTTACGCTCTCGTCTGTTTATCTAAAAGAGTTACTATCCCACTTTAAAACATTGTAACATTGTAAGGCCATTTGAGGACACACGCACATACAAAGGCCACAGGCTGCGTAGCGCTTTCTCGTTGTGCCAGTTTTTGCTGTTGAGTGACATTGGCGTTCCCAAGCGATTATGGCATTGCAGGCATGAGGATGAAGGTGATGGCTGACATTGGATCAGGCAAAGATCGCTGATGATTTGGCAGAGATGCCAATGGAACAGCTGTACGGTCAAGTAGCCTACTTTGTGGTGTGTTCCTGTTTTGAAGTTATGTGCAAGCACACCTAAATTCCAATATTCAGGGCTGCAACCCGAAGGATTGTTCGAAACTCCGGTTAACGGGTTCGGACGAAAAGTTATTAATTGTGAACGTTCACAAATGTAAGGTTCGAGGTATTTATCCAAAGGTTTGGTTCGAATTCAATTTAAATTTTTAAGGCATATATCTACGTTTATACACACAATATTTATTGTGCTTAGTGCCCTTTAAAGTATGCAATGCTTTTGACAAGGAACGATTCAGAATGATATTTATTTTATATTGGGCTTAACACAAGATTATATTGTATACCTATACCTGGTCCGACAATCTGGATGAACTTACAGTGTGGATTATTTATGACGCTACCACAACTGGCTATCAATGTCTGCGTTCTAGTAGATAACTCTAAAAGGAAATTAATTTTGCCAACTTTGAAGGGCATTAATCATGATAAATTTTGTGTGTATAAACGTAGTATATGTCGAGTTATTGTTTGACTTCTTTGATCTGACCAAATAATTTTTAAGGTTAAAAAGGCAGTAAGGGGGTAGCTTTAAACGGTAAAAAATTGATTTGATTTGCAAAACTTTAAGGCATTGGATTCCGACGGTTGTCTATCAATGCCATAGAAGGTTCCAATATTACTTTCCTGAAGAATTTGAGACTCTGTCGCACAATATCCACCAGATATTAAACAATCTTAAGACAGCATATCAGAACTTTATACTTATATAATTTATAATGAACCGAACCAAAAATGTAGGTTCAAAACCAGGTTAAGGTTCAGCTTTTTTTGCACGCTGGGTTCGGTTTAGGGATCGGCAAACTGTAAGATTCGATTCAAACCCGGGTTGCGGTCCTGCTGATATAAAATAGTACCGTAGTCTGAACTGATCTGTATTGTACAAAAAGGTAGGACAACTAAGACATTAAACTAAATCAATATAATTTTCAGAAAAATTAAATTTATTCATCTAGACACTGAAGTGAGGTTATACCGAATGAAACAGAACTCCGAATGAACAGAAAACAGAACTATAGTTTTCTGAATAAATAATAAATGGGTTTAGGTTTCCCGAGGTCATGTTATGTTAACTTCAAAACAGAAACACATCCACCACAAAGGAGGCTGGTAGACTGTTTATGGAATCACCCGGTCCCATCTTCAGCAGTCTTACTACAATATACTTAAACTAAAAATCAGGTTTAACTTAACTGTACTAAGTGAAGTTTTTAGAGGGATATTTGAGATCTTTTTTTATAGAGGACTATTTGAGTTTTCAATTGAATCAATCTACTTACGTATCTCATCAAAGTGGAATGGAAACTCTCCAGGCACCGAGCAATTAAGTCTTGCCTTCAAGAACGAGGTCCAACTCTTGCCATGATTATATGGTCCACCACGATCATTTTTACAAACTCTCGCCACTCTCGAGTACACAGCCTTGCCAAAGTTCATAAACTCCATGGACAATTCCCGAAAGAAGAACAATACATAGCCATTCCTCTCGATGGCGCCCACAAAATCGGGTTGGTTCAGTTGTTTGAGATCATATTGTTCGGTGCGCAAATTCTCGCGATAAATCAAAGGATCGCCACCAGAAAAATCCGCTACAGTTGCACTGTACAAGTGTCCATCGGCAAAGACATAGGTACTATTGTGTGCGGGACTATATGGACACAAACCCTGTGCCTCCACATCCCGTGTAATCTCGTAATGCATGCCCTTAATTTCGCCGCCTTCTGCCTCGGCTGGGGCATAGTGACGGCAACGCGGCTTATAAGAATTCGTACCACATAGCAGCACCTGGCCATCAGTCATACGGGCATAGACTCGCAAATAATTATGACAATCCCATTCGTGTTTGCCTTTTAGGGCGCACAATTCACGATCTGCCACCTCGCTGACCCATTCCAAACGGCTGATTTCCCTCAGCCCCTGCAGGCTGATGTTGTAGATGACGTCCCTAGAAGAAAGAAGAATAAACAATTGAATTATATAATTATATATGCACTAGGCTTGAATGAAACTTAATTGCTGGCTAGCATGTGCCCCGATTGCTAATTGGCTGATGACCAAATGGAACTCGTCTCGACACGACTCGACATTTGTGTGCCAGGCACAACCATAACTCAAGGTTGCAAATAATTAGAGCTCATAAATGAAGTAGTATAAAATTGCAAATTAGGATTATTGCTCATTATGATTAGTTCTCGTCTGGGTCTGAGTAGTAGAGGGAAAGTCGATAATGTAAAAATGCAGTTAAACAAAATTTTCTAAGAAATTTAAAGTGAATGTACGAGATTACCCAAGCGCTGGCTTCCTTTCTAAGTCATGTGTGCGGAAAAACAAAAGAAAAGTTTTCTGAAATCGGCAGAGCTAAATAATACGTTTTTTATACACACTCTAATGCTCTTCCATTAAAATTTTCGATTAAGTGGAGATATAATTAACAAAGAATTGCAAATAATCTTTTGTTTTTTGGTTGCATCTTTTATAAGACAAAATAAAAAAAGCGACTAATTTAGACGACGATAGCAAAGTATAGTTGCCTAAACCTATGAAAGGACCGGAAAGCTCTTGTAACAGCTATACTTCCTTTTTTTGTCATCCTTTTTTGTCATACATTTTAATTATTTATAAAACCGTAATTCCCTTTTAAATGTTTCATATTAATAAAACCAAAAGTATGAATGCATGCGGCTAAATCGTCTGGTTGAGTGAAAATCCTGATATTGTAAATAAGCAAGTTGCGGGCCTGCATAATGCCAATTCACAAACACTTCCAGGAAAGCAAATGAGGAATGCCTAGCTTTGCACTTGAATTGAATGGAAAATTAACACATAACATAAAAAAAAACAAACAACGCAATTTCAATGGCGCGTTAATTATTCCGCGAATCGAACAGTCAGTTCTGTTTGTATAAATATTTAAAGGTGGCTTGTGCCAATATAAAAATGCTATAAACAGGTAGAAAAAAGGCACTTACTTGGCACCCACTAAAACACTTTCATCATTGTGATCCAAAATCTTAAAATAGTCCGTTGTATTGCCAATTAAATGGGCCAAGATTTTATCTTGTTCTGCAAACAGAAGGGAAGAGAAAATAAAGGAAAATTTGTTAAGTTATATAAACAAAATTCTGTATAATTAAAATTCCAGTTCCAGTTGCTGCTATTGTTGCTTCAGAGGAAATGGTAATTTGTTGCTAGCATTGCGAAAAATTGAGCATGATAAGCACAAGAGCTGGAAATCAGTGCCGAGGCAACAGCAACAGCAGCAACAGTTGTTTTGTCATTGATAAACAGCAAAAACAAATAAACAATAAAAATAATAATAAATGTTAGATATACAGCACGTACTTGTTTGTAAATCGGGTCGCACATCGGGCATCCAAGCACCAACGATTGTCAGGCCAAAGATTAGCAAAATTAGTGAAGAAGTTGCGACTGCTGCCGTCGTCGTGTCAGACCTGTGACGACGGGTTATACTCTGGTAATCGGTAATTAGCATTGTGAACGAATGAGCGTTGAAGGTCTCTTAATGTTGTTGCCGTAGTTGTTGATGTTGTTGTTGCTGAGTTCAATTGATGTCTGCGCCTCGCGTACTTGAACAAACTATCTTGTTGTGTTCTGATGATTCAGCAGCGCTTGGCTTGGCTTGGCTTGGGTGGTGCCAATGGGGCTGGCCTGGCCTGACTGGTTTTAATCACTGCTATTGCTGCTGCTGCCGCTCATTCTGATGTCTGCCATTGTCGCTGCTGTTGTTAATATTATTATTGTAGCTGCTGCGGCTGGGCATTGCTTGTAATTTCTAGTCGCTGCTGCTGATGTGGCGACACAATAATTTACACCACACCAACAACTTGTTGTTGCTGTTTTTATTTTTAATGCAATTATGTTGCTTTCAGTCACCCAAAGAAAACGCAAAATCTGCAATGAGAGAGTTGTGGTTAAGAGGAGGGGCAAAAAACTATGTTAGCATTATACGAATTCTCTAGTTTGGAATGTAAAAGTAATTAAAATTAACACTAAAGATTTATCACCAGTTTGGTAAAAGAAATGAGAGAATGATTTAATTCAAATAAAACCAAATTTAGAGAAAGCACTGGCAGAACCTGTTCTTGCAAAGATCCTTAACCCATTAAGGACTGCCCATAGATCGACTCGTACGATTTTGATGAAATTGGTGGAAATGTGTGCCTGAGAGACGAAAGAAGTTGATAGAGAAAAAAATATTTTTTTTAATTTAAAAATAAACATGTTTTCCGCATAAAGATTAAAAAAAAGTATAGCAAATAAAATTTTAAGTGCACATTATGGACTGTTGGGAATTTTTAAAACCCATTGTCACTAGATCTGGAGTGAAAGTCAGATGTGTTGACACATCGCTGTATATTTTTCTCCATTGACTACAGGACACCTCAAGGTATCTGTTACGGGAGAGCGTTTTTCGAGTCCTCGTTATGTTTATACATAACTTTAAAACAGGAACAAACCACACCATAAAGGAGGAATCATCAGCGATCGTTGCCTAGTCCAAAGTCAGAAAACAACGCCCTCCTCATGCCTGCAATGCCATAATCACTTTGATGAATATTTTTCACTGCCACCATTCTGCCAAGTTCGATCAAAATCGGATGACAAGAAAGAATAGCTGCCATAGAACCAATCGATCTGAGAAATGGTCTTAATGAGAACAGCATTAACATTGTTAAATATTAAAAACTATTTTTCTACCTATGACTTATTACCTATTAGAGTCCGCGATTCAGTTAGCTCCAGAAATCACGTTATTAACTGAACTGGTGGTTAAAGCCCTCTGGGAGCCACTTAGCCGAATCAGTTTAATTCCCGAGCGATTTGCATTCCACTCAATTTAGTTGTGCAAAAATTAAAGCCCTGCTATTCCGTTTTGAACACGAACCGCCAAGACTGATTGAACGTTTAATGTTTAAATTTGACAATCAATATTTTAAGATAGTTTAAAAAAAAAGGCCCTGCTCCCAATATCGCAAAATGTTTTGCGATTTGGAAGAAAATCTGGTCCAAAAACTGGTTTCAACTAGCTACATTTTTGCGAAATATGCCGAAATGGCTTTTTCCAGTATATTGAAGGGTTGGTAGTGATTATAGATGATTTTAGTGGTCGGAACACGAATCTGCTTTCAGAAATGGTCCATCACGTCTGGATATTAAATAATTTGAGCTTAAAGTGGCAAAAAATTTATATTTTTAACTTTTTATACCCTGTTCCCATTAAAAATGGGAAAAGGGGATCATGAAGTTGTGCAAATGTATGTAACAGGCAGAAGTAAGCTTCTCCGACCCTATAAAGTATATATATTCTTGATCAACAGCCGAGTCGATATAGCCATGTCCGTCTGTCTGTCTGTCTGTATGAACGCGTCGATCTCAGAGACTATAAGAGATAGAGACACAAATTTTGGCATGCACATAGGTCTATACCGTACCCAGATCAAGTTTGTTTCAGATTTTGAAAATATCCCCCCCTCAAACCGCAAAAAACTGTCACAGACACAATTTTAGTGTTAGAACCTGGTGGCTTAATATATACTATCCTAGGCCTAGATGTGCTACTCTCAAAAGTTTAGACACGTTTTGCGTGGAACCTATGCTTTTGTTTTGACTCTCTTTGATATTATCGGAACGTACAACTCCTTAACTTTGATATAAACTATCCCTAAGCCAGCAGTATTGCCATTTCAGCTATTTAGTTGCTAGATCTACCAATTTTGAAAGTGAAAATGCTATTAAATTTTTGAAAATATTATCAGTGGCAATTTTTAAATTATTTTTAGCTTTTTTATTTAGATGTTTCGTTACTTTTCAGTCGAATTGCAAAATAATGCCTACGCCTGAGAATTCCTTGAAAAGTGTGTTTTTTTAAATGTTTTTTGTTGGACTTTAGTTCTAGAAAGCTTAATTTTTAAGTTTTGACTTTCATCAATTTTTTTGTAGACTTTTTTATATTAACCCTCTAGTGCCTACATTGATTTTCAAAATAAAAAAATTAATTTTGGGTTTAATTTGTGTTAAAAATCAATTTTTAACACATAAAATTTTAATAATTTTTTATTCGATGAATTCAGACCGTCCAGAGGCGTTCTTGGGCACTAGAGGGTAGCAATTATTTATAGCAAATTTAACAACTTTTGGACCCTGTATTCTGGCAACATTGCTAACCATGGTTTTTCAAATGCTTTGGAAAATAAGTGTTTATCGACATGTCAATATTATGTTGACACGAAATTTCCATTATCAATTTGTTTATTTGATATCGATTTTGATATTTTGGAAAATATCTATTACCCAACAGCAAACATTTATAGTTTTGTAGAAGGTTCGGTCCAATACAACAGCTGAAATAAATTGTACCTTAAGCTTCTCATTTGTTTTTAAATTGTATTTGTTTTTCCACGTTTTATTTTGAAATTCAATCTATTTATTTTCACTTCAACTTGGGCGTTTATAAATTTGTATTATTTCACTTCTTTCTTTGCATTACCGCATCTGATAATTAATTCCCAATTATATTATAGCAACATCCAAAAACTTGTTTAGCTGGCGAATTCTGCACACTTTCTTTTCGTATTGTATCGGCGCTGCTTCAGTTGAAATATTCGGCAAAAGCGAACCGCGCGTTGGCCAGACTCGACAAACACTGAACACAAAAAGTGCGAAAAGCAAACAAATTAATAGTTACACCCGCGCCGCTATACAGTTTAAGAGGCACTAAGCCTGCACTCTCCCTCTCTCTCTGTTGCTCTGTCTTTTGCTCGCTTACAGGCGTTTCGCTTGGCATATGTCACGCACCTATTTCGCGTCCTGTCAATGGGAGTTTTGTATGACTCAGTCGCTTTTAGGTTTTCCTGCTTTTTTTTGTTGGGAATCACGTGCGGTATTTTCCGCCAATTTCCCTTCTGATCAGGACGTGACCAGCTCCTTACACATATACTCTCACGTAATTTCCATGTGGGTTTCAGGTCGATACAGTTTTCTCACGCATTTGTCGTCACACTTGGTAAATTTTTTACCTACGCGCGCTCTCCGTCTGACAGATCTTCAATAAATTGCTTTATTGGCCCATTGAAGGTCAGCAACTTGTTGTCTGTGGGTTTGGGTCTCATCTTGCCGTCGTCGTCACAGGTCAAGCGGGCCATCTCACGCGGGTTTTGTAATTGAGCAGCCCAAAGTGTTGAAATTATGGGGGTTGGCCTTTAGAATATGATGAATGGAATGGAATACTTAATAAATAGTATCACTTGATGCTTAATTGCTTTATCTTTCGTTGGCTGACTCGAGTATTTAACTTCAAAATTGTTCCGGTAAAATTGCAAATCGTCAAAATTCGATCGCCTTTAATCACAATATAAAATCGAAATAAGAAATACTTGGGTCGCTTTTAAAGTATTCATTGAAAAGCTTCACATTTTGAGCACTTACGAATTATCTCGGAAAATCTAAAATGCAAGAACGATATAAGACTTGCCGTGACATTAATTCCACCTATTTACATATGAAAATGACATGAATATTTGTCCGTATAAAAACTCTTCCTCTTCCGCTCAAAGCAAAGCTAAGTAAATATGAATAAATACAACAACGGTGCATCAAAAGCCCTTAATTAAATATACTAAGGGCTGATTTCTAATCTTCTAAGAAGAAGAGAAATCGGCCCTTAATATGTAATCAAGAATTTAGGTAATTGAACCCAAAAAAAATATCATCAACCTACTTTATGGTTTCTTCAAATTGAGGAAACGACTCCAAAAAGCAGGAAGCGGTCGGAAAAACTGATACCATATATCTTTAGAGAAACAAAGGGGAAGTTTATTTCCAATGGCCGAAATTTTTCGACGAATCATTATTCACCATGTCAAAGTTAGCTATCAACTCAAACTCAAAACGTGAGTTTGATAAGTCACCTGCTCTGAACCATTGACTTGGAACCTATAAGATGTATTGGTTCTGCACATTAAAGAAAAAATGGGATGTCAAAGTAAATGTAAAATTGCTCTTCGTCATACTAAAAGTTATCATTATTTTTTTTTAAATTTAAACCCCAACTTATGTCTGGGACAAATGTTCTGTTAAGGAGAAACTTATCCTAAAAATTAAAACATTTTGTATTTAATTGGATTTTGAAATAATTAGTTCAATATTCTTTACCTACACAAGGAAAATTTTCTACCACAACTCATATTCAATAAACGTAAACGGCATAAAGCGATCGTTCGTAACATTAACAGAAACCGAAATCGTTATTCTTTTCGGGTTTAATCACCAATTGGAAATTTTTTATATTTTTAAGCTTTCCCACAAATTTGATTCTTTCTCTAAGGAAAACTCCCTTCTAGGGAAAATTAAAAGACTCGTGAAATTTATTCCATTTGGATCAGGGATTTAATCCGGTTTATTCATAGACGAATTAAATAACGTATACTAGCGATGCAAAAATATTTTTATGAATACAAAAATGTAAGGGTTCAGTTGGGTTCGGGTGTACTTCCTATCTAGGGAATTGGAATTAGAAAAGACAGAGAATTGCCTTCTGAAACCCATTCTTTTTTATAAGTTACATTTTTGGACCCTCGTTATAAAGTAACGGTAAGTACTGAGAAGTAAATATACTTGTATCACTCTTTTAGGGCCGATTTCTCATGTTCCTGTTTTTGAAAATCCAGGTGGATTTGGTAAATTGGCATTGCTCATTTAGAGTATGAGCTAAACAAATGCGGGAAATCTATCTATGTTTGTAAAAAAACAGGATCATGGAAAAAGGCCTTTAAAAAATATTTAAATTCGATTTTCATCGTATTTTATAACACACGAATCAAATGATTTGAGTTATCTCAGAATTTAATTTTTCGGATGTTCTATTGGTCTATGTATTTATTGCTTTCAACAATTGAAGAATACTTTAATGTATATAAAAAGATTATATTTAATTGTTTTACACTATTCGAAAGTCGACAACGGCCTGATATAGAAGAATTTAACCAGAGCTTAAAACCGTAACCGTTAACCGAAATAAACAGTTTCAAATCACGTATCAGAACCGGAATCAATAAAAATGTTTACCAAAATTCGAACCGCAAGATATTTGCATAAAAGTGTGTTGAGCGATGTTTGTTTACATTTGTAGGTCCTGTGGCCACATAAAGTAACCTTTCCCAACAAAATTAGTTTTAATATAAGCTGAATTGAATGTCGTTACAGAAACCCCAAACGCGAAGTTTAGATTTTGTTCATAAGAAACAAATTGTTGGATTATTAAATGCAAAATCCATTTGACTACTTTTTGGTAAGGTTTAAGTTTAAATTATTCTGAACAATTTTCTAATCAAAAATTCTAGTTGATAGTCTTTCGTCTCCTCTAATTTATTAAATTTTCGACATCACCGCGCTTTTAAAAGGTATAGCCAAAAAAAACTATAAAAAATTTCGATATTTTTACTAGGGACCGTAAGTAACGATTATTATGTATATTTTTAGTAAAAAATCACCAACTTAGAATAGCCGATGACGGAAAAATATTATACCAGAATGATTCTTTTTGGATAATCTATGCTAATCCGCCATGATTAACGGTATTAATCATTGGTAATGACTATTTTAAAGTAATATTTTTAAAACTCAACAATAATGAATATTTTTGAGCAAAAAATTTAAAAATTGAAGTTTGCTATCTTATCTGGAGCAAAAGTTTGCACATATTTGTAAGCCTGTTTAATTCATTTTTAGAATCTATAAAAGTAAAATCAAATTTTAACCTTTTATTTTAAATTACAGATTTTGTACAAATATTGTATGAAATTGTTGTCATATAACCAATTAATTGTACAGATTTAGATATGGGCATTTCCACAGGAACCATCCTGAGGCCAGACTAAAAATGTTCATAAAAAATGATATTTTTTACATTCGGAAATGCTGCTTGATTCCAAAATATGGTCAATTTTTTATTTTGAATTTTATGTTTGAGTCCGAACAGCCTTATCGTGTTTTTCTAAATCAAACTTTATTTGTTATTCAACCTTAAATTAAAGCTTATACAAAATGAATTTACACTTTAGCTACAAAAGAAAGCCTCTAAAACGGGCTTTAAATTTTAATTCAATAAACAGTTCTGACTAACATACTCAAACCTGATCTCTTGCCACAAAACATAAACATTTACAAAATCAATTACTTGAAAGAGTATTAAAGTTTCGCCTACTCTTTAATTGCTTTGCTATTTCGGTATAATTTTTAAAGCTGAGTTCTCATATTTCATCAGACGCGTTTGGTTCAATGCCAGGAAGTCCGTTCCGTTTTTGACAGCATCGAATTATGCTGGCATAAATTAATGAGCTGAATTTCGAAACAGGTTCCAGACGTTGGTTACTTATTGACTGATAAGCGTCTAAAGAGAGATAACAGATTCATTTCAACCAGATAACGGTGAAATGTATGTCACGTTTGGAATTTGTTGATGCACTTTTTACCTGGTCGCTGGGAGTGTGTGTGTGTGTGTGTGTGTGGGAAGAAGCGTGAGCGAACGTGCTAATATCAGATAATCCCTACAATTTTCGTCGAGGCCAGTAGGGGGGGAAATACGTGCTCTAAAAGAAATTGATTTCTGCGTATAGTTATTAGATGGACATGCTGCTTGTTTTTTGTTTTAACAACCATCATCGCCCACTTTCAGAAAAAAAAGTAAACGTGAGTCTCACACTGGACAACCTGTTTGGGTCCGGGTAACATGTACTTTTGAGGTGGGCGTCATTATAAAGTGGCAACAGGTGGCCAAAAGTGGAAGACAGACTGACTGGCGGGCTAGCTGGGTTTGTCAATTGTGTTTGCTTTAAATGAATTCTTTTTCTTATCAATCATAAAAACAGTTCATTGCTCTGCTGTTTCAATTTGTTCTTATCGACTGGAGAGCTATCGGGCCGGACTTCCGAACATGAATCACAGACTAATTTGGTTGAACGTAAATCTAGTTTTTACTGATGTTCAATGGAAGCTGCAGATGATTCAGCTGAATCTATAACAAATCAAGTGAATAATTTGAGAAAAAAATAAAATTAAAAACCTGGTTTAAATGAGCGTCACAAATATGGCATGACAAGTTTTTCATTCATTGAACAGAAACGTTAAATGGCGTAAAATTTGAACGTGGGAGTTTCTTAGTCTCTACACAGTCTTTTTTTCCATTTACTTTATCAATTTTCACAGTTTCCAGTGTAAACATTGAGAACTTAAGTGTTGGTGAAAACGGGTCACAATTTACACAGTTGCATTTCGGGGACATGTTCCACTTCCACTTGAAACGCACTTAGAAGTGAGAGAAATCAAGAGAGAGAGTGAGGGGCAGGGGGAGAGCTTTACCGTTAACTTGAACACTTTGCCACAAATTGATTATGCAGTTAATTTATTAGATTTTTTCCATTAGTTTATTCTTTCTTTTGACTTTTATTCAACACCAAACTTGTTTTACTGTTCTGAGACACACATAATTGCTTCTGGCTTTGGCCACCGCCTGAAAAAACAAGTCCAATTCACCTGTAGCTCTATAAGAAGCGTTCGGCTCGATACGCTTGCTTGGCCACCAAAAACTTTAACCACTTGGCTGCTGTTTACAGCATTTACACACACACACACACAGCCACATTGGCTTTCTTGTCTTACTTGTTTCTTATGTTTGTTGTTACTTGTTGTTGTTTTTATGTGTATGCGCATAAATTAAGAGCCAGCTATCGAGAGGGAGGGAGAGAGAGAGAAAAACACACGTCTGTACACAATCAAAACCTGTTTGTTGCTTTATACGCGTCTCTGCCTGGGTGTGTGTATAAAACGACAGACGACGACGAAGCGGGGGTGAGATTTGTATAGCATTTGTTTGAACACAATTTTCTTTGATTGAACTAGCAGATATAGACCAAATTTTTAGTCACACTCTTTAATTATGGCTTTGTTTAGCATTTACACTCACCAAACTTTATAAAATTATTGAAATAAATCATTAAATTAAGCAAAAAACACAGAACACGAACAAATGTATACACACTACACACTAGGCGGCCATTTTCGTTATGTCGATAGACACAGAAAAGAAGAGCTGCCCACTTGCGATAGAGTTAGGTATTTTTGAATAAGACGAACGGTCATACTGTCGATAAAATGCATTTAATTCGAAAGCGTGGCCACACTGAGAGAGGCAAGATTTTTGAATGTGATAGCTGGGAAAATAAACTTGTTTTTTTGAAATCCTACTAAAAAAAGATTTATACAAAAAGCTTTGCTTAATTCGCAGAGTTTTACAATGTTCTAAAACAACTTATAACCAACTTTCGTATTTTGTAACGTGACGCCAGCACATATTTTGGATTATATCTTTAGCACCTTATGGTTGACAATATTGATTATGCTGATTGTAGTGTTACTTTACTGCTATCCAAATATAATCTTTACAATCTTTTTAAAAATCCAAGATTTTCTTATTTCTTAAAAACATTTTTTCGTACAAACGTAGCGTCACGTCTGTTTGGAAATGCCCATTTGTTAGAATTAGAAACCATTTAAGCTATCTATTTATTTTTAGATATTTAGTAATTTTTCTCTTTTGCCAGTTTATTTTGAAAATTTTCAGTCGGGCCTGACACCACGAAAAATGCACATCTTTACAACTTCTTTTTCACCGAAGAAATAGTTCCCAATACCGGAAAGTTCCATTCGCTTTTATGGAGGCGTGAAACCTTTAAAGAATTCTTCTTTGCGATGGTATTGCAGCATGGGCTTTTATTGTTGCTTTTAATTTCGTGAATAGTTCGGGTTTCCTTTCCAATTTCTTATTCTCAAAAAACGGTTACAGAAGTACATCCGTCGGAAGGGAATATTCCATGCATCAGGCCTTCGCCTACTCACATAGTTTCATATGAAATAATCAAACAATAAATATTTATACAAAAAACCATTTGATTTTAATCAAATTCTGGAAGTATTGAATCAGATTAAATTATATATTCATTTTTAATGTTAGAATCGATGTGCACACTTTTTATTTTGTCTCCATTATCGCTTCATAAAAGTAGCTAATTATCCTTTAATGATTTTTATTTAATCTGGATTCTTCTCTCTGGAATTTTAAAATAAATAATTAAAGATACGTGTATTTTATTTCGTGTATTTTAATGCCAAACCACTGCCTATAGAAGTGGCGGTTTCATGTTATGGTGACTAAGCCTTCCAAATACATGAAAAAGAACGTGTTAGAAAAAACCAACCAACCAAAAGTACAACCCAGAGAAGGAACAGTTTCATGTTATAGTGAACTTTAGCCTTTCAAGCACATGAGAAAACAATGTAGATACAATTTCAAACAGAATTTTAAACTTCTATCATATTAAAAACATATGCAGTGAATTTTTCCGTGTACAAATCAGTATGAAAAAATGGCATTACTTTGGGAACCACGTTCTGCAAAGTCCGACTGGGTTGTTTAAGCTCCAACACATTATGAAGCCGCCTGTGATTTTTAGCCGTTATAAAACTGTTAATTTTTTGTTTTTTTGTCACTTTTTTGTCAGCAACTTACGATGTACTGGAAAAGTTTAATGTTCGCATGGAACCTTTAATGTTTGGATTGGTTTTGGATTAGTGTTAGATGTTATGGCAGGTTCAGATACGTCGTTTTGGATGTTGCCAAGGGAAGATTCTCAAAAGTCTTCTTGTGGCTCTGACACCATTTATCCTTCTTCTGCGAAGTAGTTGCCTTGCTATAAAACTGTTAATAAAAAATTTGAAATTCGACTAAACTTGCCAGTTATTCGATAGTCGATAGTTCGCGTCTCGCCCATCACCATCGCACACGCACACACATACACACAAAGCCAAAGAGAAAGACAGAGAGAAAAATCGCAATAACCAGACGGAGTTAAATTTCTGATTATCGCTGAAAACAAAATGAAGTGAATAAAGTGCAATAATTTTTTTTTTTAAATAACACTAGAACCAGACACCATGGCCACCAAGTAAGTTTGTTATTGCAATCGAAGAAAATGCAAATCAAAGGATTTGTTTGTGTGGGCGGTTTCTGTGTGTATGTGTATGTGAGGGTATTTGTATTTATTCACCCTACATAAGAAAGGCATATCAATAATGATGAAAAATTGAAAATGCACTTAAATTCGGTTCAATAACTATTTATAAAATATTGATTAATTGAAAAAAAATAAGTCGTCACTACGCGATAATAATAGTGTTTCGAACAAAACTGTGGCACATTCAAAGCTAACCTGGCCTTCAAAGTTTTTAATATTTCAAGGGTATGCAGGCTTCGGATATTTAGACTATAACTTGAGACGCAGCTTTCGCTTATCATCGGCGCCCGCTTTAACCGCAATAATTTATTCATAGAAGAAACCTAACAATCTGAGAAAACTAATCTTGTCTGTCAATTTAATACGGTATCCATCGGATTGGTTGCCTCGAACTATGCTACGCTACAACGAAGTGGCAAATACTACCCTTATGAGCAAAAATCTAAGACAAAGTTTCTTATAGAACTTTAGTTTTTCTACTTACTCTTACTCAAATAAACTGCTAGATTCCCTCTGCTGCCACTGCCACAGGTGTCCATGCCGTTTTACATGTGTATAAAAATTATTAGATTAAATGTGTGGATTACAAATATAGTGACATTTAGTTTATATGCCTTGAGAAAAACTGTAATATAATAATTGTGTCATTTAGACCTGGTTTCACAAAGTCCGTTTAGTCAAAGTCAGATTATACGAATTTGAGTGTTTTATTCTGCGTTTAGCGTAAAAACAAGGAACAAAGAAACAAGAAAGAACCCCAAGTTCAGTTTAATGTTTAAGCTCCAGTAAAGTCCCGATAATTTCGATAGGCAAAAAGTCGTTATTTTGTCTATATTTAGTTAAAGAAAAACAACTCAAGCAACAATTCTGTCCGGAGGTTAGTTAACCTGAAGTTAAGTTGGACTTTGAGAAAATGAGCTATATATTTGCTCTTAACGGATTTATACAAACTGGAATATCCACGTTTGTCGGAAATCCACTTAATGTGTCAAGAATTTAAAGTGTTGGATGGGAAAGGAAGCTTCTGGATTGTTCAAGACGATTTTTTCACTTCAATTCACTTTTTATACCCGTTACTCGTAGCGTAAAAAAGGGATACTAAAGTCGTGCAAATGTATGCGTCGCCATCAGAATAGTGAATTGTTACCGTTACGAAGAAGGAATGAAGGATGTGGCAAATTCTTCGCCATTCTTCATTATTGGTCATCCATGGTATTTTATCGCGGTGCAGTATTATTACAATCATGGTTATGCAGTCATCCTTGAGTCTTATTCGTGGACTTGAAAAGCAATTTCTTAAGTATTAAACTTCGTGTCCTTGGCTAAACGCACACACGCAACGCCAAAATGAGCATGTGATTCACACCGACAAGAGCCGAACGCTTGCCAGCCTTGCGTCAAGAGAGCAATCAGCTTTTCACAAGCCTTAACTATGCCTGCCTGAGTACGGTTCTTTCTGTGCACGGCTCTTTTGTTTTATGTGCGAATTTCAACTCATTAACCACATACTGCCCACAGCTACTCAATCTAGCTTAGTTTATCTTTATACTAGGTAACAGTATTCGGAGACCTTTAATATTCGCCCAGAAATCGTGAAACATGGAAGTTTATATATATTAGCAATTTAAATATTTAACAAGTAAGAGCGCTGTAGTCGAGTTTCCCGACTACAAAATACCCACTCACATACACACTCATACACAAACGCATGCACACATACGAGCGCACACATACACACACAAGCGCGCTCACACGCGGCCTGCGCAGGCAGAGCTGCCTGCATGAAGTGCCTCCCCCCCCGCTCCCATAAGCTAAATTGTTTAATAACTTTTGTGTTTTTGCTCGTATCTTATTTTCCTTTGGAGAGTAGTTAGATATAAGGCCTAGGATGGTATATATTAAGCCATAAGGTTCTAACTTTATAATTGTGACTGTGACAGTTTTTTGCGGTTTACGAGCGGTGGGGGGGGGGGGGGGGGGGGGGGGGGAATTTCCAAATCGGAACAAACTTGAACTGGGTACGGTATACACCTATGTGCATGCAAAAATGTATGTCTATCTCTTATGGTCTCTGAGATCGATGCGTTCATACAGACAGACGGACAGACGGAAATGGCTATATCGACTCGGCTGTTGATGCTGATCAAGAATATATATACTTTATAGGGTCGGAGATGATTCCTTCTGGCTGTTACATACATTTGCACAACTTCATGATCCCCTTTTCCCATTTTTAATGGGAACAGGGTATAAAAAAGATTATTTGAATTTGGTGCCAAACAAAGCAGAGCATACTTATTGGGGCACTTATTTTATAGAACACACCAATACTTTAAGCATACTAACAAAAATACTAGATCGCCGAGGTGTACTCAGAAATATGCGAATTACTTCGTCAATCGGTATCCAAATTAATTGGGACAACGTTTTTTTCAACAGAGAATTAAATGGGATCACATAATAAACATTAAGGAAATCGCATAGAATAAAATAGTTAAGCCAGTGGTGGCCAAAGTAGAAATTTCGAAAAAAAAAAGTTGAAAATGCCACATCTGTAAGCCGCATTTCTCAGCCATCGCGTTAAATCAGTCAAACCCTTAATTAAAATATATTAGATTGCTCTCGTCGCTATCGGAATTGACAAGGTTATAAACAATCAGACGGTCCATGCGTGCGTTATATCTATTTAATTGAGGTAAAAATGCAAAAAGCGGTTTTTGGCCCATAACTTCAGATTTTGGGGGTGTTAGGAAAAAACCACGTAGCCCAACAATATGTACTGGGCACGTGAAAAGAATGTGCAGAATTTTTTTTTTGTAACACTAATAGTTTCAGAAAATATTAAAAACGAAAATTTCACTTTAAGCTGTTTACAAAATTACGCTTATCTCAAATACTTATGAATATTTTGACGTGTAATTTTGCACAGATGTGTCTGCCGAACAATCTTTGCAAACAGATAGCATACATATTGAAAACCTTAGGTCCACATCGCAAACTTCGCTCACATTCATTTGTATGGTCGTTACTCATCTTTGTGATTACTAGGGTCTTTGGTCTGAGGTGGTCAGGTCCGGTGAGTACGCTGGGTGGGAAAGCAAGTCGTTGTGCCGTTCAACAACAGAACTTTCTTTTTATACTCTGTACCGAAGGTACATAGAGTATATTAAGTTTGTGCAAAAGTATGTAACAGGGAGAAGGAATCGTTTCCGACCCTATAAAGTATATATATTCTTGATCAGCATCAACAGCCGAGTCGATATAGCCATGTCCGTCTGTCCGTCTGTCCGTCTGTCTGTCTGTCTGTCTGTCCGTCTGTCTGTCTGTCCGTCCGTATGAACGAAGAGATCTCAGAGATGTTAAGAGATAGAGGTTTGACATGTATGGGACATATATTTCTTATACTTGCAGGCAGATCAAGTTTATTTTCAATTTTTGCCACGCCCCCTCCCGCCCCCGCAATTTGGAAAAAACTTCATATCTCCTACAGTTTTGGAGATAGATCGTTCGTTCCTTCTAGAGATACCTTGTAAACAAAATTATTTATCGATTTGCTGAAGGAATGATAAAGATCGGATGAACCATACTCAAGTTATGGGCAAAAAACGGCCAGTTAACACCACCCACCCCCCCACCAACAACCACAGCAACATACCCTAACCGTTCAACACAGGCAATCTTAGTGCGAGAGAGAAAGAGAGAGAGAGAGAGAGAAACTTAGAGAGCGCACCGCGTTGTGCGCGGGGTGTTAACTGGCCGTTTGACTCCTGAGCAAATGCGAGTGTAAGGCTACAGAGTATGTTATAGTCGGGCTTGACCGACTTTCTTTCTTGTTTTCTCTGGGGCTGTTCTTATTTCATTTCATTATAATTAGGATGGGTGTGCTGGTCTGATCTGTATTTCGAGCTTTGTTCGATTGGGATGCGCACAGTGTTTATATGGTCTGTGCACGACGAGTTGAGTTGTCTCTCAGGCAATTCGCCGAGTAGTTATTGATCCACCAGTTATTTTCCACCTTTTGGCTCTAAATTCCTTAACTCAAATCAATCATGACGTTTTGATTGTTGTGTTTTATGGACAGTGACGTATTTTATTTATTGTTTGTTGTCTCACGTTAAGAACCAAACGAGTTTTCATCTTTATTGCAAAGTTGGCAACTTCGGACATGACTTTTAATGTAGGCAAACAGTTTCCCCCAAACCACAGATAGGTCAACATGTGGAATACAATAAGCGGAGCGGTGAGTTGCATCCTCCCATTTCTTCCCTGAAACTAGACTTTAAAGTTTTCGGATTTAAAGTTTCTGCTACTCAGTCTTTTCGACTACTCAGCTTCCAATCCAACGCTGGTGCCGCGTATTCTTCAGGAAGGGTATCAGCTTGAACCTTACGATAATCAATATTTTTTAAGGTAAGACAATAAAGCTTAAGTCTGTAGTTAACAAATTCAAATGTATTCGCTCTGATTTAGCATTAAACTTCCGGATGGCACTGTGCGTGAGGAAACTGTCGAGGAGATTGAACCAGGTCAGCTGCAGGTGAAGGGTATGCTGAATGAGCCATTTGAAGAGCAGAATGCTTATTTGGTGGTCACCTATGAGGCTGGACCCAATGGCTATGTGGCCAAATACAGTTATGGAAAGGGGAAGCCAATGCCTCCAACAAGTCCGCCCGTAGCTCTTAGTCCAAATGTTTTGAAATCGGGAGCGGGTTAGAGATTCAAATTTGAGTTTCGTCCTTCAATTCCAATCATAAAATTCGCGGCTTCCAACTCTAATGACAATGGTACAATGGGTGGATCCATTTCCTCATTGAGGTGTCTAATATTTTGTTGTCTCACTTTAGCCAGCAAAATAAAAACGTGTTTTCATCTTAATTATACCAGTTTTGTGTATTGGTCTTCAAGATGACTTGACTTTGGATTTGGGCAGGTAGTTTCTAGCCAGCCTTAGATAGGTCAGCATGTTTGCTAAATTAATCGTTGCGGTGAGTTATTGACAATGAATTCCCACTTGGGGACAGTGTCTAATGTTTATGCTTAGTTTCTAGTCATTTTGTTGGCCAACTTGGCTATTACTGCTCCTACTCCAACGCTCGTGCCGCGCATTTCCTACGAAGGTTTCTATCTCAACCCATTCGATAATCAATATTTTCTGCGGTAAGACTATTAAGCTGAACTTCAATGTCATTGATTTTAACTGGCCTCTCCTCTCAACTAGTATACGGCTTCCGGATGGCACTATCCGTGAGGAGACTGTTGAAGAAATTGCTCCTGGGCAGCTGCAGGTGAATGGTGAGCTGAATGAGCCATTTGCTAAAGAGGGAACGCATTTGGTAGTTACCTATGAGGCAGGACCCAATGGTTATGTGGCCAAGTACAGCTATGGACCTGCAACACCAGCGCCAACTCTTGGTCCTCAATTTCTTCCTCCAAGTGTATTAAAGTCGGCAGCAGGTTAAAGATTATGATAATGAATACTGCAATAAAAACTAATTTTGAGACCTGATAAAGCTAATCGTTTACAATTAAGAAAGTGTTTAACTCAGGTTCTCTTTTGGTTTTGAAGGTCCGTGAAACCGGATTCAGGCAAAATCTTCTATGTTTGTTCAGATTTGATATTTACCGTGTTATTCGCGTTTAGTAAAAACAAGTAAGAAAGTCGGTCAAGCTTTTCGACCACCTCCTAATGTAAATACTTACATTTTAGGTTTCGGCAGCAGCAGCAGCAGAGACGTCGGCACAATTTCAGCTTTAATGTTCAAACCTTCAATTTCTCTATCTGACCTTGCTGATATTTTGATTTCACCTCATTAAAACAAGTTCAGAAGTTAAATAGAATAGAAATGCCGCCACAAAAAACAAATATGTGTCGGAAATATTTTATTTTACATGAGACAAAATCAAAAACGTTAGCATGGGCGCTCTTTGAAATAAAGAAATTGTGGTAAGCATGCAAAAAAATGTCTCGCTTTGCATGTGTAAAAATTATATTACACATTTTATACATTCATAAACACATACATACAAACTAGAGAGCTGCACGAGTAAGTCAAAAAGTAACATGTTACTACTCGTCGAGCACGATTACAAATGAGTATGATTGCTAGAGAGCTGAACGAGTAAGTAAAAAAAAACAGGTTACTACTCGCCCACTACAAATGAGAGTCTGATTTATTTTTCAATATTTTATTTGTTCATACAGGCTTTGCTTTCGGAGTTTTGCTTTTCTCGTTCCTTTTATACAATCAGTTTGTTTGAAAATCATTTTATTTTTCAAGCCCTTCGGTGCGTGTCGTGTTCACGTGTCTTGTGAAATTTTCCGAATTATAATCAATGGCCGCAATGGATATAGTCAAATATCTGTGAAATATTGTGTAACTTGCAAGTTATGCGCAATTCGTGAAAGCTATCCGTCAGAAACGCTCGGAATTGTGGAAAATCAAAAATTGGCGTTTGAGCCATAATAACTCCCTGCTCACACATCGTTGCTTGTTCGCGAATTTTTCGCCAAAAACGGCACTATAATAAGGCGCAGCCACCTTATTCCCCCGACTTGGCCCCTGTAGCTTTGTTTCCAAAACCAAAGAGGCCCATGAAAGGCCGACGCTTCGACGCGAAAGGCGGCATCGAAGGAGGAGCTAAACAAGATCACAAAAAATGATTCATTTAAAGTGCTTCGAGGATTGGAAGAAACGTTTTCATAAATATTTTATATCCGAGGGGGATTATTTTGAGGGGAAAAAATATATATTAATGAGCAAATAAATACTTTTTGAAAACGCACAAAATTCGCGATACTTTTGAACAAATCTCATATAATATTTTAAATACTTTTAAATACTCACGTGTAGTAATCTTAAATAGAATAGAAATACCTTAGCTATTTGTATTTGTTTGTATTAATCATACAAACGATTACATGATTACCTAATCCGCATCGTAGTACTCAAAAATGATTACTTTTTACCTGTAATGCAGCTCTCTATTACAAGCATAAGTGTCAGGCCTGTTTTCATCTTATATACCAGTTGTACAAGTTTGAGTTGTGTATTGGTCTTCAAGATGACTTGACTTTGGATTTGTGCAGGTAGTTTCTAACCAGCCGTAGATAGGTCAGCATGTTTGCTAAATTAATCGTTGCGGTGAGCTATTGACAATTAATTCCCACTTGGGAACTGTCTCTAATGTTTATGCTTAGTTTCTAGTCGTCTTGTTGGCCAACTTGGCTATTACTGCTCCTACTCCAACACTCGTGCCGCGCATTTCCTACGAAGGTTTCGATCTCAACCCATACGATAATCATTATTATCTGCGGTAAGACTATTAAGCTGAACTTCAATGTCATTGATTTTAAGTAGCCCCTCCTCTCAATTAGTATACGGCTTCCGGATGGCACTATCCGTGGGGAGACTATTGAAGAAATTGCTCCTGGGCAGCTGCAGGTGAATGGTGTGCTGAATGAGCCATTTGCTAAAGAGGGAACGCGTTTGGTAGTTATCTATGAGGCAGGACCCAATGGTTATGTGGCCAAGTACAGCTATGGACCAGCAACACCAGCCTATATTCCGACTCTTCCTCCAAGGGTATTAAAGTCGGCAGCAGGTTAAAGATTATGATAATGAATACTGCAATAAAAACTAATTATGAGATCTGATAAAGCATATCGTTTACAATTAAGAAAGTGTTTAACTCAGGTTCTCTTTTGGTTTAGAAGGTCCGTGAAACCCGATTCAGGTAAAATCTTCTATGTTTGTTCAGGTTTGATAACTACCGTGTTATTCGCGTTCAGTAAAAACAAGTAAGAAAGTCGGTCAAGCTCGACTGTAATATACTCTGTAATTGCAGTAATTGCAGGTCTGCTGCTGCGCTGCGGCAGCGAACTTTCTTTTGGTCATAGCATGAGATCTTTATAATTTCTTAAGCAAATCGATAAATAATCTTGATTACTAAATATCTCTAGAAAGTACGAACCATCTAAGTACAAAACTTTGGGAGGTACGAGGTTTTTTCCAAATTGCGGTGGCGGTAGGGGGCGTGGCCAAAATAGAAAATAAACTTGATCTGCCTGCAAGTATAAAACCTCTATCTCTTACCATCTCTGAGATCTCTTCATTCGTATTGACAGACGGACAGACAGACAAATCCAGCTAAGGTATTTAGCCATCGACTTTCTTCACTAATACCTTATTTTCTTCGTAAACGTGCGATTTCTAAGAAGAAAAAATAAAAATAATTTTTTTCCAGTCCAGTTGATAAAGACAAAATCCTTAAATGTCCTTAAAGGTCGATTGGTTTCTTGGTGAAATTTTCTTTCGTAGATTTCGTTTTTGCTATACGCTTTGTTGACTTGTTTCTTCCATACAAATCGACCACCCCCTAATGTACATACTTACATTATAGGTTTCGGCAGCAGCAGCAGAGACGGCACAATTTCAGCTTTAAAGTTTAAACCTTTAATTTCTCTATCTGGTCTTGCTGATATTTTGATTTCACCTCATTAAAACAAGTTCAGAACTTAAATAGAATAGAAATGCCGTCACAAAAAACAAATATGTGTCGGAAATATTTTATTTTACATGAGACAAAATCAAAAACGTTAGCAATAAAAAAATTGTGGTAAGCATGCAAAAAAATGTCTCGCTTTGCTTGTGTAATAATTATATATGTTCATTTTATACATACATAAACACATACATACAAAGTTTGTAATACAAACATAGGTGTCAGGCCTGTTCTCGCTTTTGAGTTCGACGATCGGAATTGGTTAAAGCTTTAATTTCTAAGAAATTTGGTTTAAACCAGGGGTGTTCAGAACCAGTTTACGTCGGAGTAAACACCAATACATATGAAAAAAATCCTGTACACAGCTGAGTGTATTTTCAAACGAAATCATTCGTACCCAGCAACAAAATCGTCAACCATATGCAAAATTGTAAAATAGTTGTTGTTCAGTTTAGCCACAACCTCAAGGGCACCCCTCGTGGTCGGGTGTGTCTCAGCGGTTAGTGTGTCTGCCTGCTGTGCGGGAGGCGTGGGTTCAATCCCGACTCGAACTAATAAAAAGAAAATAGCCTTTACACATCCGGTCACCTTCACCAGCTATTGGCGCCAGCCGTGAAGTAACTAGCCATGAAAAAGCTAAATTCTCCAACTTTGCCCTTCGGATTCGGCGTTAACCTGAATTCCCTTTCTCTTGTGCTAAATATTATAAGCACACACTTCAAAGATATTGTGAGAAGCTTGGCCTTTGGGGCTGTTGAGCCAATTTTACATTTTTACAAGGGCACCCCTTGTTGAGCCCGTCAATTCTTTGACATATAAAACTTTCATTTCACTCGGCAGTGATTTGTTAAAATATTGAGTTTTAATACTAATACATAACTATATGAGTTATTGAAATTATTAACGATTTTTTTATGTTGTTAAATATATAATGCATCCTTTAAGAAACCAATTGGGCGCAAAAACTTTATACGCCATTATGATACTAAGATCAAATCAAATGTAATTTTCTTTAATAGTCTATTCACACTGGCCACAGCTTCGTAAAAACTGTGAAAGTCAAAGCTGCAAGATTTTTTTTCCATAAGAAATACCTAGGCTGGGTGTTCACACTAAAGTCGAAACCTTCAAGCTGCAGCGCAGATTTCATGGTTTCCGAATGCTTTTGGCGATACTTTGCAACCATACTAAGTAGTAGTAGCTGACATCTGTTGTTGAAGCTGCAGGTGTTGGTGTGAATGCGTGGTGCAGCTTTTCGCAGCCTCGACAAAACTGCATAGGATATTAACCGGTTTGAAAGAAAGAAAACTTTGTTACCGGACCGAAATCAAAGCAGATAACCGTAACCGAAACAATTTGATTTTAACAACCGTAACCATAACCGAAACCGATATTAGTCAAATACCCCAAAATCTTTAGTTTTTCGGCACATTTTTAAAAAGAAATCGGGCAAACTATTTTCGTGTGAGACCTTTGCAAGTAACTCATGAAATTTTGTTTTACAGATTTACACATTTTACAGATATTGCTCACTGAACTGTACCTAAACAGGTTAATAAATATGATCATTATACATGAAAACTATTGGCTAGAATTAATTTGATCAAACTCTCGTATTTCATGGTTGATTAGTTGCAAGTTGCTAGTCTCTCTCTCCCTAATCGCAAGGCCTCTCAAACTGTAAACAATAAAATTTGGCCTTGAGCATCGTTTACACCGCAAGCGATAATAAATTGTCGACCGTAGCTACCTGACTGAGGCTTTCACCTCACTGCCACCCACCGCCCACCACCCACCACCTCTGCCTCCAACAAACCCGCATGTCAAAAACGTGAGCAAAATTTTTGAAACAATACAAAACAGCTCGGCATTCGCTCACTCATATCACATTTATCAGTAGTCAGTCAGTTGGCATTTTGCTCTATTGGCGTGTTGACTTATTATTAACCAACGACGAGGCGATAAGCGATGTGCCACAATGCAGTTTTAAAGTAGAAATTACCTGAAATAATCCTCCGTAAAAAATGTTTAAGGATTGGCTTAAGCCCAGTTACAAGCGCTGGCAACCACAACAACATCAAAAACGACAGAAGCAATCAGAGAGGTGACTCTAAAACTATGGTTCTAAAACTGTGATTCTGCAACTGTATAAAGAAAATGTATTCTTGGGTGGATAATGGATGGAGAATGGGTCATGCTTGATATACAGCCTACTTAATTTAAAACCAAGAATTTCAATCTCAAAAATCCATGCTTGATATTCCATCTTTCCGAACTTTTGACATCAAAAATTCTTGACATCAACCATAACCGTCTCGCTAATCATTTTTTTGCACTTTAAGGGAAACCATGATTGTGTTTGTGTATGACACAGAATGTCTACAGGATGAGTCGGATGATCCCATATCAGCTGTGCTGTACTTTCATCCCAGTTGGGTATCGGATACTCAAAAGGTTGCTTTATGTGGCCAATTGATGGGCACGTCGTTTTTTCTTAAGGATTGCTTTTTCAAGCCACGCATCCTGGCGCTACAGAATGGAAAATTTGTGCTCAAGGAATTTGGACGATTTACGCTGGTTTGTTTGCCAATTTATATAATTATCGAAAACAATTATCTTATTAATTTGAAATTTATCGACAGGCTGTTGGCACAGATAGGAATATAGGTGATCAATTGCTAGAACATCGAGCGGAATTGCTCAGTTCACTGCTCAAGTTTTTCCATCGTGATCTGCAATCATTGTACGATCAATATGCCCAACCCACTAACACCCACCCTCCCAATAGTCGAAATCTCAGCGAGAAATTGTATCACATATTTGAGACATATCTGCCCATGCTACAGCGCAATGGAAATACCTTTCAGAATGTACCCAGATTGCGTATGCCCAAGGTGAGTTGGGGGTGAATATCTCATGAGAGATTAAATTTGTTAATACTGTTTACTTTCCAGACCGCCAGTCACATTTACCTGGAGGCCATACAAACCCTGCAATGTTGTCAACAGACCAAGGGCATTCTAGGCGGCGTCATACTCTACCACAACAAGTAAACCAGAGGAATTTTTCATCAACTCCCAATTTAACCTTTTTCTTTTGTTTCTTTCAGAGTTGTGGCCTCTCAGCTGGGTGATGTGGTGACCAAACAATTGGTTCTCACCGATCCTCTGCATGTACGCACTACAGCCGAGCAGTTGGGCTCACAGCAATTTCATATTCCCAATGGAGTCCAAATGCTGGCAGTTTATGTAGAGCAGCAACAATATTGCCAATTGGCTCACCGTGCCCAGAATCTGCAGATGAGCACCTCACAACTCTCCCAAAGTGGTCTACCCTTTCAGTATGCCAAGCGAAAGTTGAAACGTGATAAATCGCTCATTTTTACCCACATACCCGAGGAGGAGCAGCCGCAGGAGGAGGCTCCCGTAGAAATGCCGAAGGCCAGACCCAAATCCATGAGACCCACGCATCTGCCACTCCGATTAAAGAGCATGCATAGCAAGGAGCTGCCTGAATCTGGCATAGCCTCCATTAATTTCGATGAGACCGACTCATATCCCGAGTTTATAGGACGCACTAGTGTCTGCAACACTCCCATGACGGAAAATAAGGTGTTGCCTGTGGCCAGTGTAATGTCCATATGCGCCAATCCCGAGGAACAAGTCCAGCAGGATGTAGACAATTCCAATGGCAAGACCCCATCGAGGCGCAATTCCCTGAAACTGGATGTAGAGAAATTCTTTCAGAATTTCATTAGTAATCCTCAAAAGCAGCTAACACGACGTAAATCATCAACTGATTTGCAGGAAGCCCTCAGGGCCATTTCCAAAAAGCTGGGCCATCTCAGCCACAGCTTTAAAACAGATGTGAATCGTAATGGAAGTGAAGCTGCCTCGGTGTCCACTTCCTCTTTCTCGCCAGATTTCATAGAGAATGATCAGGAGGAGACCCGCAGCAGTAGTCGCACCATCAGCGATCCCACCTATCCGGTATTCAATGCCAATGGACAGCAGATCTCACGTAGTCTATTTCAGCAATTCCTTGACCAATATCGCAAGCTTTGGGGCGTGGCAAGTGAACAGGCTCAGCAGGATGCCGAACTGGCAGCCTTGGTGGCCGAGTTCCAAGAGTTTAATTTAGAAATTCAAAAGCTGGATGAGCATATGCGTCAACAGGCTGCCGAGGCTGATCGTAATCTTAATGTTTCGACAGCCAAGACGCCTATGGATAAGAGATCTATGAGTCTGCCACTGAAGCCCGCTGGAGAGGAAGCTGGTGTAACATCTCAGCCACGTAATACGGGACGTAGTGGTAGTGGTGTACCCTTAACACCACTGATGGCCAAACTGTCGGTATTGGCCTTGAGTGAAACTACGCCGATTGAGATACAAACTCCATTGACCAGCAGTAAGGTGTTTCCACGTCGCAGCTCTTTTAAATGTGAAGATGCGGTCGATGCCTTGGTTGTACTGGGCAGCAATACGTCTCAGGCGGCATCGGGGACGGCAGCCTCCGCTGCGGGTCAAGCAGATGGTTTAAAGCGTCTGGAATTGTATATATGCGGACAACAGAATATGACGCTGCTGCTGCTTATGGAGGAGAAAACATGTCAAGAACAGAAAACAGTTCAGAAAATGGTAAGTCGACAAAGAAAATTTTGGACAAAGCTGCTAGCCATTAAATTATAATCATGTTTCAACACTCAGTTTGACATCTGCGTCTCCAAATTCCCTCATATGGAATCTCAACTGAATCAAACTCTCAATGTCAATGTGGAGGGCGATAAGCGTGATGGCAGCAACTATAGTTTCATGTGCATTGATGCCAAATGGGATGTACTCCAGCGCAATGGCCCTTGGAATCCCCTAGAGCTGAACATACTAGAAAGCATGCATTCCATACATGCCAGTGGACAACACTTGACGGACCTGATTTTGCGGTAAGCTAAGATTTAATCGAATTCAAAATTAAAAAATTTAATTTGGGACACAATTCTGATTTTAGCTCCCATGACTCGGTGTATTATGGTCATAAATGTGGAAGTATGGAATTCTTTTACAAGGAACCTACCCATCAAATTAATGGCATACCACCGCCTTCGGACCCTATTGGGAATATACAAATGCGCGCCAAAACGCGTCTAGAACGTGATCATTCCTACATGCTATTTTAAAAAACCACAACATCAACAACAAAAGACGTATCAGAAACCAAAAAAAAAAAAAAACAAAAAATACTCCCATAATTAGCCAGAGAATAACTTAAGCGAATTGCCAATTTAATGCCATCCGTTGTAACTTACTTTGCCATCTCTGTTTGCTTTAACTTGGAGAACTGAAAAATTAATTTTATGTTTGAACATCTAATCTAAAATATTTATTAATTTTATTTGTGATATGAAACTATGGCTTAGGGTTCAACAGAGTCCAGTTTCGATAGGATGTTTTCAAATGCTGACTATTGATTTCATATTAAATGATGCGAAATATGAAAATAATCATAAAAACTTCGAAAATTTGCTTTGACTTTATGGCCTAGACTCTTGGCTATGACTTCGATAACCTTATTTAAAACAGTTTAGAATTTTCATTTTCAATAGTCAAATTTTGCTACGATTACACAGTGCCAAAAAATTCAATTTTTTTTAATGCCTGGGAACGGGAACAATAAATTATGAAACTAGAGGCATCAGGGAGCAACACCTCATACCCAGTTTTTCTTGATCACGTCAAGTTCGCGTTAAATGGGCAAATTTATACTAGCAACACACAGCAACAACATCTGTAACTGGTTAAAAAAAGGTGAGAGCAAAAATTTTGGAAAATTCACCAAAGATGAAGGGAGTCACCACAATTGTTATATTAAATTTCCGCCTCCAATGGACAAGCGGTTAGTACACCGCCCATAGAGGTCTAACTTAGAAAATTGAATCAATGGAAAACCACTTGATAGAATTTTGTAAGATTTTAAATATATTGAGATGCTGACTAATAAAATGAGTTCTTAAGAGATGGTAACATGCATCGAAAAACCGCAATAGTGGGTACCACATTTGACATCACCCATTATCGAGTCCCCATATAGGCCATAAACTAGAGATACAAATAGACCGAACTGCGTTTTTAAATACACCATCGCAGCCTTAGCTCGCGGGCTATGGATATCTTTGTACAAGCAATTGCCTTAGAGCAACATTGACCATTTGGGTATCAGGAGCTTCTCCAAACTTATGAAAATAATCTTTTGATTAAAATTCGTCATTTCCACTAAGAAAAAGCAAAATTCTGTCGAAAAATGTCTTAGGTGAACAAACCGCGATACGCTAAGATGCCTTCAACTGAAGTATTCAAATGAAATTACCCGTTTTTCTGCTGGTAATGAAGTAATTTACTCATAAGTTTAATTCCATAATTTTGGTGTAGCTGGTTTTGCCTAAATGGCCGATGTTGCTCTAAGGCAATTGCTAGTACAAAAGTGCCTATAGTCCGCGAACCTAGGCTTCGTTGGTAAAACTGAAAACGCCATTCGGTCTATTTTTATCTCTAGTTTATGGCCTAAATGGACTCGATAATAGGTGATGTCAAATGTGGTATCCACTATCGCGGTTTTTCGATGCATGTTACCATCTCTTAAGGACACATTTTATTGGTCAGCATCTCAATATATTATATATAAAATCTTACAAAATTCTATCAAGTGGTTTTCCATTGATTCCATTTTCTAAGTTAGATCTCTATGGGCGGTGTACTAACCGCTTGTTCATTGGAGGCGGGAATTTAGTATAACAATTGTGGTGACTCCCTTCACCTTTGGTGAATTTTCCAAAATTTTAGCTCTCACCTTTTTTTTAACCAGCAACAGATAAACGCGAACTTGACGTGATCAAGAAAAACTGGGTATGAGGTGTTGCTCCCTGATGCCTCTAGTTTCATAATTTATTGACCCCGTTCCCAGGCAGTTTTGAGTGTTCCACTGTGTTATTTATTCAATAGTCAAACTAGTGAGCAACAATTATTTAATCCGACTCGGTGCACGAATATGACCGCGATATAAGAACAATAAGGTCAAAAACAAAATAGACATCTCAGCTACGGAACCGAATGAAATGAGACCAAAACTAGTGATCATTAGTAGAAAAGTCATGTTTGTAATTTTATTCGCAGTATTCTTGATCCCGTTTATTTATCATACTCTACTTACTTCTTTTGAACATTTTAAGCAGTCCACAATAGAGACAGGTCAAAAACTTTATTCACTTCAGCATTGCTTCTTTATTTTCGAAATTTAGGAAATTTATATTTATAAATTATTATTATGAATTTTATTAAGTTCTTATGTATCGTACGCTTTTACCAAAAATATTGCATGACGTTCGGTTTTGAGGATCTCTCTAAATTATTTTGCAACCGTTTTTAAAAACATTTTGCCGTTGGTCCCATTTCGTTCAAAACCTTGGCGAAACGCATCCACTATATTTCGCATATTTTATGAGCTTAGAAAGTGAAACTGTCTTCAGTGACTCAGCCAACATAGCAATTTATTTCAATCTTTATGGATTGCTATTTTTGAGTAGTTTTAAGTCGAGTCTTGACCTTTTTAAAATACTTTAAATTGTATTTGCATTCAGCAAACTCTCCACTTATTGCAAAATGTTAAAAATCATCTGCAATGTTTACTGTAGAATCAATCATTAAATTGACTTGAGCAGCCCATCCACACAATAGAAATGTTTCTATTTTGCGCGTGTTCGCGCGAACATGTTCGTCAATGGATGGGAACAAGTGCACAGATATCATTTGTCAAAAATATTTGTAAAGTGAACACGTGCCCAAATGAGCACAGAATTGCTGCTGGAATTTATTGAATGATCAAATAATACTTTAAGTTAATTTATATCACCATCTAGTACATGATTGTGTTAGTTTCAGCTGCCATATTTTCATGTTAATTTGTTGAGATTTTTTGGCAAATGATGTTCGTGAGAAATGTTCGCGTGGTTAGTGGGCAAATTTAATTCTTGTTCGAAGAATTTGTTTGTCAAACAAATTCGTGTGTGGATGGTCCACTTTAGCAGATGCCCATGAACATTTAGCCGAATTAAATTTTTATTATTGAAATTTTCTCTTCGACCGTCCATCTAGTTAGTTTTCATTATTTGGTATAAAAAGAAAACTCAAAACGGCAAAATGTATTGCTGATCAAGAATATATATACTATATAGAGTCGGAGATGCTTCTGGCTGTTACATATTTCTACTGAAAGGTTCACTTATTTGTCCCGTCCGAATGCAATTATATTGAAAAGCCAAAATTGCCAAATATCCAATCAAAATCGTATTATTTTTGGAATTCGAAATAATAACAAATAATTTTAAATTAAATTAACGCCGACTATTTACAAATGAATCTTATATATGAAAATAGCCAAAACTGCGTATGAGTGAGAGTTACAAAAACTTTAGAGCCTCTTCGCGCCAGTGTAAACTCGAATTTTCTTAACTTTTGATTTGGATTACGCTTGTTATACACCAAAATGCAACAGATTGGAGTTGAGACCATAACCTTAACAATTTCATACTCAGGAGGTTCGCTCTATTGTACACGTGTAACCAAAATTGATCACAGGATAGCTTTAGTTATGGTTAAAATGGTTATTAAGTAACCAATTCAAACCCTATTTTTTTATCAATTCAATTTACGTAAGCGGAATGAAATAAATGTACAATACACATTTTCTGTAATAAATACAATATTCTGTTTTCGCAACATTCCATTTTCTCAAAGTACAAACTCTGAGTCTTGACGCACACAGACATCGGAGCGTAGCTAAGCTTACCACTTACCACTTTGATTAAATTACTAGATATAAGCTGCTATAGAAAACGAGTTTTTAGTAAAAAAAAAAATACTTTTTTGTTGTCCGCGCTAGCGTTCTTTTTTACTCAGCAATTATCAATATAATCTGGGTGAAATAGGGCGACTATATAAGAAAGTGTCCGGGTGTGGCGCATCGGTTAGTGTGTCGGCCTGCTATGCGGGAGGCGTGGGTTCAATCCTGCCTCGGACCATCTAATAAAAAGTTTTTTCCTCTCTTTGGAAAATAGCTTTCACACATCCGGTCACCTTCACCAGCTATTGGCGCCAGCTGTGAAGTATCCAGCCATGAAAAAGTTTCTCAAACTTTACCGTTCGTATAGGGCGTTAAACTGTAGGTCCCTTTCTCTTGTGCGAAAAACTATAAGCACACACGCCAAGAGATTGAGAGAAGCTCGGCGTATGGCCTTTTTCCGGGCTGCATATAGCCATTTTACATTAACATTTACATATATGAAAGACGGCTTGCCATTACGTTTACATATGGGCATTTCCATAGAAATGTCAACCGCAGCCAAAAAATTCAAAGTCTATAAAAGTATGTTGTTTTACATATTTTTATAGGGAAACAATTAAATTGAACTAATGTAAGCCAATCCTACATTTATTCATGGCCTTATGTCAAAATAAAATAATGTTTTGGCATATGTTCTTCACTTTGAATGCGTACGAATGTCGCATTCGACATTGAAGAAATGCCCATATATGAAAGACGGCTTGCCATTTAGCAAAGTTAAAAATGATGTGCTTTCAAAGAGAACGATTTCCAAATTTCTTTCATAGAAACGACCGGTCTAAAAAAGGTTTCAAATGAGGCAAACTCTTATATGTTTGTTGGTGCTAAAATTAAATGTTTTATATCTTAACAGAGGGATCAGTTGGACTGTTTTTACGTTTAGTATGAACTTCTACATGACTATTTTCGCCTTTATAGGTATAGTCGTGTTCACTTTAAGAAACGAAACAAGCGAAATAGTTTTGTTGCTGCGCTTTTCCGTTAGATCTTGCAAAACACCGCAGACATAGACATTGCTTTTCGAAAAATTCTACGTGTTTCATTCCGCTCACCCATAACCAAGTTTTATATACACAAAAAAATATATATTCATTTATTTTGTGATTCTTTCATTTTTTCCAAAGAAATCGTCAGTTGTTTCATCGATTTTAATAAGGATTTTCTTATTAATGTAAAGTACAACAAACACAAAATGTTTCAAACTTTTGTTTACAATGTCCTGCACTGTTGTTTAATTTATAAGTATTTTTAAATTATTTCATTTTGTTTGCCAAGATGTCAATGCTTAAAAAACAATATACTTAACTTAACTCTTAGTAATACTTAGCGCTTTGTGCCAATTTACATACATGCAGAAAAAAAGAAACCGTCTAGAAAAAGTACAGTTGCCACTATACCAAAAATCAAGAACAAATGAAAGTGCAATATTTTATGTGTTTTGCGTTGATTTTAGCTTAAATATACATAAATACTTATATTGTACATCACGATCAAGTATGATTTGTGGATTTTAAATACAATAACATGAAGAAAAAAAGTACAGTCGGGTTTGAGATACTTAATACTTATGGCATTTTCATCACAATCCAAGGAACGCGACCATAATACCTATAGTGATAATAATCATAGGCCAATTTGCCCAATATGAGCAATATCAAACTGGCCAGCACCCCATTTAGCCAATCTATGGGATGGATCCCATGGATACCATCATCGGTAGTCAGATTGCACATATCCTGACGGCTTAATGAGAGAACCTTGGCCCACTTTAATTGATCCCCCTGCATATAAGTGCAGGTAACATTCCAGCCATCACCCGCGATATCCTTGTATTTGGTCAGAAGCTCACGTAAACGCATACCAAACTTACAAGAACAATGATACGGATTACGACTAAGATGTAGTAGAGCGGCATTCTGATTGGTATGCAGAGCATTATCTAGAGCATAGACATGGAATTTTTGAAGAATATTGCCACGCAAATTGAAGAGACGGAAATGTTGCAGCCAATAGGTATTCTCTAGATCATCTATATTTGAGATGCGATTGTTTTCCAGCTGGACATCGATAACATGACGATAATGTGGATTTAAGCGCAGAGGATCTATGTCGCTGACCTGGAAATGGGAGGTAGGAGTTAATGGTAGTTTTGTTGAGTTGCTTGCTTTTTCTTTATTGTTCAGTTGTTCAGTTGCTCTCTCAATTTGAGAGTCTCAAACCCTTGAAAGAAAAGTCAATAGCGGAGCAAGTGAGAGAGCAACTGCAGAAAAGAGAACATGTGAGTGAGCAACTGAACAAAAAAGAGCAATTGAAGAACAAATTGTTCAATTGTTCAGCTTAGTAAGCCACAGATTTTAGGGAATAGGATGTAGCTTTGAAAAATTGAAGCTCAAAGCTGACCTAGTCTACATTTTACCTACCATATTATCATTAATAAGCAACGTAGTGGTATTCTCCGGCAAATATGGCGGCAAATTATAAAAGTGCAAATGTGAACAGTTGACTGTATAAAGTGGAATGTGTGACTTGGGTAGAATGTGGTGCATTAAACAGGTACAATTCTGTAAGTCCGGATGCGATTTACACTCTTGCTTGAGCACCAATTTGTAGTGCATTACTAGGAGCATTTGTCTCTCCTTATATTTGCGATCAGTACATAGAAGCTCTTCGCGATCAGCCACCAGACGCCCCTCTTCGGGCTGTAGTAATAACCATTTGAAGTTACGCGTACAATTCCACGGATTTCCGGCCAAATAAAGCTGTTCAAAGTTATTTGGCAAGACAAGAGGACCATCTAGTTGTATAAGCTGATTCCAACGTAAGTCCAAAACTCTCAAGGGATGCACACGCTTAAAGGTACGTGACGAAATGTACGATAGATTTGTCCAGGAAATGTTGATCGTATGCAGATGAAACATTTCGGGGAAATCGAATATGAATTCAGTAAAACCGCTATACTCGATGGTCAGTGAGCGCAAATGGGGTAATCTTTGAAGTTCGCTCAATTGATTGAGCACATCCTGGGGCCAGCCGCAGAGCAGCATTTGCTCGGCTGGTAAGTGTTTGCCTAGCTTGCCGCTGAAAGGAAAAATATAAAAGATTGAACATTTTTCAATTGTTAAATAAGATATTAAATTAAAACTCACGCAAATGTTTCCAGGTTATTCATGCCCCCATAACATCTCAATAAACCACTTCGTGATAGGCGTGAGCAATTTCCAACAGCCGCCTCTGGTTCTGCCGACCAATTGGAACAGCTCTGACTAAGCTGGGGTATCCAACGCGTAGATATAGATGCCCTTGTTGTGATGGCCTTCTCGCTGGAAGTGTTATTTGTGGCGGGAGAGACATGGATCAAACTAAATAAAAAAATACATAAATTAGGAAATTGAGCTATATTTAGTTCGGTACCCAGCAGCTAAGTGATAATTGCTTTGTCACAACTCTCCCAAAAGGTGTTTCTCCTGATAAGGTAGACCCGTGTTGTTTGCTAGATCTGTTCCGATCTTGACGTGTGCTAAAAAACAAAAAACCCACACACATACACTCACTTTTTTTTGGACTATTTATAGTCTGAAGGTAAGAAGCAAAACAACAGTAGCACTATTATATTTGCAGTTCTATTAGCGTAGTACGATCACATGATTATTATTTAGCACATTTGGGGAGTTAGATCAGAACTGCAAATGTTTTTGATGAAAAAAGTGTACAGTCATATTTGGAAATAATTCAACCCTAAAGTCTGAAGTACTTTCAAACAGTTAAGGTAGATCCATTTTGCCCAGAAGTTTGTAACGTATAGAAGGAATCATCTCCGACCACATAAAGCATATATGTTCTTGATCAGCATGACGAGCTGAGTCGATTGAGCTTTGTCCGTCCGTCTGTCTGTTTCTACGAGAACTAGTCCCTCAGTTTTGTAGCTATCGAGCTGAAATTTCACACAGAGTCCGCCCGGATCGGATGGCTACTTCTTGTAGCTGCCATAGGAACAATCGGTCAGAAAATGGGTTTTAGTGAGAAAAACGTTTTTGTTTTCAATGCAACGTCCCCAAACTTCTCATGTGTTAGTTTTCTATGCCTCTTCATAATTTCACCAAATTTGATTAAAATCCGACAACTATATGGTGTAGCTGCCATAGAAAAGTTTGGTCTGAAAAAATTCTTAGTAAGAAAAACTTTTCTTTAAAATTCTGTTGTAAGTTCAGCTTGGCGGATTCCATCAGGCCTGTTTGTTTATTTCGGCTTTAAATAAAACGGTCAGCCGTCCGTTCATCTTTCAGCTGCATGTGTGCGCTGGCCCTTAGGGTAAGAACATTGCAGATAACATTCGTACTGAGCTCATAATAGATGAACGTTTTTGGAGGCACTTATATAGAAATAAAGAATGTTAGAATAAAAAAGTTTTTTGTTTCTTTAGAAAATAGCTTTTACACATCCGGTCACTTTAACCAGCTATTGGCGCCAGCTGTGAAGTAAGCAAAATTCTCAAACTTTGCCGTTCGGATTCAGCCTTAAAGTATAGGTTCTTTTCTCTTGTGCGTGAGCACACACGCCAAGAGATTGAGAGAAGCTTGGCCTGGCCCTCTTTGGTTCTGTTCAGCCAATTTTACATTTTCAATAGATTTCATATAGTGTGAGTACGGAGTTTCTTACAAAAAGTACGAAATCTACGAAGGTCAAACTGAACTTCCTTAAAAAAATCGTTAACTACTAAATTTATCACAACGGACTGTAATTATAAAGTCCTCCATAGAATCTATTGAGGTAACTTGGTCATCTTCCGAATCAAAATAATGCTTTTGATTCAGATGAGCACCCTTCATCAACATTACACTCTTCATATTCAGTTGTCATTTAAAAGATTTCCTGCTCAAACCATAGTCGCTCCATTATCGACGATAGTAAACTTAAGCTTGATCGTTTAGGATTTTCTTCCTCTTTTCTGCTTTGGATTTCGTCCTATTTAAAAGATAGAACTCAAAAAGTTCTGCTTCGATCTAATACTTCAAAGCCTGTCTTTGTCACTTCTGGTGTGCCACAAGGCAGCCACCTCGGCCCTTTGTTTTTTACTCTTTTTATTAATGATCTCCCCACAATATTGTCTTACTCTCGGATACTTATCTACGCCGATGATGTAAAACTTATTTTATCTTTCAACGACCCGACGCATTCCATCAGACTGCAAGATGATTTAAACTCCTTGCAGTCCTGGTGCTTGATTAATCAATTACACCTTAATTGCTCCAAGTGCATGTTTATGACTTTCCATCGTTGCAAACCTTCGCTGGCTACCTATACGATTGGCAATGAACCCTTGGAACGAATATCTACAGTCGTTGATCTTGGAGTTCTTTTTGACCCAAAATTGAGTTTTAATCCTCATATCTCCTCTATTGTTAATAGGGCGAAAGGTGTACTTGGATTCATTAAACGTTGGTCGAAGGAATTTAATGATCCATATACCACAAAGCTTCTGTATACTGCTCTAGTTCGCCCTGTACTTGAATACTGCTCGTCCGTCTGGTGTCCGCAATATAAAAAGTATATCGATCGAATTGAATCAGTTCAAAAGCAATTCTTGCTTTTTGCCTTACGTGGTTTAAATTGGGACCCTAACCTTCGTTTACCAACGTACTCCAGCAGACTTTTGCTTATTGACCTTCCTTCGTTAGCTAACCGTAGAACAGTCTTAGGTGTTTCTTTTCTTCATAAGCTAATTATCGGTGATGTAGACTCTTCTGATCTTTTAGGTCGCCTTAACTTTTCCGTTCCTTCTAGGCCAACTAGAAACTATTTTCCTTTTATCTTGTCTAGATGCACAACTGATTATGCCCAGCATAATCGGTTTCGGGTTTTATGTAAGAATTACAATGATCTCAATCACCTGATCTCAACAGAACTTTCTCTCTTCTCTCTAAAAACGTCTCTCTATAATTATCTCCGGGGAAATCTCTGACCACTCCCAGCTGTGAGTAGGGGCATAGCTTGCCGGACTGGCTAAAAAATCCTCTCCCACCGGGTCAGAGATTTTCCGGTTATTTAGTTTTAAGTTTTACATATACATTTTTTATTTTTAAAGTTTTCTTTTAGATAGTTTTCTCTCTTTCTCTCTATCTCTGTTTTAGTTTAATTTATTATATTATCTTATTTTTACCTTTGCTCCTACATAACTATAAGTTTTGGTTTTTTCTCTCTCGCAAATAAAATACCCCCCCCCCCGTGTCGGAGTCGTTATTAGTTTATTTTGTAATTTTATTAGATTTTCTTTGATAGGCTTCCTTAGCTCATAAAATTTTTTTTGTAACGTATTTATACTTTTGTTGACAGCATTTGTTTGTCGACTCTAAATAAATAAAATAAAATAAATCTGACCTAGGGAAATGTCGTAGGATTGAAGAACTTCTTGAATGATAACAGTCAGATTACAAGGAATTTTATATATTCCTGTGTGTGTCGTTGGAAATCATTTCATTTGGTGAACTGAACCTAATTTTTCGAAAAAGTGGTCCGGTTCGGGTTTAGGTTCGAGGAGTCAAAAATTGTAGGGATTCGGTTCATGGTCGGTTCGTCGGACCCAAAAATCCGAACCGAACCTCTATATGCTATGGTCATCTGATTCGGATCAAACTTTGTAGAATTGTGTAAAAGCATGTTAAATGACAAGTTTAAAGACGCTACCATTAAAAACAAAAAGGTTGTCTTATTAGAACTATTCTTCAGACCTATATTTTATATGGAAGCTATGCTATATCGCTGTCCGATTTTTATCAAACTTGGTGGAACTATGAAAAAGCATAGGAAACTTAAAAATACGAAGTTTGAAGACGTTTGCGTCGAAAACAAAAAATTTTTTTGACCAATCGTTCCTATGGCAGCTATATGCTATAGTCATCCTATCCGGCCGGTTCCGACAAATGTGCAGCGAGTTTGAATTATATGACTTCGTGAAAAGTTTGGTATGGACTGCTTTAAAACTGAGGGAAGAGATAGCATAGAAACAGACGGATGGACAGACGGACATGGCTATATCAACTCAGCTCGTCATGCCGATCAAGAATATATACATGCATACATAGAATTACCAGAACGGTCTTTGTCGGTGCAAGCACGGAGAGTTCTTTAAATGTGATAATCGGTCTTAAAAAATACTTTCCTGGAATAAGCCCCTCGTTCTCGGGATAAGAATACACGGTTTTCCCCTTCTACACACAAAAAAAAACGTTGGTAAATGCAACATTTTTCATTGGTAAATTCACCAATTTCCGTCTTCGATTTTCGCCAATTAGTTCTCTCAATTAATCTCTGCGGCGGACTTGAACTCACGGCTCACGGCATTTCACACAGTTGGAACGTCGCGTTAGACGACTGAGCCACGCCGCGCAACTGAGGTAATGCATCAAATTGGTTAATTGTAATGAATAAAATGCACTTTTATTGAAAACATTCACGGATGTTTGCTTTCTTGTAATTCTCAAGAACGAATTCAACCATCTGCCAATATAAATAGCGCCATTGAAATTTTCGGAACAAAAATCAAAATTGTTGACGGTTTGAAATCAAAGGGACGCACAGTTTATCGTAAATGACTTTTATCTTGTTTTTACGTTGAAATTGATAAAATCAACAGAAAATTTATTAAATAAAAAATGTTTAGCCAAAAACGAAAAATGTCGGACTTACATTTTTTTTTTGTGTATAATGAGAACGAGTTCACATGTTTTCGCTACATTTAGAATGATTTTTTTCTCGGTGTATGCCATTTTTTAAATGGATGAGAAAATTGAGCTATATCGACTTGGTTTTTAAAAAAAACACCTTTTTGTATTTTACATAAGCTTTACTTTACAACTACACTATGTAGTTGCTTCGGGGTCAGCTTCGGGGTCAGCGCGAAAAATCTAGAATCAACAATTTACTTACAACTTGAGCTCCTGTACTGAGAATATATAAGTTTTGACATCTTAAAAAATCCATTTCTTGACTGAACTGTTAAAACTAGATGTATTTGTCTACTCTCTTATGCATATTAGTTCTAAGAACCATACCAAATCAAACTAAAATAAGAACCAAATTTTACCATTAAAAAAAATCACCTTTTAACACTTTATAGGGTCGGAGGGTGCTTCCTTATGGTTGTTACATAAATTTGCACACACTTAATTGGCGGCTTCATCTAAGTCTTTGAGTACTTTCTTTATGCGGCTGTAGCTATCATTACCGGCTAAAACAGACTTATTCCGATTCTGTTTGCTTTTTCGAGGTTTATTTTTTTGTCACTTCTCCGCTTTAAATTTTCAATCCAGTTTTGTGCTTCTATTTACTTTAATACAGCACTCAAAACAAACACTAATAGACTTAACTATCAGACTCCCTCCCCCTTCCATAAAACTATTTTGGTAAATAGTCAACGTTTTGCATAATAACAAAAAAAACCCAAGAGGTTTATCTAGACCCACTGAACGCACTTATCTTTTTCTTATCTTAACTCACTTTGACAAATCTAATGTTTTTATTTTTAAATATATAAGCCCAAGCTATCACAGTCTAGCTAAAAATAATAAAAGCAAAAAGCAGGTCTATAAAATAATAAATTCTAATTACATGGCAGGGGCACTTGACAATTGCCACGAATTGTTAAGATTGATAAATATTTGTCAAGAGCTGAGATAAGTAGCTGAGAGAAGGGGGAAGCCAAATGAGAAAGATCATTTAAATGATAGTTGAAACAAAGTTGATTCTTTAATCAATTTGTTTTCTTTGCTTCGATTGGCACAATGAAATGGCGGTGCCTCAATCAATCGTTGGCGTAAGGTTTTCAATTAAAAATTGACATTGACTTTTAAATTCATCTTAAAGAGAGAAGCTTGTCGCAGCTGCTGGGGAAACATCATAAATTAATTAGACATTTGTTATTACTTCAGATAATTTTGTGACAACAAAAATACCAAAAGAAGAGACCCACAAATTCAAGGTACAAATCAATATTTAACCCATGTTAATTGTTAATGTTAATTGACTGGACTGCTCCCAGAACGTGGTGATATTATTTATCTATGAAATAACACTCATGCGATCTGTAGGCAAATATTTATTATTCACAAATTGTTTTTTGCTCTTTCAATTTTTGAACAAAGCTGCCACCATATTTTTAAGTAAATATTTTTTGGGACTTGCTATTATTTTCTCTTTTTTTTGTACAATGTTAATTTTAACACGCAAACTTGCTAATTTTGTTTTTCAACTAACATCTGGGCAAAGGCCAGGGAAATGTACGGGAGTGCCATTTGTATACACAGAAAATTTTCTTTGGAATGGAAGTTTATATGTTTATTTAAATCTATGCAGACTTCTCACATGAAAATAAAAAAGTTTTTTTCACTAGATCTACTTTTGTGACCGATAGTTCCTATTGCAGCTATATGTTATAGTCGTCCGATTTGGATCAAACTTGGCAGAATTATGTGGTAGCATATAATATTGATCAGTAACATGTTTGGGAGCGATAGCATTGAAAACCAGAAAGTTTTTCCCACTAAAACTTTTTTTCAGACATATCTTTTGTAAGGCAGCTATACTATATAGTTGGCCGATTTTCATAAAACTTGGCGGAATAATGTGAAAGCATAGAAAACTTAGAAATACGAGGTTTGGGGACGTTTGCGTTGAAGACAAAAAAGTTTATTTCACTAAAACTACTTTTTCAACCGATGGTTCCTATGGCAGCTATATGCTATAGTCATCCGATCCGGCCGGTTCCGACAAATGTTCAGCGTCTTTGTACCAAAACGCTTCGTGCAAAGGTTAATTAAAATAGCTTTAAAACTGATGGAGGAGATAGCATAGAAACAGACGGACAGACGGACGGACACACGGACATGGCTATATCAACACAGCTCGTCATGCTGATCAAGAATATTAATAATTTATGTGGTCGGAGATGCTTCCTCTAAGCGTTACAAACATCTGGACAATTTTAATATACCCTCTATAAGGGTATTTTTGATAGTTTTTTGACAAAAAGTCGATATTATCGATATCGGTTTCTCCACATGCAATTAAATAGAGAGGGTATATTAAAATTGTCCAGATGTTTGCAACGCATAGAAGGAAGCATCTCCGACCACATTAAGTATATATATAGTTCATATAGCCATGTCCGTCTGTTTCTTTGTTATCTCCTTCGTCAGTTTTGAGGCTATCTTAACCAAACTTCGCACTACGTCTTTTGGTACAAAAACTCTTCACTTTGGTCGCAACCGGCCGAATCGGATGACTCTAGCATATAGCTGCCACAGGAACTATTGGTCGAATAAGTAGTTTTAGTTAGAAAAACTTTTTTGTCTTCAACGCAAACGTGCCCAATCCTCGTATTTATAAGTTTTCTATGCTTTTACATAATTAAACCAAGATTGATGAAATGAATTAGGGACGCGGGTTCTAATTTCATTTTGTGGTCGCGGACTAAATTCATTTTGAAGAATGAAATTAGACCGCCAAGCTCACGCGGCTCTATTTTTCAGAGTCCACCGTGACAAATTCATACATTTCCGGGAAGCTCAGAATAGGGACAAAAGAAAAAATTCGCGGCGAACGGGAACGGGTTCTAATCTCAATATGTAAGCAGAGCTTCGAAATATGCGGCATCGTAGAACAAAATTACCAAAACTCATTTCTGACCTTGGACCGGCTAGATAAATGAAAGTAACCCAACCGGATTTTTTTAAACTTACTCTTAAATGACATCCTTTTTTTCTCGAGAGAGACGACTCCACGGATCCTCGATACCGAGCCGTCCGCACAACAGCCGCCTTACACAACTTATCTTATTTGCTAACATGAGTTCTAATCTATGTAGGGGTGAGTTTTTAAGAGTCTATTTCTAACAGCTAATAGGAGACCTTGTTTTGTGACATATGAACTATGCTAGACATTCGTTCTTATTTTCTACTGAGCTCAGCCGCTGCTGGTCATCTGTAACAGTGAGTTTGTAAAAATCTATTTTTAAACATACATAGGCGAACATGTGTTTGTTATAATTTCTTGTGTTTATGATTTAAACAGAGTTGGTATTTTAAGCTAAGTTTTAAGTTGATCGGATGAAAACAAATTTAAATATTATTCATATAAACTTTGAGAAACGAATTAGGATACTTTCTTTAACTCAGCCATGTTCTCAATTCCACTTCCACTTCAAAAATTTTTTGATTTAAACCCGGTTTTAGGACTAGATTTGGACTCTAAATCACAAAAATTTTTTAAAACTTGAATTGAGAACATGGCTGATTACCTTAGATTCGGCTTGCAGACCGTTTTTCAGAAGCGTTGAAGGGGAATCAAACGGGAAACGTATACCAAAAGGAAGCGATTGAGCCACAGTCGTATCCACAAGCGATATTTTGAATTTTTTTTAGAATCGGTATTTGAGAAGATATATTTTTGCGACATTGCACCGATATGGATTGTTTTAGGAAGTTGTAAATCATTATCAATTTTAAGGTTCGGTTCGGATCTAGGCCGATTGGCATTTATGTGCAGAGGAATTAAGCCTCCGGTTTACATTTACACCCATTCGAAATTTTATTATTCGATCAGCATTTTTTTAACTTTTTCTGAAAGTGTTAGTTCGCATTTACACGACAAAGTTCCTTATGATGTTGTTGGTAGAACGTTGCAAACTATTTCGAAGTTTTTCCTTATTAAAATCGTTGTCCTATGATAGGTGCTTATTAATCGTTTTTTTTTGGCAGTTTTCGGTTTGGTTTGGGAATTCCTTAGGCGCGCAGGGTAGAAGTACGAACACAAATTAGCGGAACATATTGGTTTACATTCGTTAACTAGATTTGCCATTTAGGGCAATTCAGCACTTTATTGTGGATTTATACCCTTTCCTTGTTCAATTGATACAGTTTAAGTAGAAAGCACTTCGTCGGTTTGCATAATGATAAATCAATTTGTATGGCTTATATTAAGCTAATAATATCAACCAATCTGCTGTTGTATTTCCCCATATGCCATTTATTGGGTTTATTAATAAATCAACATCAACATGGTAAAAGCTAATGCAGACAGTTGTAAACAATATTTGATAACGAGTTAGATCAGATTTGACACCATTAACATATCACATATATCACGCATGCGACGCGTAGACAAACCTTGCGTATAGAAACAATAAAAGGGTAACAATCTCTCCCAAATTGTTGGCCATCATCAATGGATTTTAAATTGTGTATTTGGCATGGGTATTTCCATGAATTCGATGTATTAATTGTTTTCGTTGGCTTATTTTAACTTTGTTTCGTTTGCGTTCCGTATTTTTTTTAATCGCCACACATCCGTATCTATAGCCCGAGTTCTGTGCTACTTTTCTCGCGTTTGAAGTTCAAATGAGGCGCCTATGCGAATTGCTGTCATGTTTTTCTATATATAATTTTTGTTGTTTTTTTGTAGTTATGTATATTTGTTGTTTTTTTTTGCACCGCAAAGAGATCAGTTTAAGAGAGCGAGCGCGAGCGTCAGAGAATTATAAACAATTTGCTGGATGGCTGGATGCCTGGACAGGTGTGAGAGTGAGCATCAGCAAGGCGCAAGCTTCCATGGCAGAACAGCTGTTCGCCATGATAGCTTTTGATTTATGGACTGGTTAAAGATTACCTGTTCATGGTCCCAGGCGATTAAAAAAATCCGTTTGGCTGTGATTCATTCATTGGTTCACTGATTTTCGGTATTAGCATACAAATTGCTTCTAATGTTTTGACGCTTTCGACCAAAATAGATAACGACAAAAAATTGAGTAATTATTAAAAAAGTTTTATAAATCATTTTTAATAGTCTCAGAAGAGAAAAATAAAATTCTTTGTGAGGTGATTAGGCTAATTTATTAGAATTGGCTTTATAAGAGCTTGGTCTCTGGCCAAGGCTTTTTGTTTGACAAGGAACAATGGAAAGCTTGACAGGATATGAGTCTTAATTAAATACAGCTTTTAGATACATATCAATTAGCAGTCAGAAATTCAGAAAGTTTTATTTCCCAGGTTCGAGAAGCGGATTGAGAAGGTCAGCGAACCTAGGTTCAGGTTCAAGCCCCGTTTTGGGCTTATTTAGAAAACATATATTTAGAGTTAAGGCTCATCGATATATATCAAATTGAAAAGCAATAGAATCATAATTTCTTTAATAATACTGGTTAATTTTTAACTGGAGTCCATAATTGAGATTTAAAATATTTGCATCAGGAATGTTCGATGTCTAAAGTGCAATGTGAATAAAAATTCTTGATCCCAGAGCGAATTTCTTGATCCAAATGTGAATTTTTCATAATCCATGACACTTGTCAAATTTGCTTTCTCTCTTCTTTTTAATTGGTTATCCTTACTCCACTCGTCTACACAGAAAATGCTTATCCTGAGTCCAATGCTTTTGAATTTTTCCATCTGTTTTTAAAACCCAGAATGAGAACGATCTCTAGAACAAAATTACATTATATTTTTTAACTATACGACTATCAGGGTAGTTTCCGAATTCGGTTTATCAGAATATGTAAAAGTTCTGATATACCAGAACGATTAAAGAATTCGTTTAAGCCGTTTTCTAAATGGAAATTTAAAGTTTAAATTCGAAGAACACATTAAAAACATTAAACAATTTTGATTTCGCTTGATTCAACAATATTTTACTCACAAATAGTTTGTTGTTCGATGTTTCAAAACAGCGGTGGGCATGAAATTTGAGTTTGGGAGCAGCCCAATAACAACAGAAAAAACAACCGTTATCAACGAGTCAAGATCGCCCAAAATGCAGCTGTAGCGCCGTCTGTTTGCGCGTCTTGCTGGCGCCGTTCTTCGATTCGCATTGACTTTGTTGTTGTTCACAATTTAAAGCGAGTTAATTTGCGACGTAGTTTATTATGAGACTGACTGGCGCCAATTGCCGAAAAAAATCTCGAAGCAATGGGAGCGAGGGCCCACCGCTGTTTTAAAATATGGTTTTCCGGGATCCAAAAATACTGATTATATTATAGAAATGGCTGATATTTTTAGACTCTGTACCAAAGGTACACAGAGTATATTAAGAAGTGTGCAACGCTTAGAAGGAGCCATCTCCAACCATATAAAGTATATATATTCTTCTATATTCTAAGTCGATTAAGCTTTGTCCTTCCGTCTGTATGTTTCTACGCGAACTAGTCCCTCGTTTTTGAAGCTATCGAGCGGAAATTTTGCAGATTCTTCTTTTTACTGTTCGCTGCTATTTCGGAACCGACCGGATCGGATGACTACTTGTTGTTGAGAAAAACTTTGTTTTCAATATTAGCGGTCTTAAACTCGGTCATTGTTAATATTATATGTTTTTAAGCTGATCTGCGAAGTTTGGTCGAAATCGCTGCTAACCGTTGAAGCCAACTTTCTCAAGTGTATTAAAACTTCGGCACAGACGAAGTTAGCTTTGCTTTCTCGTTTTCGTTTGTATTCGAACTTTATAAAACATAAAATAGTGTTTACGTTTTACGATGAGGAATACGCTCATTAAAGCAATAAAACTGAAAAGAGAGGTAAAACTCGAAACCAACACTGTGTCGGTACAATGTTTCGATTCCAAAATATCCGTTTCCAGTTTGACTCCCTACGTTTAATAAATCACTTTTATTTGCCAGCTAAGGCACGTTTTTAAGCTCATGTTGCTCAAATGCGGGCCTCACCCTCTCACAATATTCTTTCATTTTAATTTTTATATTTGTACATTCAAAATATACATAGAATTTGCATTTGTTCTAATATTACATACAATAAAGGAATTAACTAAGGAATATAGTTAACAAAAACCGATAATTAGACACGAAAATAGTGATATATATATTTAGGTATAATAATATGTGTACAGATTTGATTTGGTTTGAGAGTTCTCTTTGTATTTCTTGAGCGTCTTTGGACCATTTGAAAATGCCTTGATAGATGTAAATACATATGCGATATATGTAAATATATTTTATCTCTAACATTTTACATATATTTTAAGAGGTACTAATTCTGCCTGCATCTTGGTTTGTCTGTCTACATTCAAAATTTAAGTAGCGAATCTAATTTGCACTTAGTCAATATCAGCGGACGCATCTCCGCTGCCAGCTGATGCAGCCACTGTGGCTGGGACGGTAGTTTGTTGAACCTTCTCATTGGTCTCGGCCTGCTTTTGGCGTTCATAATCACGCACATCCTCCAAAGTCATGCCGTGCCATTCATCTATCCAGGCAAAGGCCTGTCGATGTCCCAGTAACAAAATATCACGTATGCCGCGATGAATGAACTCTTCGACTTTGGTTTGCAGGCCCCAGACCTCAAAACTGGCCTGAACCATTTTATAGGAGCACATAATGGGTTTGTCTGTTTCACGCCAGCCCTCGATAAGGGGACCTCGATCTGTAACAAAATATATTCGGTAACTACAGAATTTTGTAAGAACTTTGATTATTTTTACTTGTCTTTAATGATTTGAAGAATTTGGGATCTTCTTCGCGTTTATAATGCTTAGCATTGAGTTCATCAAATGCTATATCCACATGCTCCACAATTCGCACTTTCAACTCCTCCTCGGTCAGGTCCAGACACTAAAAAAATTTATTAAAAATGTAGTCAAACTTTAAAGAAAGCTTCACATTAATCTTACATTGTCCGTACTGCCACTATTATCCTCATATTTGGTCTTAATCAGGACATGCAACTTGGGTATAAACGAGCACTGTAATGGGGCATAATTGGTTTGAAAGGGTTAAAGTATAATTGGATTTTCGACCCCTCCAAGAAATAATTACCGTGTATTCTGCAGGTGGATCCAATTATTGTACATGAAATTATAATTAAAGGAAGAAAATTGCTTTGTATAAATAAATGTCTAAATTTAGAAGCTATTTAAGAATATTCAATGGGGATTTGTGGACTGACTTTGGGGGCGGCTGGCATTAAAAATAGAAATAAACATGCAACAATTAGAGGTTGAAATATTATGTTAACCAATTGCCGGAAATTTATGACGGAAATATTTTGTAAACAAACAGATTTAAGACTATCAAGACAACAAACTACCTTGTTTTTGTCCATTTGGATGCACACACAAGCCCTAAATCTGAGAAACAAGCATATTTAGTGCATATCATTCATTTTTTGTCCGGATTTTCCAGCCCGAGTTCTTACTCTTAAAGGTATGTAAGATTTCACAGCATTTTGTTACCCTTTTTACCCATTTAATAGGTATAGTGTGAGTGTTTATTACTCAAAGATGTGATAAATCAATTGCAATTAGAACATCATAGAATGCATCAAATACACAAAAGAAATCTTATCTTAACACCAAAACTGAATGCCCTGGGAAAACTGACATTTGCTGATTGGATTGGATTATTTGGGCTAGCTTTGCATACCATGAAGGTTGAAATACGAGCCGTTTAATCCCCAGAACGATGACGTATTTAGGTGGCATAGCAAGTGTGTGTTTATATGGACTCTTATCGGTAGACATATCCATTTTCGCCCCCACCTCCGCCCGCATGCTCGTCAACGTGATAACCTGATTCGAACAGTTTTAAGAATGTTGCAAGAACATATGGCCAAGTCTAATTAAACAGCAAATAACACAAGCAGGACGGGAAGGAGAAGTAGTAGACAACTAAAAATAGCTACATTTGCGGCAGGGATGCGCAGGCCCAGTTTCTATCCTTTCCTCTCACCTGTCAGAGTGTAGGGATAATAGTTCCAAGATTTCTCTATTACATAGAAAACACGCGGGCAAATGGCTTGTATCCAGTAGGGCAGGCGACTGCAAGCCAGAGAATAGAATCAATTAGTTAACCTCTTTCCACCCTTCCTCTTCCGTTGACAAGCTCACCTGGACAGGTGTATGTGCTTCTCCGTGTACTGGCCCTTGCCGTGGACCGGATCTTCACAGGGTTTGTTCTCCACCACCTCAACACCCTCACCTTCCTCAGACTGCTCCAAACTATGCCGGGCTATCATATACAGCTGGCCAATCTTGTACTCCTCCACGGTAAGGGGCATGCAGACACGATATTCCTTAATCAGCACCATGCTGAAATGTATATTTCAAAATAAAACCGAGAAAACCAAACTCCAACTGACGACGTTACGAAAGACAAGCACACTGAGCACTTAAACATAAAAATTAGCAAAATTACCAAAAGTGTTTGACACTACCAGCGATTGCTCATACTTATCGATATCGATTACAATTAATGGCTAAACTGCCAGCACTGGAAATCGTGACCGTCTAACGGTTTTTTAAGTTGATTTATACCTGTGGAATGATGTATCCTGCGCTTATTTATATTTTATTAATTACATTTAAACAAACTCAATTTGAATATGTGAACGTGTGCAGCCATCTTATTTCACAGTCTGTGTGTCTGTTGTGTGAGTTGCCGAGAAGCTCGCCAATTTTTCAAATTATTTTAAGTTATGTCAAATTATTTCCTAAAACAGCTGGTAAATTATCGAAGGGGGGTCTGGAAACGATGAAACTGGTTTGATAATTGTCAGAGGTACCTTTGAGAATTGAGCACAAAACAAAAAAAAAAGACCAAAAAACAAAACAACAATTATTTGGACAACGTGTGGGGCTGATCAAAGTGGGCGTGTCGCAAACAATTTTATGGAATCTGGCCAACAAAAAGCATTTCGATACCGGCAGCTGCATCACTTTTGGCGGAGAATCCTTCTCTGTATGCTTCTCCCTGTATGCCATTTGCCCAATGTATGCACACCACCCGAGTCTAAACCTTCGCAGTCTCCATAGTCCACGGAACGGCCCTATAGCCCGCGGCCAAGCAGCCCTAAGCCCTTGACGTCTCCACAGCCCACTATAGTAGTGGCTCCTTCGGCTTACTGTGGTAGCTTCCGTTGCTACTATTTTGGCTACCTAAACGCCACCTTTAAATCCGTTTTGCTGGGCGATCAGTAGAGGTGGGCGCGGGCCTGTATTTTGAGGCCCGGGCCCGCACGAACACGAACTCTTTTTTGAGAGGCCCGGCCCGGCCCAACACGAAACTTTTTCACGAAGGCCCGGGCCCGGCCCGGCCCGGCACGAAACTTATTTACACATATAAGGAAATTTAAAAGACATGCAATTTATAGATATATATAAGTACATATTTATTAAGGTATACATACATGAATATTGTTATGTATTTAATAAAAAACAAACTATGTCATATTTTTATTTAAAAATAAAATTTTTTCTCAATTTGTGCTTTTTAGCCTAGTGCGTTTTTCATTTAAAACATGGCCCGATGTTGAAAAAAGCCTTTCGCTGGCGGGAATAGCCAGAATGGTCCGAGCTAATTTGGGAAGGTATTTTAAGTCCCTTGCATTTTTCCAGAATTCTAAAATATGTGTGCCAGGAGCTGCTGGATAGGCCAAATATTTGTCAAGCTGTATGTCGATAGCGTTTTTCTCAACTTTTCGTTTTTTTATATAACTTAAGTCTAAAAATTCAGCAAACATTCCATTTTCGGAAATATTTGGGCTTATGTTATTAGTTATGTCATCAAAGCTACTATATTCATAATCCCTTATAAATTCGGAGAGCATTGCTTTTACCGTAGCTAACACATTATCTCTTTTTTCCTCTGAGAGGAAATTCATCTCTCTATAAGGAGGGTTCAAGAAAAGCCCAACCAAATGAGCGATTGCCGGAAGAAACCGTGTGTAAACAAGTAAAATATGTATAAGCAAATCGGTAGTAGTATCGATAAACAACTAAAATGCGATAAATGGCGGTTCTAATTCGAGCATAAATAAAAATAGCGCGAACAAATCAAAATTGTTTTCGGGCCTATTTCGGGCTTTTACGGGCCGGGCCTTTTTGCTAAGGCCCGGGCCCGCACGAAGCCCGCACGAATCTTAATTTTAAGGCCCGGGCCCGCTCCGGGCCTGTGTAAGCCCGCGGGCCACGAAAAAAAGCCCGGCCCGCGCCCACCTCTAGCGATCAGTAAAGGAAAGTCACCTGTCTGACTTATTCGAGAAGTTCAGCCATGAGTGTGGGATTTAGCCGGAGATCTTCCACATGTGAGTATAATGTATTTACATTATTTTTACTAGTAACTTATCCTTATACTAGTACTAGTATAGTTAGTACTTATACTAGTATTAAGTAACAATAACCGCCACAGTCACAGTGGTTCAAGAGCGTTCGAAAACTGTTAAAATGTTAAATTATCTTTTTTAGTGGGATTTAAGTATACTTTCGAATGTAATAATTTAATAATTTTATTTTGAAAGCAGCGAAATAATTTTGTTTTTTATCAAATGTTTGTGACGCACGCAAAATTTTTTCCATCATTTCATTTATGTGTTTTCTGTGTATTTATTTATGTAGGGCTTGACCGACTTTCCTTCTTGTTTTATTTATATGTTTTCGGTTATAATGCAAAACAACACTCTAATGCAAACACTCTACGTTAAAAAAATAACGAAGCTTTAAGTGCTGTTAACGCCTCTTTTTTGCGGTTCGTGAGCAAAATAGGTCTCGATTCTAATTTGTGCGGCCAAACTGGAAGGCCAAATTGAAAATGAGCGCAGGAAAAAAAATTCCGGCAAATGGCACTTCCTAGGGCGGGCAAGCAGAATTTAATTAACGCCGTGAAAGTAAAAAGCGAGGTGTGGGACTTAGCGGATAAGAATCACTGGGAATCCCGCCAGAGAACACCGGCGGACCGGAGGACAGTCTGCTCTGTACCTGTGTGGGTATTGGTGGGGCTAACACTTCTAAGCGCCTCCAGTCCCCTCAATCGATTTGATTCGCCTCAACTACGTCTTCGATCACAGCTACCAGAGTGCCCGCTTCCACTTCAGAGGGCCGAACACATTTCACTATGCACACCATAGAACGGGTTCGTTCGATTGCAAAACGCTCACACATTATTCAACACCCGAATAAACAGGCTTCACGCTCTATTCATCAAACTTGCATACTCAACATGTTCGCAGCAGAGTTTTATTCGAACCAATTGTTAGCACTCTGATTATAATCATGTTCGACTTCATTCCAATCAGTTCGGCTGATTGTTCGTTTGGCTCAACGACGATTGTTATACCCGTTACTCGTAGAGTAAAAGGGTATACTAAAGTCGTGCAAATGTATGTAACAGGCAGAAGGAATCATTTCCGACCATATAAAGTATATATATTCTTGATCAGCATCAACAGCCGAGTCGATATAGCCATGTCCGTCTGCCCGTCTGTCCGTCTGCCTGTATGAACACCTAGATCTCAGAGACTAGAAGAGCTAGAGCAACCAAATTTGAAATGTAGACTCCTATTGTCTGCACGCAGATCAAGTTTATTTCAAATTTTTGCCACGCCCACCCCCTCCCCACAATAAAAAATGTTGAATAACTCCCCCAATTTTTGAGATATCGATCTCAAATTTAATTCGTTTCATTCATTTATTTCATTTATTCATTTAACGCAACATCTATAAGCCCTGAAATTTTCATCAAGATCGAATGATAAATAGCCGAGTAAAAAAAATGTTGCATACTTTTCGGCTGACTCACCTAAGGCAAACAGGAAGGCTATTAAACATTTGTTTCCATGAGTAACGGGTATATCGAAGTCGGTTAGAGCCGACTTTAACTTACGCTCTCGTTTAGAGTGAGCGAAAATCACCTCGTATGAATAAACTCTTGCAAGGACGCATTGGCAGTGACTGCGCTGCTGACAGATATGGAAAAAGAGAGAGAGAGAGAACAATGCTCTGGAATTTTACGCTGAGTTTTGTTCGATCGAACACATACACGTCCGAAGAAAAAAAGCAAAATAGTTTTATAATAACAAAACAATATTTATTTTCATATTTCAAAGCAAATCAAAACAAAACATTTAATATTTCTCTTTTTAAATTTAACCTAAAAGTAAACAAATTTAAAAGAAATTGTAATCCATTATTTTCTAATTTTAACATAATAATATATAAGTATTTGTTAAAAACTAAGCTGAAGAATTTTCAAAATTCTTATAGTATGAGTGCAGAAATAATAAGCTGTCTACCGACTTTGGGCCAAGACGGTTTCTCTTTTCGGTTATTACGTTGCCAGCCAATAAAAATTCTCGTTCTGCGGCTGCACTACTAGCCGGAATTGAATGAACTTTCAATGCCAATTTACACAGATGTGGATAACACTTTTCATAAGTTTTCCACCATTTTATTACATCGAAGTAATCAGTTAATTCAACAATTTTCATACAATAGTTTTCAATCTCATCTGCTTGATTTACAGATTCTGAATCCGAGTCTAACGGACAACTGCTTTCAGGAAATGAAAAATGGGAAACAGAATCAGAATTTGGTGTACATGGACTGACTGGAATAGAAGTAGCTGATGTCGATGGAGTAATAATAAACTAATTAATTTGGGAAATGCAGAAGCTCTTTATATCACTTTGTTCTGTTGGTTGCATATTTAATGCAGGCGCATATAAAAAGAAAGCAGTTTTATGCCATAGACTCAGATTTGGAAACCAAAATTGATCAACATTTTTGATGATGTTTTCTTTTGATGACAATATGGAAGGAATATTTGTATCTTTGGACAAACACAGGTGCTTAATTTTTTGAATTGACGGTACGACGAAACATAAAGAGGGAGAACTGCATAGTTGTAATTTTTTGAATATAACTTCAAAATCACGGCATAAGTCAACTAGCTGTTTAAGCGTTGAAATACTAATTAGTAATAATCGCTGGCTTTCCTGCTTTTCGTATCTCATTTATTTGAAACCAGTTGTCTACTACAGACTTAAACATTGTGAAGTTTGAGTTCCAGAGTGTTGGACATTCGTTATTTAAAGAGGTTTGTAACTGGTGCTGCAAGTTGGCTTTTTTAAAATATTTTATCATTTTTTTGCACGTCTTAGCAAGTGCTGTCAGCTCCGAGGTTTCTTTAAAGGAGTGTTCCAAGACGTTTGCAAACAAATGGCTGCTGCAGTTTAATCGAATGTGGTTTTCCAAGGATTTTACAACATTAGAGCCTCTGTCTGTTACAAATTTTATTTCGTCCATATTGCAAATTACGAACTCACTAAACAAAGTGTGTGATTTGCTCAAAATGTTAGCACCAGTTGAGCGCTGGAAATCCATTGATTTCATACCCAAAACGATGTCGAATAGTTTCAAATCTTTTTGGAGCAATCTTTTATTAAACTTTAAAACTAAATTGCAATTGTTAAATATATTTTAAATTTGCGGCTGACCCTACATAGAGGCGTTTGTGGAACTTATTGATTGTGAATTTCGAAATATTTTGTACCTTGGGTAGAAAAGATAAATTGTAGAAACTTTTAACTAAAAAGGCTGAGAGTATTTCAATGCAATCTAAGCCCAACTTTGAATTTCTAAGTTGTCTAGGCTTTTTCACAAATCCACCAAGTTTTATGAAAATCGGACAGCTATATAGTATACACAGTTCTACAAAGTTTGATTAAAATCGGAGGACTATAGAATATAGCTGTCATTGGAACAATCGGTCGCAATATTTGTTTAAGTGAGCAAAACGGTATTGATTTCAATAAAATCGTACCCAATCTTTGAATTTATAACTTTTCTATGCTTTTCCATAGTTCTACCAAGTTTGATCAAAATCGGATGACTATAGCAGAAGGCTGCTATAGCAAAAAAGTAAAAGTAAAAGAAAAAGTAGTTTCAGTGAGAAATGCATTTTTGGTTTCAATGCAATCGAGTTTGATCAAAATCGTTATTCAACTAGAAAATTAGAAAAATTTGATATGTGGATAAAAAAGGTATTTGTTTTCATTGGTAGCTTTCTATATCTCAATATTAAATTAAAATTTTAAAGCAGATGCTGAGCAGAAAATATGTACCAAAAAACACCACATACAAACTTTTCGAAGCAGCTACGACGCACAAGTCTAGGGGATTAAGCCCTACTTCCTGAAAAGCTATTCCGACTGCCCAGAAACACTCCAAACAGAATTCTATATCTGGAAACGGGATTGTCACCTCTCCACATATTTACCTCAGACATGCACTTCTCCTATATGCAGAAGGTTTTTAGCATGCCCGAAAATAGACTGCCTCAAATATTGTCCCAGTTTCTGCTAAACGGACATCATCAGTTCTTTCGGGAATGGGAACTTCTATCAGCCACTCATTGCGAAAGACTCAACCTTGAAGAATGTTCAGAGTGGGAATCATGGGCTACAGAAATACTTAAAAAGATGGATGCTCCATATAGATAGGTTAATATACAAAGAATTGAACTACGACCTAGGAGAAAGGAATTATTTCAACGACGCGTTTTCAGTGGAGGAAATTCGCACAATTTTTATGGCCAGAGGTGAATTGCTCAAAATCAACTTTGTACCAAACATAGCAAGCAGCAATGCACAAAATTTTACATTTCGGTAAAGCAAGTCTAGATCTGCACGAAGTTTACCAGCTACTAAATGGATCAAATTGGTTGATCCTATATAACTTTATAAGTCAGGCAACTAAATATCGAAAACAAATATTGGACGGGGACTTTTAAAACATAGTAACACGACCAACCGAATCTCGAGCTATGCAGTTGAACGATCTAGTACCTGGGGAAGACCTGGGAAGTCAGGTGTTTTAGACTGAATAGCGAAGAGTTTGGAAGCCAGTGATCGACTGACGGTTCTTACCAGGTCAATTTATTTATCTGAGTATTTTATATACGAAAAAACTTATTCAAAAAAAAATATTTTTAAATGAATAGATAAATGAATTGCAAACTAAAAGAGGAATGGTTTGAGAAATGAATAGAGGAATGAGTTAAGAAATAAATCAAGAAATAAAATTAAAGTAATAAATTGATGAATGCAAACCAGTTCAGTTAAACATGGTTACCACAAACAGCCCCGCTGACCTTCATTGGTCTATAACTCTATGAAGGAGTAATCGTATCAACTTGGTATGTTCTTAGGGCTTGTATATTTTAGTCTAAGCTAAAATTTTTCTCTGTAGTACTTGCTCAAACTCGAAAATGTTTTCAAAATATTGTAGAAAAACTAAAACAATAAGGAAAAATCTTCATGTTTTTCCACATTTTTACAATTTTGAGAAAGAAGATAAGATTTTTTGGACATGCAATTGTTTGCATATCAAGAGCTACATTTCGCTATAGATCTTAAGCAAATATTCCAAATAGTTTACGAAATATGGAGTTTTAACAATCCATTGCTAGACTGTGTGACGCGATGGAACTCAACCTACAAAATGTGTGGACGTTTACTAAAGGCCTGTTCTGAGAAGCGCGGAAAATAAATTTTTATGACGCACTCCATATAAAAAAAACAGTGGCGGAAACTTTCCGCGGCGGAATTTCGTTTCTGTATTCTGAGACGCGCTAAATAAATAAATCGATAGTTGACGTATCGATAGCGGTGTGGGTCGTGAGTGGATTGAATGAACAGCTGATGCCATGGCGGAAATATAAGCAGCTCATTTTTTTGACGTCAAAGTCGACAATGCACGGGAAACATGAACCCAAAAGAAAACGCACCGAGAGATTCAATCGTGAGGAAACTATTAGCTAAGGGCCACAAATCAGCCCAAGAAAGTTACGAAATCAACACTGGAGTGCCATACCCCTAAAATCGTCTCCTATGCCAACGGACGCAAGCGTCCGCACTCGGTGGATGCCAAACAAACAGGTGGTGACATCCAAACCCGGTCATCCAGTTTACCACCACCGCGGACCAGCTAAAAATAGAGTTGGATAGCGATGCGACTGCTGTGGGCAGCATTGCCAGCTCCAGCGGTGTGGGCGTGGCTGTCAAACGTGAACGCCAGGAGCAGGATTTTGAATTTACGGCAAATAAAACAATAATTTTGTATGAAAACTAAAAATATATTTTCCAATCTTTAGCATTGCGTTTCACTTGAGAGCCAAAATGATGGCACAGCCCAAATCCATGATTTGCAGATACTCCGAGCCGCCGTCCTGGAGACGATAGCAGCATTCCTACAAAGAAATGCATATTCAACCAACTTTGAATCAAGCTCCACAAACTGCTTCAGCTGACCCACACTGTAGGCGGATGACCCAATCTTTTGTACACACTTCTCCAAACGATTACAGTTGCCCGAACGGCAGAATTCCAAATAATTCTTCAAGTAGTAGTCCGGGATTATGCCCGACATCTCAAAAAGATCAGCCTTGTTGACGACATGCTCGACCCCATTAAGACGATGGCAGGACGCATATCATCTCCCAATATCCGTAAAATAGACTTGTAGGCCTCCTCCTCGATCTGCACCTACTCCAAGTGTGTCTCAAACGGGCAATAATTTGATCCTCGCCCAACGCCTTGAACCGGAATTTGATGCCGCTACCTCCATCAACATACATATCTTTGTTCCTGTTGCCCAGCTTAATTAAACTATTTTTGAAAAAAAAACACTTTCAACTTTTGTTTGTAAACAAAACAAAACAGCTGATCCCCAGTGTGGCCGTTTCTGTATTTGGTCTCTTTGACTTATATATGGGCTCACTAATAATTTATGTGGATGCTAAATTTATTATGTGCAATTTAGCGAGCTAAATTTTCCGCGCTTCTCAGAACAGGCCTTAACCTTAGGATTTTTGCATTCAGAGTTTTTCCAACTGCCAGTTGGAAGCGTTTCCCCTACACTAACACTAAATTCAAAAATGTTTTTTACTTCTGACCTATCCAATTCGGATTAAGAGCAAATTTTGCGGTTCTGTTTGAAAGCATATAAAATAAACAATCAGCGAAACAGACAGACGGACGAAAAAAGCTTAATCGACTTAGCTCGTCATGCTGATCAGGAATATATATTGTTTATGGGGTCGGAAATGCATTTTTCTGGGCAAAATTGTAATACCGGTACATACCTGGGAATTGTGAGACGCTCAGTGAATTTCTAATTGTTCGGAGGTTAGATTTCCTTTTAAATTGTCCGGCTTGTTCAATTTTTAACAAATTTTTGTTTTAGGCAGAGGTGAGCACCGTGGCCGTGTTAGCAGCAACAACAAATAGCAACGATGGGTAGCTCGTAAACTGTAAAAACAAGAAAAACAACGCATAATCTGATCTGGGTAAGGTAAATCCGTTCAACGATATTAGTTTAAAAATTTATTTGAATATATTGAATAAGTTTATCAAATTTATATGCATCATTCGGAAAGTATTTTGTACATTGCTAACGAATAAATTTGCTAAAATAATATAATTATACCACTATAAAAAAAAAAAAACACACATATATGTTAACACGGGAGTCCAGGGCTAATTCGTACCAAGCAAACCAATTTCATACCACTGTGGAGGGCCCACATTCTAACTGGCTGTCCATGCGGTCAGCAGTAAGCAAAGTGTAGAGAAGCGGTCAGCGCCAGCAGCGAAATGCAACGGGAAGCAACAGCAGCGGCGGCGACGGCACCATCGAGGGCAGCGGCACATGGGAGAGGGAAGTTTTCATAAAACATTGTATTAGTTTTAAACTTGTGTTCTAATAAACGACTCAATTGTAGAGTAGATAAAATTGAAATAATTCTTCTTTATCTTATATATATATATTTAAAAATGGCTGCAGGACGCTGGGTACATACTAAGGGAAAAGAAGGCAAAAACAACATGTATGCATGTGCGCGAAAGGGAAACAAAACAGACAAAATTTAAAATTTTTATAAATAATATATATATAAGTTAAGGTGAGTCATGACGACTCAGCAGGAACTATACTTTACCTTTTAATCATTATCATGACGTTTCTCCCCCCCAAATACAAAGATTCGTGGTTTCTGTTTGATTTGGTTTATTTCAGGAAATTCCGTTTTTAAGTTTGGCATCTGCTGCTGTTCCCGCTCCGTTTTACTCTAATCGTTGGGTTGGCCACTCCAGTGCCGCCAGCCGTTCCTACGCGCCCGTAGTCGCTGCGCAGCCCAGCGCTTGCTCCCGTTTGACAATATCCGCTTGTTTATGTTTAGCCGGCACATTGTTGCCGCTTATGCTGCAACTTGATCAGCTCAATTTGTTGTTGCTGGCCGGCACATTGTTGTGGAAGTGCTTGGCGCTGCAGTCTTACATTGTGGGTTTATGAAGGGCATGGCGGGGAAGTGGACGATGGGAAGGGCGACAGCGGGTTGTTAACTTATATATATTGTATATTATTTATTGTATATTTACAATACGCTCGGAAATGGAAATTTATATTATTTATACAATTGCATTTACACCTTTATAATTTTAAATACTTTTCTTATTTTAATTCAATAAAGTTTCACAAGTGTTCGTCCACGCGGTTCAAAACTCAATTGCAAAATGAAAGACGATGCAAAACGCCGCTGCAAAAAATGCCAAAGAATAAAATTATGCCGCCTGCGTTTGAGTTGCGCGCGAACTCTTGCGCGTCTTACAATTACCGCTATAAGCACACACACACACATAAATATGCATATTTAAAAATGGGGGCAGGACGCTGGGTACACACCCGAACAAAGAGAAAAGATGAAGGCAAAAACAGCATGTATGCATGTGCGCGCGTCAATTAAAAAAAAAAACCAAAGAAGGCGCTCACACATACACAATTTGAATGTTTTTCTACAGAAAGACTTTAAATGCATTAAAAACCCAATCGCTCACACACACAATTTAATATTTTTTCCAAAACTAAAAATCTAAGTTGACATTAAAGTGGCAAACTTTGAACATTTCCTCAAGAGCATAATTTGCAAAGTTTTTGATCCGGAGCGAGTCATTTGGATCGCTGTCGAAGAAGTTTTTCATTACATCACAAAGCGTTTTTAAATATTCCGATGTCATTTGTTCTATTTCTCTAGCGTCATCTATTTGGGTTGGCAACTCATCTCGAGCTGCTTGCAATTTTTGGACGTAATTTTCTTTTGTTAGAATGTGCTCTTCAAGCATATGGACTGCATTTCTAGATGATGAAATGAAGTAACGATTCACTCTGTTTACAAAATGCGTGTGGCAATACACGATTGGGGAACATTCTTTGATTTTGTTTAAAGGATGGCATCACAACTTGATGTTTTTTGACAGTTGCCAAAATCTATCAAATGTGAAATTAAAAATGTGTGAAAGCAAGCAACTTTGTAATTCAGAAATTCAAATTCAAATTTGGGAATTTTACTTTTTAGTTATGATGTTTTTTTCTCTTTCTGTTTTCGACCTGAAGTATGGTAGTAGTGGACCTCTTATATCTACTGTTTTTGAAACTAATCCATCCTTCGCCATGCAAATGTCAAAAAAAAGTGGTCTGAAGGGCTGTGAAAAAAAAAATATTTTACTTAGAGCTAAAAATTCAGCTTGGTGGATGACAGCTTGTTCAAAACGGTCTGTGAAATGGTGCTTATACGATTTTTTCGAGATACTCCTTCTGTATTCGCCTGATGTATCCATTTTTTGTACAAAACATGAGTTGGCATTAGGTAATGTTGCCTTCCAAAATTAACATAAGTAATCAAACCATCTTTAAAATTTGTATTCAAAGATCGTATAACATCTCTACGGACTCCCTTTAATCCGCGTGCATAAACTTTGGCCGGCTCATTTTTATTTAACATCCATTCCACGTTAAAATCCCACCATTTGTAGACTTCGTGTGGTGTTACATGCTTCTTTGATAAAGAACTGTTGATGTGAAGATGGTAACTTTGGGTAGAAGCGAAAACTTTTCCGTAGAAAGTTATGTGTGCCACAACGCTCCACTGACATTTTCCTTGATACATCGGGATTCCTTTCCATTATAGTATCTCTTGATGACAGTTTGGACCCGTCTTTAAAATCAACATGGTCATCCTGTAATACATTGAGCGCATCTTGATCAGTCTCATTAATCAAATCAGGCTCAGGCTCGATAATAAAATTAGTCGTATTAATCAAATCCGGCTCATAATCCAAATCACAATCATTAATAAAATCATACTGATTGTGTCGAGAAATTGGTGAAAATGGTGGTGGTGGTGGTGTTGACTCATTCCTTGGTGAACTTCGCGGCGAGGAGGTCAAGAAAGGCGCGCTTGGTGGTGATCTCGTCGGTGATTGTCCAGATTGATTCGCGGAGGACCATGGAGTTGCATTCTCAATTTGTACAGTCTCAATTTGTCCAGATTGATTCGCGGAGGACTATGGAGTTGCATTTATTGATGGAGTCACATTTATTTGCCAAGTCCGCCATATGCAAAAATCAGTTTGATGGGAGGTCGAGAAAGGCACTCTTGGCAGAGACATAAGTCTCTATTTGTGGAGCTTGAAAATGTCCAGATTGATTCGCGGAGGAACATGGAGTCGAATTTAGCTTTGCTTTTTTCCGTTTCACCCACTTTTTTTTCATCAGAGTATTATATGAAGGATTGGGGTTTGGACTTGGTGGCGGAATACAATGAATGCCTTGATTAGCCCTATCTTGACGTCCTTTCAAGTAATCTAATCTTTTTTCTCCCTTCGAATATGGAAATTTATATTATTTATGTAATTGCATTTACTCCTTTTTAATTTCATTTAAATACTTTTCTTTTTTTAATTCAATAAAATTTCACAAGTGTTCGTCCACGCGGTTCAAAACTCAATTACAAAATGAAAGACGATGCAAAATTATGCCGCCGGCGTTTCAGTTGCGCGCGAAACCTTGCGCGGCTTACAATTACCGCTATAAGCACACACACATATATATGCATATTTAAAAATGGCGGCAGGACGCTGGGTACACACCCGAACAAAAAGAAAAGATGAAGGCAAAAACAGCATGTATGCGCGTCACTAAAAAAAAAAAACTAAAAAAGGGAAACAAAAAAGACGCTCACACACCCACAATTTGAATGTTTTTCTACAGAAAAACTTTAAATGCATTAAAAACCCAATCGCTCACACACACAATTTAATATTTTTTCCAAAACTAAAAAACTAACCAGACACACACACACAATTTAACATTTTTTATATATATTGAGACGCCTTAGCGGCGCGCAAATTAATATACAAGTTAATTACTAAATCCCACTCTTAACACATATTACATTTTCAGCACGAAGCATACTGTTTGACCACCAATTGGCCAAAGAGGATTAGTGCACCAGCAAGAGTGCAGCAGCAACAAGAGCTATTAAATTTGTGGACACACGGGATCGTTCCGCTTAAGCTTCGCTTCACAACTAACTTTATTGCCCTTCATGGGCGCATATATAAGTCGCTGCTCTTTGCGACAGCAATTATCTGGCGTCAGATCATTGCAGAAGCAGAGAGAGGTAACAATAGAGAGAGTTATCTACTAATAGCTTAACATTAAGGAGAAGATGTGCACATGCAAGTGCGAATTCAAAGTACTAAAACTAGCTATGTAATCTATGGCGAGGGCTGCACCAAAGGAAGCCTGAAATGGCTGAACATCGGCCGCGTTAAATGACCTCTGGTATTCAAGTAATTGGTAGAGGTGCAAGCTTATGTATAGCCCGCTTAAAGACACCGGATTTGGTCTTAGCTTCTGCCACCCGGATCTTTCCATCAGCGCCAGGGTATACTTCAACGACGACGCCGAGCATCCAATGTTGCGGAGGCGCGTTGTCCTCGTGGAGAAGAACGACGGCCCCTTTCTCGAGGTTGGGAGCGTCGCGATTCCACTTGTGCCGCTGCTGAAGCGTTTGAAGGTAGTCGCGAGACCAATCCTTCCAAAATTTCATTTTGATTGCGGAGACTAGCCGCCATCTCTGCAAGTACGACACCTTGTCGTCTGGTTCTGGATGCATGGACGCGGGTGGCAGCGAAACTAGCGTTCTGCCTCCCAGCAAATGCGCTGGCGTGATGGCCTCTCTATCGTTCGGGGTGGTTGTGTCGCCGCCGATCGGCCGCGAATTCAACACCGCCTCTACTTCGACGATTATGGTCTGCAGCTCGTCTTCGCCGGGTATAATGCTGCACAGTGCAAAGTCTCAATGGCAAATGCTTCGCCGACTTCACCGCGGCCTCCCAAAGGCCGCCGAAATGTGGAGCTCTGGGCGGAATGAAGACGAATTCGGTTCCAGTAGTTGCCAGATGAGCAAATATGCCATCCGTGTGCGCATCGAATTGGTCCTTAAAAGTGGCCAACTCTCTCGCCGCACCCACAAAATTGGTGACGTTGTCGCAGTACAACTTGCTGACAGGGCCACGCCGGTTGAGGAACCTTCAGTGACATCTGAATTGGTCCACAAAAGTCCACTCCGCTTACCGCCATGCAGGCGGTCTGCGGGTAAATTTCCCATTATATGCTGTAACAGCCGTGGTTTATAATGGAAGCAATGTACACAATGCCGAACTACAGCGCTACATTCTCTTTTCATTGATCAGCCAAATTCTTTGACGTAGTATACCAACCAAACCCCGCGGTCCTGCGTGACAGTTTGTACGATGCCAATGTTGTAAGTAGAGCTGCACAAATCGGTTATTCTTCGGCATGAGAAGTGGGAATTCAGCATTGTGCGCCAGAGGGGATTGGAGTAAACGACCTCCGACTTGCAACACATTAAACGTGAGTCCTCCTTCTGCTTCTGTGCACATGAATGGAGTAAGCTTCTGATATGATGTTTGCAGTGGTAATGATTTGCTCAATCGCTGTATTTCCTCTGCAAATGAGACACCTCGAATGCTTTGAACTACTGTCAAAAACGCTCTATCGAGCTCTTGGGCTGATAGGACAAGTGATTTGCTTTGGTTCCGCCTTTTCCCATCAATAAACCGTCGCATGTATGCAACCACACGAACGATCTTGAGAAACGATGATGTTTTATTGACAAGCTCACAGATTCTGTTTGGCTCAGTGTGGACGACCAATGCGGTAACAGAAAGACGTTCTTCCAGAATATGCTGTTCATGTGCTAGGTTGAAATGAGGATTTTTCGGCCATTGACCACTGTCTTGTTTTAAGAACTCTGGGCCAGTTAACCAGAAAGATTCATTGAGCTCACTGATTGTGCATCCACGGGACACCAAATCTGCAGGATTTTCCTTTGTTGGCACGTGACGCCAAGTTATATAGTTACATATACAAATAACACACCCTATTATTTATATCGTAAGCTCTCATTCAATTACATGTACACATAGTATAAGCACAAAGCATAGAGCATAAAGATAAGAGAAGACGCATACACAAGTTAGCTAAACGATTAGTTTGGTACAGACCGTACAAGAGATCGAATCGCAATAAACTAAAATTACTAAGCTAATTAAAGTTGTTCCTTTACTGGGGTTAAATAGTTGCGGAAAGGAGTCCACAACCATCCAAACGCTCAACAGTTGGTTTAGGCAAGGAAGCCTACTCCAAACGTTGGCTACCCTGGTGCTGGAACCAACCACGGATTTGGCAAAGAAGTCTCATCCACATTACTGGCTGCCCTGGTGCTGAAGCCGGGGACCCTTTTCTTAAGGCTAATCCTAGCAAGACTAAGCCTTAATGAAACTATATTGGGAGTTAGTTCCTGTATATCGGCAATTCGATTTGAAACAAAAGTGTTGTACTTAGACGCGTGTGGTCTAAGCCAGTGTAATACTACTTCGGAATCCGACCACAACACTACTTGTTCTATAGGACAAACAATCTCCTGCTTGACTTTGTCCCAAAGATTGGCCAGCATATGTGCAGCGCAAAGTTCTAATCTTGGGACAGTCTTGGTTTTCAATGGAGCTACTTTGGATTTCGCCGTGAGTAAGGTTACAGAGATACCGTTTGGTTGCACCACTCTCACATAATTGCAGCATCCATATGCTCGGGTGGAAGCGTCTGCGAACCCGTGTATTTGACACTTTATTTGCTTTGTGGTACCAATGTACCGCGGAATTGTGATCAACTCAAGCGTTGAAAAACACGCTACGACTTCCTCCCAACGAGACCGAAGTTGTTGGGGTATTACCTCGTCCCAATTGAGGTTGCGTCGCCAAATATCTTGAATTGAAATCTTAGCCTTCGTAATAATGGGGCTCAGTAAGCCGAGGGGATCATAAAGTCTTGCTGTAAACGATAAGATTGACCGTTTCGTCGGTTCAGCAGACCGTGCAATATCGACTAAAGCTGACATGGAGTACTTAAAGTGATCAGTGCTTGGGTTCCAAACGAGTCCGAGAATTTTTGTGTCTTCTTCCTCTACAAGTGGAACCGCATCCTCCCCGCCCTCAAAATTGTTAAGTCGACAATATGATGCCCATTTCGCTAACACTAGCCCGGCAGATTCTAGTATTTGCAGCAATTCACTACGCACCAAATACACTTCCTCAGGCGTGTCAGCACCTGACAGTAAGTCATCAACATAAAACTCCATTGCAAGTGCTCTAGAACCCATAGGATGTGATGAAGCATACAATTCGCTCAAATATTTTAGACATCGAATTGCTAAAAATGGTGCTGACGCCGTTCCGTATGTAACGGTATTTAAACAATAAGATTGGAGAATACCCGAGGGGTTTTCTCTCCACAAAATCAACTGATATTTTCGCTGAGCCTCGTCAATTTCTATCTGACGATACATTTTTGTAATGTCAGCTGTAAGCGCGAAATTGTTGCAACGAAACCGGAGTAATATTGAATACAAAGTTGGTTGTATTGTAGGACCAACCATCAATACATCATTTAATGACAACAGTGTCGACGTTTTGCACGATGCGTCGAACACTACACGCAACTGTGTTGACGTGCTCTGTGGCCTTAACACGCATTGATGAGGTACATAATAATGCGGTTCTCTCGTGATATTACAATCGATTGGGGACATGTGGCCCAACGAAATGTATTCTTTCGTAAAAGATATATACATTTCACGAACACTAGGTTGTTTTACCAGCCTGCGCTCCAAAGCCAGATACCTTCTCTTTGCTGTGTCAAACGATGATCTGACGCATTGAGGGCTTGACTTAAAAGGCAGAACAACACTAAATCGACCCGAGGGTAGTCGTACAACATTGTTGACGAACGACTTCTCACAGAGTAGCTGCTCTGGTGTTAGCATTTTGGCTTCAGATGCAATTGGAACGTGTTCCAACTCCCAGAATTTCCGAACTTAAGTATCGAGAGGACAAATTTCTTGACTACTAGCAACCATTGAATTTGAATGAGGAGCTCTACTTTCTGACGTTTTATAACGTCCCGACACCAACCATCCTAATACCGAATTCTGCAGAGTTAATGCTCCATCGCAACTCTTTACTTGCCCAAACTTCAAGAGATCAAAAAAGAGCTCTGCTCCAATAAGCAGATCGATCCTTTGGGGCTTGAAGAAAGCTGGATCTGCTAAAACTATGTCGTTTGGGATGTTAAACTCCTTAGTAGAAATGGTTTTCTTAGGTTGATAGGAAGATATTGATTTGAGAATGCTCAACTCAGCATCAGATTTAAAAGTGTTGTCGCGAGACGCAATTGAGGTCTGGACTGTATGCTGCGTCGTTGAACTAATCTTTCCTATACCGAGCAAGCTAACTTTCTTTCGAACCTTTTCCAACTTTAAAGTTTTGGCTAAACCATTAGTAAGAAAGTTCATTTGTGAACCCGAATCCAATAGCACTCTTGCTAAGTGGTAATATTCCGATTGATCCATAATCCTAATCAAAGCAGTGGCTAAGATTACCTGATTGGACTCAACTGATTGAGCAGCATGATTCACAAATGATGATGACCGATGCCGATGGTGAGTGTTGGTTTGATTCGGTGGCTGATGGCTGTTGTGCCACGCTTGTTTGCGATACACCAACTGTATACTTGGTTGGTTTTGAGCATACCCTGCAGTGTGACGATCTACAAGTCAAGACAGCATGACCCTTTTTTAGGCAATTCAGGCATAGAGGAAAACCTTTAATTTTGAATCGATTTACAAATGGTAGGGCAGCAAATGATGTTCATGTGTGAATAAAATGTTTATTTGAATTGCAAAACACACATTTCGAAGTTAGAGATTGATTCTGCTGAGTGACTAACAAGGAAGTTTTAGATCCCTTTTTCAATTGATTTTCTCGATCTGATTTTCGAGATTTATCTCTTCCCGTAGCTTCACTGGCTGATAGATATTCATATCGTTTGTTCAGCAAACTTTCGCAATCAGCCCAGAGAGGAATTTTGGTATAGTCCAATGACTCTTCCCATCTGGATCGTGTACCAGAATCAACCTTCGACATGACAACATGAATGAGCATCGCGTGAGCTATATTCTTATCATCCCCAATAGATAATAAAGCTTCGTAAATCGCAGTCACGGTATCTAGCATAGAACGTAGAGACAATGCGGACGAATGCGCCATGGAAGGGATATCGAACAATTTTGCAATACTATTAAAATATATCAGACAACTGTTATCGTACACCCGTTTAAGAGCAGCTAAAGCCTTTGGGTAATTAGTTTCTGAAACTTGGAACGCCTTAACCCTACCTAGCGCTTCCTTGTCCAGGCAGGATGACAAATGATTGAATTTTTCAATATTAGAGAGCGTATCATCATCGTCTACAAGGCTTTCAAATAATCCAATAAAACTTTTGTACTCTGCATAATCTCCACTAAATTTTGGCAACTTCATATAAAGCAGTCGCTTTGCTTGCGAACCCGATGTAGATGTATTCATCATTGAAGTATTTCCATGCGCATGCGAACGACCACCAGCTAATATCAAGGTAGATTTTGCCTTGACGCACAAATTTTCTAATTCGGCACGAGACGCTAATGAGGAATTTATTTTATCTAACTCATCTTGAATTTTCAACACTTTCCCAATGTACTCATTTAAAATTTCTAACCGGCATTCTAACTCAACAGCAGTAGCCGACTTTAAATTTTGTTTCACTGACTCATTAATCCGTTCGATGTCAAGGATTATGCTTTCTCGTCGTTGCAGTAACTCAACTTCCTCATTCTCCGACTGAGATTTGTTAAGGTTAGCCGTTCTTGGACCCATTGGTAAGCACTTCACAGGTGTTCGCTAACTTGAAATATTTTCGCAAAAAGGCACTGTGAAATTGCAGTTCCAATAAAGTTCAGACCACCGTAAGCAAATTGTATACGTTTAACTTGGGCAATAGACAACGACACCAATGATCAGCTGCTAACAAATAAAAGCAATTATTTTAAAGCAAACAAAATGTTCAATGCGTAGCGATGAAGACGCAGCAGCTGCACCTGCAGTATTAAATATGTATGTTTCTGTTTCTGCCCACTCGGCCTATGCAAGCGAACAAATAGCTAACTTGACGAAAGAGGCAGAAGCGACTGTTTCTTAGCCGCCTGTTCCAACGCTAGAACAATTCGAACCGACAGTTCTCAGAGAGCCGTAGCGACAGCGATTGCAGCGATCAGAGGCGAAAACATTTGCGAAAACAAAACATAATTTAATAGCTCTTGTTGCTGCTGCACCCTTGCTGGTGCACTAATCCTCTTTGGCCAATTGGTGGTCAAACATTTTGGCGCCACCGGGTGGACTCATTTGTATCTTTGTGGATCTCTGTGAAGGTGCTGCTGTTAACCGAAAGGTTGGTGGTTCGAGTCCACCCGGGGGCGCCAAAATGTTTGACCACCAATTGGCCAAAGAGGATTAGTGCACCAGCAAGTGTGCAGCAGCAATAAGAGCTATTAAATTTGTGGACACACGGGATCGTTCCGCTTCAGCTTCGCTTCACAACTAACTTTATTGCCCTTCATGGGCGCATATATAAGTCGCTGCTCTCTGCGACAGCAATTATCTGGCGTCAGATCATTGCAGAGGCAGAGAGAGGTAACAATAGAGAGAGTTATCTACTAATAGCTTAACATTAAGGAGAAGATGTGCACATGCAAGTGCGAATTCAAAGTACTAAAACTAGCTATGTAATCTATGGCGAGGGCTGCACCAAAGGAAGCCTGAAATGGCTTAACACATACCTTAGACATAAAATAAATATATATAGACTCACTAGATATAAGCTAAACACATCACATATGAATATATCAATAAAAAATGCCAGCATGCGCAAGAAGCGCCACCGGCCACCTAGGTTTAAGCAAATTAATAAAATTCAAATCGCGCGCGCACTTTCAAACATAGATTGCGCGCGCCATCAGTCGATGGGCGGCCAGCTGATCGCGCACGCCATTGTTATCGGTATCGCGCGCTCTGCCACGATCAGCGGCGTTCGCTGCCACTGGCGACTGCGCCAACAGCCTATAAAAGCAGAGCATCAGCACACTGGCAAGTCACTTAGTTCGCGGCTTCGGCCGAGTAAGCACCTGGTGTGCGATTTTTAATTGGCATCTGTGTCTGGACGGGATTCCCGGTTGAATAGCACCGTCGCTTGCCCGTTCCAGCTCCAAACGTGCTATTTTCAATCGGCGGCTGAGTGAGCCACGGGAAGTACGATTTTCAATCTACCCCTGACCTTAAGAGAGACCGGACGCACTGCATCCGCCAGCTATCCGATCAACGGGACTCCCGGAGTGCGATTTTCAATCGGCTCCGTCGCGCTCATACACCAGGGACACCGGCAGCTGGGTGAGCCCCAGGGAGTGCGATCTCATTCGGCCCCTGGCCCGGTCCAACCAGATCGACGCACTGGTTCCACCCCCCAGCAACGGGAACAACACCAGATCGGCCCCTGGCCTGATCCACCCCCATTGACGCATCGCATCCGGCGGAGAAATACCACCGCAGACGAACAATCACTAGAGATTAGGAACCCTTCGTGAGAACAATTAATAAAGTAAGCAAAAACACAAAAACCACTCGACCTGTATTTTTTTGGGAGGGTGAACGATTTCAGCAAATACAAGAACCAAGCGTCCCAGAAACAAATAGTTTCTGTGACAAACTCTGGCAACGGCGAGCTACGCCCGTGCCACGAAAAGAGGTCGTTACAATATATATATATATGTTTTAATATTTACAATACCTTCGAATATGGAAATTTATATAATTGCATTTACACATTTTTAATATCATTTAAATACTATTCTTTTTTAATTCAATCAAATTTCACAAGTGTTCGTCCACGCGGTTCAAAACTCAATTACAAAATAAAAGTCGATGCAAAACGCCGCTGCAAAAAATGCCAAAGAATAAAATTATGCCGCCTGCGTTTGAGTTGCGCGCGAACCCTCGCGCGTCTTACAATTACCGCTATAAGCACACATACATACATATTTAAAAATGGCGGCAGGACGCTGGGTACACACCCGAACAAAAAGATAAGATGAAGGCAAAAACAGCATGTATGCGCGTCACTAAAAAAAAAAAACTAAAAAAGGGAAACAAAAAAGACGCTCACACACACACCATTTGAAAGTTTTTCTACAGAAAGACTTTAAATGCATTTAAAACTCAATCGCTCACACACAATTTAATATTTTTTCCAAAACTAAAAAACTAAGCTGACATTAAAGTTTCAAATTTTGAACATTTCCTTAAGAGCATCATTTGCAAAGTTTTTGATCCGGAGCGAGTCATTTGGATTGCTGTCGAAGAATTTGTTCATTACATCACAAAGCGTTTTTAAATATTCCGATGTCATTTGTTCTATTTCTCTAGCGTCATCTATTTGGGTTGGCAACTCATCTCGATCGTCTTGCAATTTTTGTACGTAATTTTCTTTTGTTAGAATGTGCTCTTCTAGCATATGGACTGCATTTCTAGATAATGAAATAAAGTAACGATTCACTCTGTTTACAAAATGCGTGTTATTGAATTTCGATCAGTTACTACGCAAATAACATTTGCTAGTTTTTCTTGTTTTTCAATTTCATTAATGAAATGATCAATGTGTTGAGCGAAAAAGATAGTTGACCTGTTACATATTGTAGCATATGTTATCGGTGGGTCTATTGAGTGTATTTCGCATAATGAGATAACCAGAATAAAGAGTTGCGCATTATAAACCACTTCATCCATTAATAGCTTGTACTGAGTCTTGGGTTTCATGAATTGGATCGATTTTTTTAGATTGTCATATGTTGAATGATGACATGACAACTTGATGTTTTTTGACAGTTGAGAAAATCTATAAAATATGAAATTGAAAATGTGTGAAAGCAAGCAACTATGTAATTCAGAAATTCAAATTCAAATTTGGGAATTTTACTTTTTAGTTATGATGTTTTTTTCTATTTCTGTTTTCGACCTGAAGAATGGTTGTAGTGGACCTCTTATATCTACTGTTTTTAAAACTATTCCATCCTTCGCCATGCAAATGTCAAAAAAAAAGTGGTCTGAATGGCTGTGAAAAAAAAAAATTATTTTACCTTAGAGCTAAAAATTCAGCTTGGTGGATAACAGCTTGTTCAAAACGGCCTGTGAAATGGTGCTTATACGATTTTTTCAAGATACTCCTTCTGTATTCGCCTGATGTATCCATTTGCTGTACAAAACATAAGTTGGCATTAGGTAATTTTGCCATTCAAAATTAACATAAGTAATCAAACCATCTTTAAAATTTGTATTCAAAGATCGTATAACATCTCTACGGTTAATCATTAATCCGCGTGCATAAACTTTGGCCGGCTCATTTTTATTTAACATCCATTCCACATTAAAATCCCACCATTTGTAGACTTCGTGTGGTGTTACATGCTTCTTTGATAAAGACTGTTGATGTGAAGATGGTAACTTTGGGTAGAAGCGAAAACTTTTCCGTAGTTGCATAAATATGTTTTCTTGGTGGCACACAGTAGAAAGTGATGTGTGCCACAACGCTCCACTGACATTTTCCTTGATCCATCGGGATTCCTTTCCATTATAGTATCTCTTGATGTCCAGTTTGGACCAGTCTTTAAAATCAACATGATCATCCTGTAATACATTGAGCGCAACTTGATCATTCTCATTAATCAAATCAGGCTCAGGCTCGATAATAAAATTAGTCGTATTAATCAAATCCGGCTCATAATCCAAATCAGAATCATTAATAAAATCATACTGATTGTGTCGAGAAATTGGTGAAAATGGTGGTGGTGGTGGTGTTGACTCATTCCTTGGTGAACTTCGCGGCGAGCAGGTCAAGAAAGGCGCGCTTGGTGGTGATCTCGTCGGTGATTGTCCAGATTGATTCGCGGAGGACCATGGATTCGCATTCTCAATTTGCCCAGATTGATTCGCGGAGGAACATGGAGTCGCATTCTCGATTTGTACAGTCTCAATTTGTCCAGATTGATTCGCGGAGGACTATGGAGTTGCATTTATTGATGGAGTCACATTTATTTGCCAAGGCCGCCATATGCAAAAGTCAGTTTGATGGGAGGTCGAGAAAGGCACTCTTGGCAGAGATATAAGAGTCTCTATTTGTGGAGCTTGAAAATGTCCAGATTGATTCGCGGAGGAACATGGAGTCGAATTTAGCTTTGCTTTTTTCCGTTTCACCCACTTTTTTTTCATCAAAGAATTATATGAAGGATTGGGGTTTGGACTTGGTGGCGGAATACAATGAATGCCTTGATTAGCCCTATCTTGACGTCCTTTCAAGTAATCTAATCTTTTTTCTCCCTTCATGTGAAAAAAAATATATATTTATTAAATCATTGTATGATTATCAAAATGAAATTTTGTATGATATAGTTAGATTCTAAGGCAATTTTCCTTAATTTTACCCAAGAATTGTAACCGAAGTTGCATTTATTTAAATATTTTCTATGATAAAAGGTCGATTCTAAGGCAATTGTAACTAAAGTTACAATTTTTCATTGATTCTAAGGCAATTTCAACCAATTGTAAATTTATTTAAATATTTTCTATGATAAATGGTCGATTCCAAGGCAATTTTCCTTAATTTTACCAAGAATTGTAACCGAAGTTACATTTATTTAAATATTTATAAAATATAAATTATCAATGGTAAACATACCTTAAAGCTGTTTGCATTAGATTAGCATCGAGATTAGCTCCGCCTTTGTCCTGGTATTAACGGCTGCCAGACTGGGGGGCTAAACTGGAGCTTAGATTCAGTTCTCGGCTCAGTCCTCGATCAGGAGATCGTTTCATTTAAAAATAAGTAAGTATTTTTAGGTTTTTTTGTTGTATTTTTATTGAATATACTAATTGACTTCTTTCCTTTTTATACCCTTGCAAAGGGTATTATAATTTTGCCCAGAAGTTTGAAACGCATAGAAATATTAATTTCCGACCCCATAAGCTATATATATTCTTGATCAGGGCGACGAGCTGAGTCGATTGAGCTTTGTCCGTCCGTCTGTCTGTCCGTCTGTCTGTCTGTCTATCCGTCCGTCTGTCCGTCTGTTTCTACGCAAACTAGTCTCTCAGTTTTAAAGCTATGGAGCCGAAATTTTGCACAGTCTTCTTTTTACTGCACGCTGCTGCGGTCGGAACCGACCGGATCGGATGACTATATCTTATAGCTGCCATAGGACCGATCGGTCGGAAAATGGGTCTTAGTGAAAAAATTTTTTGTTTTCAAGCAAATCGTTCTTAAGGTCGGTGATTATTAATATTAAACGCTTTCAAACTAATTTGATAAATTTGGTCGAAATCAGATGACTATATCTTCAGGCTGCCGTAGGACTTATCGGTCGGAAAATGAGTCTTAGTGAGAAAAACTTTTTTGTTTGCAATTTTATCGTTCTTAAACTTGGCGATTGTTAATTTGATATGTTTTCAAAAAGATTCGCGAAATTTGGTCGAAATCAGATGTTCATCTGACGGAAAATGAATTTTTGGTTACAAAAGTTTTTGATTTTTATCTAAGCGTTCTTAAACTCTGTCATTTCAAAAACAGCTTTTGCAAGGGTATAAAATCTTCGGCACAGACAAAGTTAGCTTGGACTTCTCGTTTTTTTTTTTAAATATTTCACAGGTATACACGCTTACAATAGCTTGCGAATTTATCTTCTGCAGTTGGATGTTTACGCGTGCTCATTTTCATTGCTGTCGCAGCATTTGCTGTATTTGGTGGTGACGAGGAGGAGGAGAGGAAATGTATCCCAAAGCGAATCGCTCTAAAGCACTGGAGCAAAAGAGTTCCTTAAACTAATGAAAACATTTTGTTAAACTTACACACAAAAAAATCTGGTGGGTAAAATTAACTGCGCTGACAGTAACTTTGTTCCAAATTTTTAATGCATGTGGTTTTGTTGTTGCTTGGTAACTGTGCTAACAGTAAAATCTACAGAAGAAATTGTAAAGTTCACGTATTTATTTTAGCTCGTATTTTGTTGTTGCATTTAACAACTGTACGCTGAGTAAATTTAACCACAAATATTTTTTCACATATTTTGTTGTTTTAATAAGTTACTGCTAACTACAGTAACTTTACCATAGAAATAGTTACTCTGACGTGATTTTTTCATCTCATACTTTGTTTTTGCAGCAATTAACTGTACCCACAAGTAAATCTTACAGCACAAATAGTATAACTTTTTAAATGAATTTTGTTGCTTCACGGACTAACTCTACCGACAGTAAATCTAACCGCGAAAATTGTTGATTGAGAAAATGTCAGTTTGACCCTTATATTTATATTGTACTTTCACTGAATTTGAGCTTGAGAATTACTAGTGGTCTCATTTATGCGACATTTAAGGCAGATTCAATACAAGTAATATGTTAGATGCGTTTCTATTAACGCGCGCCGTAGCGTAACTGGTAAAGACGTCCGTCCAATCGTGTTCGGTCCAAGGGCCCAGAGTTCGAATCCCCCCCAAGTAAGTAAAAAATTTTCAAATAAAATAAAAATATGTTTAATTCAAACAATTGTTTTAGCACCAAAATTGGTGGGTGGTGGGTGTATTAAGGTTGCCTCTTCTGGTCTGGGATGATGATGAGCTCAAGTAGATTGGCCACTTGTGACAGCGAAAATAGTATCCAACCCTACTTTTCTTCAGTTGAGTAACAGCAGTTAAATTACTATTTTTATGGTAAAATTACTGTACACACAGTAAGAAAATTTACTTACTGTACGCATCGGTTAATATTACTAATTTTGTGGGTTGGCGCATTTCTAAACGATATTTTCAGTTAGATTTACTATTGCAATAGTTCTCTTTGCGTAAAGGTTTACGTGATAGTTACTGTCAAATTTTGTGAATTTTACCGACTTTTTGGGTTGGCGCATTTCTAACCCAAAATATCGGTTAAACCTCAGATTTTTTTGTGTGTAGTTTTACTTTAAAAACGTCCAAAATCTTTGCCAAATAAATAATTTAAGTAATAGTTTAAGTTTAATATTGGAATACTCATAGTACATATTTATGCTAAGCAATAATAAATGTAGAGACAAAATCTTTCTAAACTTAACTACGCCAAAAACGTTAAAAATCTTTGCCAAGTAAATAATATAAGTAATAGTTTAAGTTTAACATACACAAAATTGTGGGAGTCAATAATAAATGTAGAAACAAAATCTTCCTTAACTACGTCGCCTTCACCTATTCCATTTCAATTTTCATCGGCAAAGGTTTGATCCTTAATCTGCAGGCCACCAACTTCCAACTGTGATGCAACTGTAAGAGGACTGCTGGTTTCGAGCCATGTATGGTCACTGGATACTCTGCACTGTCGCCATCCTTCGTTCACTGAATTTATAATAAAATAATATAATAAAATTTAATCATAACAAAATGCATTTGTGTGTTTGGGCATAGAAGAACTAACCATAGAAAAACTAACATAGAAGCACACTTTGCTGCGTCGACAACTTTTCACTCAGACATTTGTCAGCTGTTCGCTGTCATTTTGGCTCTTTGAGTTATTTTTTGAGTCTCTGAGTTTTTTTTTTGACTATGTCCATCTCTCTCTAACCACCGTGTTTTCCTATGTCGACAATAATTTTGAGTAACAGATTTTGTTGTCACTATTGAAGTATCTCCTTGCCACAATGGCGTTAACATCACTCAAAAAAGAGCGGCGTTTCAAAGTGTGCTTCTATGTTAGTTTTTCTATGAACTAACATAGAAGCGACCTTTGCTGCGTCGACAACTTTTCACTCAGATATTTGTCAGCTGTTCGCTGTCATTTTGGCTCTTTGAGTTATTTTTTGACTCTCTGACTCTTTTGTTAACTATGTCCGTCTCCCTCTTACCACCGTGTTTTCCTATCTACTACTTCACAATGGAGTTAACATCACTCAAAAAAGAGAGGCGTTTCATAGTGTGTTAGTTAGTTCTTCTATGCTAGTTCTTCAATGCCGACAGCTAAGTGAGCTCCCAGTTCGTTCTAGTTCTGCTTTTATAGGCAGCAGAATCATAGAAAAACTAACATAGAAGCACACTTTGAAACGCCGCTCTTTTTTGAGTGATGTTAACTCCATTGTGACAAGGAGATAGTTCAATAGTGACAACAAAATCTGTTACCCAAAATTATTGTCGACATAGGAAAACACGGTGGTTAGAGGGAGATGGACATAGTCAAAAAAATAACTCAGAGAGTCAAAAAATAACTCAAAGAGCCAAAATGACAGCGAACAGCTGACAAATGTCAGTGAAAAGTTGTCGACGCAGCAAAGTGTGCTTCTATGTTAGTTTTTCTATGGCAGAATTTGGTGTAGGTGAAAAAAATGTGCGTCAAAATAGCGACGGATAGTTAGCGACGATTTGGAACGATGAAATCTGGAACATTGGGGCAATTTTTATTTTTAATTTTCACGTTAATTAAATGATTAATTTAACAACTGTCAATGCAGAAATGTTAAGAAAGACGTAAACTATCGTTTTAATTGGGCGGGGGAAGGATTTAAGCTTTTTGGGCATTCAAATCGAGTTGTTGAAAAATTGACTTTACACTAAAATGCAAATATCTCAATTCCCAGCTCGCTTAGGGCAATGCACGTGGAGCGTTTTCGAGATATCTTCATTTTTGTGAGACCACCTACGTAGCTCGCCATACAAAAAGCACCTGTTTGGCGTAGGCTTACATATGCTCACAAATATCTCGATTTACAGCTCGCGTAGCGCAATGCACGGTATTCCTGTGAATTCGTCATGTTTTGGCAGCATTTTAGTGAAAGTTTGATCAAAATCATGTGGAGCGTTTGGGAGAAAAGTGATGATTTGTAGACACACTAAAGGCGCTAATTGAAACAGAATTCAGCCCGCGCCTGAAATGGAACCAGCTGCGGATCGGAACCAGTTCATATTTATATCGATATGCGATATTTTATATATTCCGCGAATGGTCAGCCTAATTCGTCGCTATCTAAATAGCGCGATTTTGGTCTAGGATTAATTCCGCATATTTTCCGCCCCTCATCAAAATCATGTGGAGGGTTTTTCCAAAAAATGCATTTTAGTGGCAGGCCAAATTTTGGCCAGCTCTTTCACAGCGAATTCACAGGTATACCGTGCATTGCGCTACGCGAGCTGTAAATCGAGATATTTGTGAGCATATGTAAGCCTACGCCAAACAGGTGCTTTTTGTATGGCGAGCTACGTAGGTGGTCTCACAAAAATGAAGATATCTCGAAAACGCTCCACGTGCATTGCCCTAAGCGAGCTGGGAATTGGGATATTTGCATTTTAGTGGAAAGTCAATTTTTCAACACTTCAATTTGAATGCCCAAAAAGCTTAAATCCTCCCCCCGCCCAATTAAAACGATAGTTTACGTCTTTCTTAACATTTCTGCATTTACAGTTGTTAAATTAATCATTTAATTAATATGAAAATTTAAAAATAAAAATTGCCCCAGTGTTCCAGTTTCCATCGTTCCAAATCGTCGCTAACTATCCGTCGCTCTTTTGACGCACATGAAAAAAAGGAATGGCGCGCGCGCGCTCATCATTTCGATAACGATGGCTATGGCGGATGGGCGATCGATAGATGGCGCGTGTTTGAATATGCTGCTCATCAGTCCAAATGCGACAATTTTGTTGGCTGACATATCCTGTTATGTGCTGGAATAAAGCTAAGACCCGAAATGTTTGTTTGTTTGTTTCGATCTTAATGTTTATCGATCTACACGCCGCCGATAAACGAGATTGGAACCAGGGCTGCGCCCGAGTGGTTTACTGGGTCGTGCTGGTTCACTAGTTCCGAAGGTTCAAGGAGTGAGCGGCTCAAAATTTTAAATTGTTACCGTCCTGGGCGAATAGTGGCTCAGAGTAAGAAGAAGGGGCTAAAGTTTTTTAAAAGTCATTGCCTAGCTCTTTTGCGGAATGCACGTAGCCCAGCCGAAAATTACATTTATATTTAAAAAGTTAGCAATAAGTCTCTATCTCGGTAAGAGTGAATAAGTGTATTTGTGTACGGTTAATTAGTGTGTGTATTTTAGGGATATTTTCTGGAAAGTTTTCGCGGAGAGGAGCTTCATTGCTGGATTTGGCAGCGGCCCCCCAGAGGATCCAATTTTTGGAGGAGAAATTGGCCACCCACCTCTGGGTGGCCCAAGGTTTTTATACTTAATTAAAAGCCGAATAAAAGCCAGACATGGCAGTAGGGAGCTATAGTATTTAAGTATTTATTTAATTTATTCCCTTAATTTAATTTATTAATCCCATTTATATGTACATTTATTATTTGTCGTGTATTCGTCCCAGAGGTACCCTGGTTAGGAAACATAATGAGGATGTCTATAGTTGTTAGAGAGTGAAAAGAATATGTTAGTGTAAATTTGTTCTAGGGGGTGAGGTGGCGTTCTGAAGATCAGTGTCTGAGAGATAAGGGGGTTGTCCGAATTTTGTAAGTCAACCTATGGTAGGGCGGGTAATGTTCTGTCAAATAAATCCAGCTATTTTTGCCTAGTATTTATGTTTAGTGTGTGAGCCGTGACAGGCATCTGAAAAGATATAAATTTTTTTGTTGTTAGCCGACCAGTCCAGCTATCGAGGTCGTACTCATCCCTGAGTCAGCCGTAAGCTAGCCGGCGATCGATAGTGGGACCCGGGAAAGAAGGTCGGATCGTAACAATCCATTCAGCCAGAAATGTGCCTCGTCACTGACCAATATATTGCGCGAAAACAGCGTATCTTCATTGAGCTGTTGCTAAGCCTATTGACTGAAATTCAAGCGCACATTCAAGTCTGGCGGCCTCAGTTCTTGAACGAGTTGGATTTTGTAAGCCTTTAAACGAAGATCCTTGCCTAAAATTCGCCAAATTGTCGAATACGATAAACCCAAATGTTGAGATCGGCGTCGAATCGATAGGTCACGTAATATCCAATAACGTACACTGAGACTCAAATTTGTCGATGATTTTGCGAATAGTGGTCTCGGAAAGTCGATGATGCACCATAGGTAGCTGGAAGTGCTGATTTTCGTAATACAGCTGAACAATTTGGAGACGTTGTTGCGGTTTGAGTCTTTCCATGATGATTTTGAACACCAGAAAGAACCTAAATAAGCCTCCAACTAATTTTCCGTGTTGGAGTTTGACGTACAGCATGTTGAACTATCTGCTAGAGAAGCGCGTTTATGATTTCTTTTGCAACTTTGCGGCAGCATGACATAATAGAAGGACGACCGGAACCTTAAGTTTTTAAATCATTTAGTCGAAACCTCAATTTACAAATTGAGCAAGTGACCGAAGTTTTTATACCCTTGTAGCTTGTATGATTTACATAAATAAGTAGCCTGATTCCACTGACACAAATATGTACATTTGGCCAAATGTACATATTTTTGACAAGGCCTCCTATATACAATTCTACACCCAATTTCTATGGCAGCTATACAATATAGTTGTCCTATTGAACTTGGTGGAATTATGTGAAAGCATAGAAAACTTATAAATACGAGGTTTGGGGACGTTTGCGTTGAAGACAAAAAAGTTTTTCTCACTAAAACAACATTTTCGACCGATGGTTCCTTAGGCAGCTATATGCTATAGTCACCCGATCTGGCAGGTTCCGACAAATGTGCAGCAGACTTCGCGCAAAGTTTGGTTAAGATAGCTTTAAAACTGACGGAGGAGATAGCATAGAAACAGACGGACGGACATGGCTATATCAACTCAGCTAGTCATGCTGATCAAGAATATATATCCTTTATGTGGTCGGACATGCTTCCTTCTATGCGTTACAAACATCTCGACAATTTTAATATACATACCCTCACAAGGGTAATAAAAATGCATAAGGAAGCATTAAATATTATAGTTTTTACAACGGGATTTGTGAATAGTGCTTTAAAAATAAGTATCATCTTGTAGGCTAGAGCAGAATAATTAAATTAAATTAAAGATCAATAGCATTAGCGAAAATGTCAGTAACATTATTCAATTCATGCAAAATATCAATTTCTGTATTTGTAAATAGTGGTTTTTTAAATTTGTACAAACACTTTTTAAATTCGTTGAATACCGTCTTCCATCTTGTGCTGCTACTGTGGCATTCCAAGTTGCCGTTGCTTTCGGTAAAGAAGAATTGTACAACCGATGGAACAATGTGATTGGTAGAGCCTGTTCAGCATCAGCCAGTTTAAAGTGTGTGATGCCTTGAAAAAATAATTTCAGCATCAGCTGAACTATCCCGCTCTATTATCTTTAAATCAGACTCCTTTAAAACTTCATGCTTCACGTGTTTCCTTCAAAACTGTACACTTTAAATGCTTTTCAGAAGTTGGATACATTTTCTGCAACTGTTTACTATTTGGATATCTTTAAGTCGGTATTTTCTATGAACTTCTGATACAGTAGCAACTATTTCATGTGTGTGGGAAAATCATATACGCTTATATACGAGCACAAGAGAAAGACGATGTAGATTGCTATCTTTATAGTGCACGGTTACACGAAAGTAACTTTTATTATTGCAACTCCAGATATCGGCAGTCGTACATATCAAATGAGTATTTTGAAAAATACCGGCGATATTTTCCTTATACAGCCGTGCTCCAGTTTTCACTTGTGTACAAATTTTGCGATTTAAGACCGTTTTTCAGTACAAAATTTGGCTAAAAATCGATAAATGCTTGCGAAAGTGAAAATGGGAGCACGGCTGATAGTCCGCCTTCCTCTTACATAGCATGGATCGTATACTTTTTGAACACGGAATGTTCACCGGACGTCCACAAACAGGTTCCTGATACTTTTCTTTTCAATATGGCAGAAAAAATCAATGCGAAAAGTACTTAGTAACTTAAAAATTAAACAAATAATTTTTATTTCATAACTTTTTTACAAAACATTATAATCGTTCCGGTCCCTGATAAGTAATAATAATAACTAATTAATCTTCCGCGCGCTTTTTTGAAATCGATTACTAGTCAATGCACCAGTAAAGATGCGACCAACAATCTTATCAGTCCTGACTGAAGCGAAAAGGAAAAAAAAAATACTAATGTCCAAATTGTTATCAAAGAAACCAACCCCACACTGGTCACACTGCGTTTCATTAAAATAAATACATAAATTCTTGATATAAAATCATTGAAACCTAGCTGAACACACACTTAAAAGGTATAACTATAAAGTGCTTAACTAAAACGGCCACATTGAACTAAAGTGCTGAAAAGTGGATGTAAAAAACCGTAAAAAGAAAATATGTAAATACACACACATGAATACATACAAATACACCCACATAAGCAACCGTACAAAAACATAATTAAAGCTTAATTACGCTTTTTCTTTGTGACCTGCAGTTTTCTGCTGAGGCTCTTCGTCTGCGGGCAGAGCGTGCAATGTTTAGGATTCACCTCAAAATGGGTCCGCAACGTAATCAAAACAACAACAACAACAACCATGGCAGCCACAACAACAGCAGCAGCACTCGCCATAACAAGGAGTTCACCTGCTGCTTTGGCCTACATGTCCACACGGCCACCTTGATGATTGGCTTGTGGCATTTGGTAAGACCGAAATGAAAATATGATGATAAACTTTAACCCTTGACATTACGCCGCCTGTGACCCTGTACAGAGTCAAGGAGGTGAAAAATCAATTCGACAATCCGTCCCGCACAATGACTGTAAAACTGTACGCGTTGTAATTTTACCGCTACTTCAAGGCTGCTATTGCGATGTGCATTGTGACGTCAATTGGGAGGCCGCAGCAACTTTACACTCTATGCGTCATAGTTTGTATGGGAAACTTGTTTTTTTTTTTTGCATGAAGCGCTAATTTGCACCACAGATCACCTACAATCAATTTTAAGTTGTTGTACCCTGTACCTGAAGTATAAAGGGTTTGATTCGTTTGTGAGAATATAGGTAGCAGTCAGAAGGAAGCATCTGGGAACCTATAATGAATATAGAGAATCTTGATCAGCATCAGCAGCTGAGTAAATGAAGCCATGTCTGTACGAATGAACAGCTACTGCTGTATATATGCGACTTTCCAATTTGTTAATCGAATTGTTTCCTAAGTTTAATCGGCCACAAAACTTTATGTTACAGGGCAGGCATTTTCTCAGCGTTAAGATGATGTATCTCTTTTGAACCTTACCCAAGTCTTTGGGTATTGTGAATTAATGTTGCAGTTCCTTCACATGACTTGGCATTTCCAATTGACATAATTTACTTATATCAATGCGCCATACATGTATGTACGTATCTATTGTTGGCTTTCCTCTTGATTATGCATCGCATTTCATGCATATCACGTTTCGCCCTAACAAATTTGTCACATGTGCTGAGCCTCTCAAACTGTGGCACTTCAAATTGCCAGTCAAGTGTGGGTAAATGTTTACTTATCAATTTTTTTATTGATAAAATAGCCCCAGACAATGACCATTTTCTTTGTTTAATTCCAAAATTGACACCACTTAATTATTTAAACAATCCTATTAGCACCTTGTACAGTTTTACAGTAACTGCACTTGGATCAGTTTTCTCTTTTCATTGTCGCTGTAAAGGTTAACACCTTGAACCTGAGAGCTAATGATGAAGAGTAAGGAAAAAGAGAAGTAATATTTAGTCATGCCCATGTGTGCAAATAGCGAATAGATCTCTGGGTTGGTTTCCATTTATATATTTAAAAAGACACGACACAAGATATGCAAATATTTTAACTTGAGGGGCTTCTCGTTGGTTTTTCTTTGGCAAACAATAAGATTCTCTTCCTACATTTTTTTGGGAGATCTTGTCATAATTGTACAAATTGTTAATTCAACTGTTGCTTATCATGATCGCAATCATTTTGATTGTGTGTTATCAGTAGAAGCACCTGCTAAGCGACTCATCCATGCTTAGATCATGAATTTGAGAGGAAGCACAGCGAAGCTAGAATCGCATTAGTTTCGTGTTCAGTCCGGGTATTATAAACTAAATGAACCGATCATTTGACATTGTTGCAGGAAATTCCTGAAATCGTAGCTACCATTTGAAAAAGACCACTGAACTTTCTATCATTTGCAAATCAGAATTGTTAAATATTCAATAACCAACTAGCAACCAGCCATAAAACTCCATACACAACATATATAGCTTTTTTTCTATCTAATCATCAGCAGTCTTTGCTATCGATTTTTATATTATATTATCCACTGTCTGATATTACTTTTCTTGGTCGTTATAATGTTGATAAAAATTTTATAAAACTATTTTCTGTGTCGGTTGTGTTTCAGAAATCTCTAGAGATTTTCGTACAAACGTTAGCATTTCAAATAAAAGTTGTTTGACTTTATATGTGAAGGATCACAAATATGCCCGGCTAATAGATAAGATGACGAAAGTTGAGCGTTTTGAAACCGGCTGCCGGTGTTAGTAGTAAAAATTTAGTTCGAAGTGCAATCGTTTACACGAAAATTTCTAGAGGTTTCCAATACACCCCTGATTTTGCTCCTGATTGTTTTTATACCCTGTTCCCATTTAAAATGGGAAAAGGGGATCATGAAGTTGTGCAAATGTATGTTACAGCCAGAAGGAAGCTTCTCCGACCCTATAAAGTATATATATTCTTGATCAGCATGAACAGCCAAGTCGATATAGCCATGTCCGTCTGTCTGTATGAACGCGTCGATCTCAGAGACTATAAGAGATACAGACACGAATTTTGGCATGCACATAGGTGTATACCGTACCCAGATCAAGTTTGTTTCAGATTTTGTGCGTGTGTGTGTGTGCGCTCGTATGTGTGTATGCGTTTGTGTATGTGAGTATGTTTGTATGTGTGCCTCGGGAAACTCGACTACAGCGCTCTTACTTGTTTTTTTTGGAAACCCGGTAAGCAGTACGGGTTCCACATTATCGTATGATAATTTTGGCCTTATACCTGGCTTTCAAAAATGCAGAAAGTTTGCAGGATTTTTAAAATTTCAGTTGGGTAGTTCACACGTTGGAAATTTTTAGGGTGCGTTATAGTACTGGGCCGTACCACCAGTCCTGGTTTATGTTGAAGTAAATGGTTTAAAACAAGGCTGCAAATCAGGGCTTAATACCGGAACCGTTAACCGAAATAAACCGTTTCAAATCAAGCACCGGAACCGATACAATTTTTATCTTGAGAACCGAAAACCGTTTACCGTTATTAATGGAACCGATAGCACCGGAACGAAACCGAAACGTTGGTACCGGTACAGTTTCGGTTTTTTTTACCTTTGCAGAGCGCATCGTAGATTTGGTCACGAGTTGGAGCTCTACATACAAAATGCAAAAATATTTGATGGCGGAAGACATCTTCCACATTTGCACTTTCTTCTGCACCGGAAAGTGTGGGACTCAGTTCGCAAAATTGTACGCATATAAGAAGCCGCGGAGGTGGCCACAACTAAACTTCAACTGAAAATCTTGTTTTGGGTGATTTTTATTCCATTTGGATACACTGGATCTCTAGCAAAACAGTTACTGGATTCCATTAAGACTTTTCTCGCACTTAAGCGTGTTTGAAACCATGAAAACATTCTTAACTGGTGGTCAGAATCCTCCACAAAGTTCCCAGAATTGTGTGAGATTTCAAAAGTCGTAAATTTATAATGAATCCCCTAAGAAGTTGTATGGACTCAACCTCATTGGATGCAGTACTGTTACCGCGAGCCAATCACAAGAATGCTATATTAGTTACATAAGACGTGGACGTACCGGTATACCGAAATAAAAATCTGGGTACCGTATCGAAACTGGAAACCGAAATTAATTGAAAACCGAAATAGAACCTTTAACCGAAACGTACCGGAACCGGTATCGGAACCGAAATTTGTTTCGGGATTAAGCCCTGCTGCAAACCTGTTAAATTATACTAAATCATACCGGCTCTTCGAATCCCTTGTAAAGTCTAAGGATCGGTTAGCGGATCGGTTCCTGTACTTATCAAACCTAAGGTTTTGGTTCAAGACTTGGTACAAAGCTTCCCTCAATTTTTGGCCAAATTTTGAGATATTTTTGTTCCGGAGGACATATGTCGCTTAACAAGCTCTTTAAAACAGCAACCTGGACTTTAATAGACCACATTCATTATTGGTATTGTTCATACGTCCCCTACAACGACTTCCAAAAGTGCCTGGCCTTGAAAATTGGAAGATAGCGTCACCTACGATGTTTGTTTTGTCGTTTTTCTAATTGACTTTTGCTGTATTTGCTTCTCGAAATCGCAATACGCCGATTTTGGATATGAGTTCTAAGACGAATCTTAAATTTTTTGATGCCGTCATAATTTTGAGGAAGTTGAAAGTGATTGAGTTAAACCGAATCTCTTTTTAAACATATGTACGGGGTCCGGTTTGGGTTCAGATTCGGGAAGTTAAAAACCCGAACCAGTTCTTCGGGGTTTGGTTTAGGAACGGTTTGCACCCTTGGTTTAAAAAATATTGTATAATATTTATATAATATTGTATAACTATTGCAAATCGCACTTAATTCGACTCTAGGATCTCAACACTATAGAATCACTAAAATCAATGTCATCTGAAAGAAACCAATAAAACAATTGGGGATAGTAACTTCGGCTCTACCGAGGATGATGCACACTTGCATTTCTTATCATTATATATATATACATACATATAAATCTCTTAGCTCGATTGGTTTTTTGACTGACATCTCAGCCCCCTGCATAGTGCGCTTAACCCAGGAATCTGAGATTCTACAGAGACCATCGTGATAGCATCTATGCACCGTGTTTTAAAATGTTTCCTCAATTGTGGATAATTTCAAATCCAAACGTTAATTTTTAACTGGTCTAGATAAGACTCGGATTGTAAGCTCTATTAGCCGAATAAATATGAAAATAGTTGTCAACTGCGGATGCGTATAAAACTAATACCTATATATCAACTCAGCTCGTCAAGCCCATCATGAGTTCATTCTTCAGCCCGGCTTAACTTATTCGAACTGGAATTATTGTAGAGGGAAGAGAATTGGTTCAGCTTTGAAGTTGTTCTCAAATTTAATTCGCCGACGTCATCAAATATGTGGATTTTTTTCATTAGCTTCTCATCAATCGGACCACAAACATACAGCTAAAGTGTATTACAGTCACGTATTGACACTTCCCATTTATAAGTGGGCGGTTAACTATAAATAGTAAAAATTCACTAATTTTTTTAGTCAATACAAGACAGCACTAGAAAGAAAAGTTATTTCCCCTGCCTTCTATTGACTAAAAAAATAATTCACTGATAAGTTTGATGATGCTAATTTTCGGAGGAACGTCACTATGGATTCACTTTAGTTCGTCAAAATTTATGGCATTAGTCAATTTATTAGAAACGCAGTTGCTATGTATTTAAAACGAGAAAAAAGTTTTTGCTTTGAATGGTTGCATGTTTAAATTTTCAGCTTCATTATTTGGCACATACTGTTATAGACATCCCATTCAATTTTTACGTACATTACACGGTGCTACGTTGTAGAGGAGGTCGCAGATAGCACTTCCTTATACTTGGTTTTCATCGGGGACCCCCAAAATCTGAAGTTATTGCCCAAAAACCGTTTATTGATCATTTGCTCACTTAACTTGAAATAACTCGCGAATGGACCATCTGATTTTGGATAACTTTGCGAATTCTGAAAGCGACTAGAAGAGTAATATATTATATTCAATGGTTTTATAGATTTAACGCGATGGTTGAGAAACGCGGGTGGGTAACAGATCTGGTATTTTCAACTTTTTTTTTAGCAATTTATTATTTAGCAAGACCACTGGTTTAACTATTTTATTCAATGCGATTTTTCCTTACAGTTTATTATAAAAGCCCATTGAATTCTCTGTTGAGCAAATGTTCTCTCGATGAATTTGATTACCTGATGACGAAGTCATTCGCGGATAACTGGGCACACTTCGACAATCAAGTATACTTTTTAAGAAAATCGATTGATTTAACATTAATGCCCCTTAAAGAATATTTTGCTAAAGTTTGGTGGGAAATTTAAAAAGAAATGTAAAATTGGCTCAAACAGCACCTCCAAAGGAGGACCAGGGCTAAGAAGCTTCTCTCAATCTCTTGGCGTGTGTGCTTAACAGTTTAACGCCGAATCCGAATGGCAATAGTTAAAGAATTTTTGCTTTTTCATGGCTAGTTACTTCACAGCTGGCGCCAGTAGCTGGTGAAGGTGAACGGATGTGTAAAAGCTTTTTTCTAAAGAAAGAAAAAAATTTTTCTATTAGATGGTTGAATTAGCAATGAAATTAAATTATTTCAATTTGTTATTTGGAATTGGCATTAAAATAAAATAGTTTTAATTCGTAATTCTCAGTTGACATTGAAATAAAATAATTTTAATTCGTAATTCTCAGTTGGCATTGAAATTAAATAATTTCAATTCAAATTTCTCAATTGGCATTGAAATTCTAAATAAAACAAGAAAGAAAGTCGGTCAAGCCCGACTATAACATACTCTGTACCCTTACACTCGCATTTGCTCACGAGTCAAACGGCCAGTTAACACCAACAGTTAACACATGTTGCTTGGCAGCAGAGCGATGTCGACCTAATTGCAGTTAGGCATACCCTGCGACTGATTCTCAGACATTCAGTGAGCATCGACTTCGTCAAGCATTCGGCTCGTATGCGTGTGAATTGCCGTATGTTTTTAGCCCCCAGCGTCTATGGCTGGGGATCTCTGCTCTATAGACCTCTGGATATATATTTTTACGAACAAACAATAGAAACCTATCACGTTTTGAACAGGTGTTCATACTCGAAATCACTTCTTCTTTTTACTGTGAACCGAAATAAGACGCTAAAAATAGTTGAACGTGCTGCAAATCAAAAATTTCCTTTTGCTTTAACAAAAATTATCCACAAATCTTTTCTTTGTAGTTCTTACTGGTTGATGCATTTTTGTGCATCGTTTTGGAAAAAACATCTTAACCCTAGACAAATTTTCTTCTTATCATTGTACAATAGTAGACCTCCTTTTATTAATCTTCCAACCATAATAAATCTTAGAATCCAACTTGTTTAAACCTTCTACACTAGCACTCGACTTATTACTCTTATTTGAACATGACTTTAGCTCATCTTCCAATGTTTTAAAGCATTTTCTCAACTCTCTAACCACTTCTTCTGCAATTTGTCTTAAAATATATTTGCAAAAGAAAATATAAAAAAAAATCATAATTTTTGTTCCTCTTTCAAATATTTTGTCTCCCGCTGACAACTCAAACATTCACGACTGGCATCGGCCGCCTCCAGTGTTTGCCAGTAATCCCTGTGCTGCATTTGTAAATAATTGAGATACGAAATGAACAATTCGTATGTGAACTCCAACGTGATTTTGCATTTAAGGCGATGATGATGGTCACAGCCCCGATCATAGATCCAGATCCTTTGTGCCGGTGGCTCAGTGTTGGTGCGTTGAAGATACACTTTAAAAGCTTCACGATCGGCGCCATAGTACAAACGGGTGGTGGTATAAGCAATTCCATCGTGGATTTGCTGTCGCACATCCGGCATTAAAGCAACTCGCTTAACTTCCTCTGAACAAATATCTGACTTTTGAAGGCGTATAAGCAACCATGGTGGCACCAGGGCGAATCGAATGCAAGAGGTCACTTGTGCAATGTTGGATTGACGTTGAGGCCATAGATGATTCAGATAGCGTACGGCAGCCATGAAGACTTCCAATTCGGAGTTGACACATATATGACTAGAATGGAGCAGCAGGAGGAGAGCTTCGAGGGGCAACATTAGAAACTCTTGGGAGGCCACTAGGCTCAGAAAAAACTTGCTGACATGTGAAAGATACTTTCTGTGTTGACTTTCCATATTCAGCAGTTGCGCCTCTAGGTACAGCATTACAGCCGATTCCTCTTGGAACCCTTTAATCAAGCAATAATTACATTGATTGACCAGTTGGGGTATCTGTAGAAAGTCAGCTGCCCTAAAGACCTCCAACAAACCTAAGCGGGGCAGGCGCGGTATATCCTCAATCATCCAATCATAGATAAGACTGAAGGCACGCGGTGTCACTTGCTCTATGGGCAGCTCCACGCTAATCTCAGTGCTGAGATCGCGAAATATGCCCGAAAAGCTCTGCAACACCATCAGATGAACGGATTGAGTGTATTCGCCTATGATAACCTTGATATTGGGCTTCAAGCGCTTCTGCACAAGCTCAATCAGCATTTCATAAAGCTTAGGCTTGTTTACCAAGGTGTGAGGATTCTCCAAAGCTGACCACGCACCATTCGAGGCGGTGTGATCCAATGAGAATATATCTCGTTCGATTAACTGGTTACAGACGACAGCCGTGATACTGAGTAAAGAAGTGGGACTGCGATTGTTGGCCGCCGCATTGTTATAAAGCACCAGCAATGTCTTCTCTTTTTCCAATTCAGTTTGCACCATTTCTGGCTTCTCCGACATCGTAGTATCTTCAAGTTGTGTTGCATTGCTGCTTGGAGTGGATTTGTTAGACCTGGACTTGACATCAGTTTCGCTATTTTCTTCTTGGTGCATTGCATGAAAATCTTACAGAGGCCTTGCCAGCTTGGCATGCTTCTGCTGCAGTCATTGGAACTAAACTTGTAAAAATAAAGCGATCTAACCGAAAATTGTATTTACTGTCGGAAAAAGTTTTCCTAAATGACATTGAAATCTTAAAAGGAGAATATACAAGTTGAATACTGCAGAACAAGATGGATATTATTAGAGAAATACAGCCTAAGTGTTTCAAAGGACGTATATTAGATCGTAACAGGTGACGAATTATTGATCTATGCCAACCAAAACTGTTCGCCCACGAAGCACTTCCAAGCAAATGGTTGTCTGCTTTTCAGAAAAACTGGTCACGTCGCGACTGTCTGTTAGAGAAACGTAAGACCAACCATTTGTTTCCCAAAAGCATTTGAAAAGCTGAGGAAAACCAACTGCCTAAGACCGATCATCCTTAACACTGACAATGCTAGCATTTTCAGTCAGCTCGCTCAAGTGAGTTTTGGGGTTATTCGAGTTGCATTCCTCATAAGGGAACCAATGACTTATTTTTATTGCAAGGTCTTCGTAATTCGAACTCAGAAGAATAGCGCAATGTGTTCACATTCCGCATTTTCCATCACTTTTGATAGTCATTTCATTTCTCCACGTCTGGACGTTGACATACCAGCCTAAGAAGAAGCAGCCCACCTCTCGCCCAACCGACCGAGAGAAACACATAGAATAATGTTCATTTCGGGCTACATGAGTTGAAATAGTGGTTTTTAAAGCAGAAAGAAAATCTTCTTAGTTTACGTCGAATATTTTCTTCCAAAACTTCCGGAGTCATTGGCTTGTTAATCTTTGACTTTAAATAACGCCACAGAAAAAAGTCTGCAGGGGTAAAGTCGGCCGATCGTGGGGGATATCTAAAAACATTTTTCGAAATTAGCCGATCGGAGAACTAAGGATGCAATAAAGCGATCTATGTGTGTGAGTGTGGCCGTGTGAGTTGTGGCACAGTTTTGTTGGAACCTAAACTTGTCCATGCTGTTTGCTGACAGAATTGGCATAACATAATTCGTTATCATTGCCCTATAACATGTTTACGGCTGCTCCAGCATCGTCTTCAAAGAAGAACGTTTCAGTTAATCCTTTCCTTCCATACCAAGAGAGGTTGTTCTTGAAAAAAATAGAGGGTTTTGATTGGCGTAGAACCAACAATGTGTTTATTTGGTCAGAGAAAACTGACCCTATTCGATCATAATCATTTTTCTTACGGTTGAGTTAATGTTTTGAATGTAAAGCTGCACGATAACAGCGCGTGTGCTCTCTTGGCATGAGTTTGTCCCGTTTCGGTGTGTATAGCAGAATGTGTTCGGCCCCTGCGTTCCATTCGCTGATTTAGTCTCATATCGAAAGATTTTGCGCTTTTTTAAAATTTATCACTTAAATTTATTTAGAAATTCTTTTGCCAACGCCCATAATTTAAAAAAGGTAGCCCTAATTATTCAATCTTTCCTTATTTTTACAGTTCCTCAACATTTTGGCTGTAAGTGTTTTGGCCGTCATTTGGCGTAATCCGGAAATGATGGACGAATTGGAGAGCGGCAGTAGTCATGACTATACGGTTGATCTTAATGCCCCGGCTCTACCCACACCGCTAAGTAAAGTGGATCCTCCGTATGCGTTCAGAGATCACTCGCTCAACTATCGTAAGCGTTACCGTAAGCAGCAGTCGGCTTAACTCAGGGAATTCTTAAAAAAAACTTGAATTCGAATATTAATTCGTCACTTTTTACAGAGAATTTCGACATGGGCGGATTGGTGTGCACCTGCATGATAGCGATTACCTTGATGATGATCTATGGCACAATTAAAGGAAAACCCTCGCATCTTTTACCGTTCTTTTGTCTGCAATTGTTTGACTTTGCCATTACTACGTGAGTTCAGCAGGAAGAGATAGAATCAAGTGCTTTTAACTTATGCTGTTTTTTTACAGCTTGACAGCGGCTGGCTATTTGTGCTATCTTCAGGCCATGCACCGCATCATAGCCGAATCGCATCGTTTGCCCTGGCGTGAGAAGCTGCTGGAATTGCCGCCTGAGGAACTGGTGGTTGTGGTTCTAGTGGTCTTTATATGCATTGTTTTTTTGAAAGCCTATTGCATTGGCATTGTTTGGCGTTGCTACAAGTACTTGACCTTGCGTCAACAGCATCTACGCAGCTTGTTGCCCTGCGTCTTGCCCGAAATGGGTGTGCATGGTGTGGGTGGAGCGTTTGGAGCGGACGAACACAGGGCCTACTCAACTTTGCTACCCAATTATGATGAAGCAATTGCCCAGTACTTGAAACAGGCTCCACCACCATCCTATCAGGTGGCCATGTCTAACTATCAGGAGGATGAGGCTGGGGCAGCTGGTGGTGTGGCTCCTCTATTTGTAACCCTGGACGGTGGAGCAGTGGCAAATGCTGAAGCAGACAATTTGGATAACAACAATGATGTGCCCAATAATAACAATACGATGCACGTGAACGCCAATACGCCGCCAATGAGACGCAGTGAGGCTGGAGATGCAGGTGAAGCTGCTTCTGATGAGGACAACGAAGACGAGGATGATTTGGAGGTTATTGATGCTGGTTTGGATGTGAATGTTATCGAGGGTATACCACCACCACCGCCCTACAATGATGCTCAGGTGCAAGTACCCTCGGAGTCGCCCATACATATACATATACCCGGACAATGCAATGAGAGCCAGGCCTAAGTTGTGATTCTTGAGTTGATTGTGTTGTGAGCATATTAGCTGCTGCCCACCCCCTCTCGTCCTTGTCTTGCCCAGCCACGCACAATGTTTTATTGTACCAGCATTCCATTTCCTCCTCCTCCCCCTTCCCAGCCCCATCCCAGGCAGAGAAATGAAAACTGTTTAAAAAAATATCAAAAGAGAATTGCAGTCGCTTTTAATTGTTGTTTAAACATAAATATTATACATGAATATGCTCTGGTTTTTGCTCTTAAAATTAACAAACCAAAAAGATTAAGAAAAATGTCAACGACGTCGGCGAAAAAGCTTCAATTCCTTTTTCGACCATCTCATCCCAAACTACCAAGCAGCTTTTTTAACTTAAGTTTTCAAGTAAATTTCTCTTAGTTGTAAGCCAAGCCCCTCCCTCACCCCCTTGCCCACTCAAGTAGTTGTTATCGGAGAATAATTGTCTATGTTTTTAAGGCTATATCTTGTAAGGATTAATGCATATTTAATACATACATGCTACATACATAATATATTTATCTTACTGTGTTTTAGTTTTGCGTATCTCTTATATTCAATTATGAAAAGATATTTCGATAACAAACAAGATTTTATGTATGTACTATATCTATATAAATGTATACTGTATACTAAAAATATGCAAAGATATTCGAATAAATACCAGTTTTTATTTAAAACCTAGAAATAACAATACTTTCTCCAATATGCAACAACAATTGGTAGATGACTGAATGTTAGAGTAAATCTTAAAGAACATTTTTAATTAAAAACCATTTCAGAAATGCCCAACGTTTTGGTAAAACTTAACGGGAGCTGCACGAACTACACGGATCCGCGACATATGGCTAACAGCAGCAGAATACTGTGCAGAAACGAATAAACGGAATGACAGCCACTAGTGGCATTCATGCAACTGAAAAGTAAGAATGAGCAAAGAATCTGCAGTCTCTTTGTACTGAAACTCAAATCTAGTTAAGCGTGTGAAGCAATTGGAGAATGTTAAAGGCGAAATCTGCGTGCTCAGAAGTCAGGTGGCGGAATTAGAGGACAAACTCAATCAAAAGCTAGAGAGCAAACCAATAGAAGCATTGGTCCTGGAGTACATCGCATTTGAGAAGTGGAGGTCTAAAATGTGAAGTCTTTTTCAATTCCATCTGCTGGGCAATTAAACAGAACTACTACTACAAATTGGCTTTTACAGACAAGAAAAAATCAGTAACTAACTCTACAGGTTGAATGGGCTGTGCAATTCTAAGTAAATGATCAACATTCCAAAGCTAATTACAAAGTATTCAAAGAGGCGTTGGAAAAAAGGAATAAGAAAACAATTAGAGGAAGGAAGAAGAAGAAAGGAATTATTAAATGGGAACATAAAGCAACTTCAACTCGGAAGATAGTTGGGGAAAAGTTGACCTAAGAAAAGAAATACAATTGAAAAAGAAAGTCAAGAATGATATGATAAAAATCAGGGCTACAAACCGGTTATGAAGTCCGACTTTTTTTAAACTTTGAACCGAACCTTAAACCAAACCTTCAGTTAAATTAATTCAAAGACATTCTGAAATCTAGCAAATAGCATCAATGTAGAACCGACTAAGAGCAGATTTCTCTTCTTCCAGAAAACATATAAAGTAAAAAATTACTCTGTCGTTTTTTAGTTCATGCGACTTATGAGACATCGACTAGAAGATGTTTTTAGGATCGAAATCAAATACTTTCAAGATTTTGTAATTGCGTTATCTGTCTTATCAGTAACATCGAATGAAGTCTCAGTTTATAGGGCCTTAAAACTTGTTTTGTCTGATCAAAAGTACAAAAAATTGGAATAGTATTTTGAAATTGCATTTGTATTAAATTGAGAAAAAATTTTGGCCTAGCTAATTTTGGAATCAAAACCTTCTACCAAAAACCTTGAACCTAAAATTTGCGAACATTAACATTGGGCGTGTTCAGCAGAATAATTGATCCCTGAGCAGGTATCAGAAAAAATTATGCATTGAACAGTTTCTGATGTTGGAAGCAGTATCACTTAAAAGAAGCTTACTATTTCGTTGATACATGCCTCAAATTGGCTATTATGATGACACAGTAGGAAGATTATTGCTAATTTATACTTGATCAGGGAGCAAGCTGTTCTGCTGAACACGGCCATTGGCTTTCGGTTCGAACCCGCGAATCGAAACTCCGGATAAATTAATTGGGTATGCAGCTTTGATAAAAAAAGAAAAAAGGTAGCATGAATGATAAATCGAGAAGGCTAAGTTAACTTCCTCAGTGACAAAGTTTTTACACACTTGCAAATGCTGGTTTTGAAATATCAGAGTTTAGGATCTCTAACATTAAAATCAACAATTTGTTCTTACTAAATCCCATCTCCCGACCTATCGTCATAAGATTTCGATAAAATATTGCGAATCTGTTTGAAAGCATATAAAATAAATAATAAATAAACGCTAACATTGAAAACAAAAGAGTTTTTCTCACTAAGACCCATTTTCCGATCGTTCTTATAGCAGCTATAAGATATAATCATCCGATCCGGGCGGTTCCGACATATTAGCAGCGTGCATTAAAAGAACACTATGGAAAATTAAAGCTCGATAGCTTTAAAATTGAGAGACTAGTTTAAGTATAAGCAGACAGACGGACGGACCAAGCTCAATCGACTCAGTTCGTCGCCCTGATCCAGAATATATATAGTTTATGGGGTCGGAAATGAATATTTCTATGGGTTGAAATCTTTTGGAGAAAATAAGAATAACCTTTGCAAGGGTATAAAAAGATAGAAAGTATATAGGAAAATAGGAAGAAAAAATTGGACATAAGAAAAAAAATGAGAAATGAAGAAGAAAGGGATTTTAGAAAGAAGCTTGGAATAATAAGGAGACATCAATCGAAAAGAACCTACAAAGAACGACTCTTTATAGGGTTAAAGATACTCCATACTGTCTATTATGTCCATTGTACTTTTGATACAGGATGTACAAATATTTTGAAGAACCCAATTTGCAGTTACCATCATGCGTGGCCTTCGGATTAGCGGATCATCATCCATAGTTTTGTTCTTCTTTATAAAAATGTTGTGCATATATTGGTGGGCCCTAGGCCCTTTTCTTTGCTGCAGCTGTTGCTGATGTCGAGTTGTTGGCAGCGCCGTGTCTTTTTTGGTTGTATCCTGGGAGATCCATATTGGTTAGAGCAGGTCACATAATAGCCCACGGACTTTAACCAGTTATTGAGTAAGACAACGCCAGGTATGGCGCACCAGTAGTGTGTGTGGCTGCTGGTGCGGCAGGTGTGGGTTCTATCCCGCCTAGGACCATCTAATAAAAAATTTTCTACTTTCTTCAGAAACATAGCTTTGACACACCCGGTCACCTTCAACAGCTATTGGCTACAGGTGGGAAGTAACTAGCCATGAAAAAGTTTCTCAAACTTTGCCGTTCGGATTCGACGTTAAACTGTAGGCTCACACGCCAAGATATTGAGAGAAGCTCGGCTTATGGCCCTCTTCTGAGAGCTGTATATAGCCAATTTTACATTTAGTAAGACAACGTACTAGGAGCACCAAATATAGACGGAAGAGGTCTGCGCTCAGCGTCAGCAATAAAAATGTAGAACTGGAATAGAAATGATTTTAGTATGGTGCGAGGGTAAGACAAGACTAACATGGTGCTACAGAGCATTGCGAATCTGGAGATAGCTCGCTTCTATCAGGCGTGGCGCTATTTTAATATGCAGCCATTTTCCATTTGCAGATCAAGTCTTTGACCATCAGCAATGCTCTGATAGTCACTTTCGCAAAAATGTTTGCGAATTGGAAAAAAATCTGGTCCAAAACCCGGTGTCAAGTCGAGAATTTTTGTCGAAAGTGCAAATGAGAGCATCCAATCACTGACAATCTGAAAAGTCCTTCAGCCCTGCACCTAACTACCCTCAAAAGCCTAAGCACTTCTGGGTCCTGGACTGGAAGCCTACACGGATCAGCAGTGATTTGATGATGTTAATCAACCACAATACTTAGAGATTCTATAAAATATTTTATTTAAAATAAAACCGATATTTCTATATCAGGCGCTGAAATGTGTTGCTCATATATACGTGATCTAGAAAAAGTGGATATACATTTTATATTATAAAATGTAGCTGTAGTTTCAGAATTTATTAGTTCCGAGCCTTGGTATGAACGCAAGTTGAATTTTGTCGTTCAGTGTAATAGCAATAGCTCTCCGTCTCCGAAAATGTAAAAAAAACCCCATTCCGCATATACTCGTACTATGTTGATCTCTCAACCTTCCATTTGCTCAATTTTGTGGGATTCACCCTTAGAGAAAAAAAAATACCCTCAAGTGATTGCTTGTGTATTGTATTTTTAAGAATTTTCTTTTAAATTTTTAAGACAACTTAAGCTTTCCAGTTGGACCAGGTGCGGATCTCATTCCAGACATTGGTGCCGGGGCACTCGGTGGAGCCCACCTGACGATGTCCGTATAGAATGTAGCCGGATGTGATTTGACCACGAGACACGGCATCGGAAAGCAATCCCTTGGCAGCGGTGATTTGAGCCGCGGTGAGTTTGTTATTGTTGTAGTTACCCAAGAAGGAGATGCCAATGGACTTGGAGTTCCAGTTGGAGGCATGAGCACCCAACACATTCCAGCCGCGACCCTCATACACATTGCCATCACCGCCAATCAAGAAGTTATAACCAATATCGGCCCAACCCAGGCTGTCCATGTGATAGTTTTGGATGTTCTTCAATTCGGTTTGGCAAGCAGCACGAGTCGTACAGTAATTGCCAGCGGTGTGATGGATCACAGCATAGCTGAGGGAGCTGGCCAGGGTGGACTTGCTTGTGGGTGCACGGCCGCCCCATTGAGCCTTGGTAATAATGGTCACACCGAAAACGGCCTGAGCGCAGCAGAGCACCGCCAAGAGAAGAAGAGCCTTGTTTGCCATTGCGAATTGATAATGTTCGATTTCTTATTCAACTGACACTTATATAGCCATGAAACTGGAGGTGCTTATCTCTTTAGCGAAATGTATGAATGAGTGTGCTTTCATCTGAATCTGATATGGGGACTATCTAAGGCAGAAGTCCTGATAGCTAAATGCATGGCTGGCGCTGACGTATGCTTTTTTAATCATAGAAAGTGGAATTTAATTAATTTCCAATTGTTAAATATCTCATAAGCTTAATTGGTTGTTTTGAACCGACTCGAGGTCACGAGTTTCACTGATATTTTTTGACGTGCGTGGCTCAGCAGATGAGAACAGATAAGGCTGATTGATATTCCCGAATTGGTATGATTAGAGAACTAATTTTAAATCACAATGAAATCACAATGTAGACCACAGGTTCAAGAACTGGATAGCTTGCTATAAAAGCTTTCGGATTGGATTGGGTGGCTAGCCTAGACAACTTTCTCCAAAGCTTTATTATGGTTTTTTGGAGACAATCAGGGAGTTTCTACTTACCATAATTATTGACGGATAAAAATGCCGTTGCTCGAAATGTGCGATAATTATTCATGCTATAAATTTCCTGGAGGTTTTGGATGTCCTCCGAATCGAGTTTTTCTGCTATAAACGTGCCAATAGGGAGGCTTTTAAAAGTGACTTTTTTTTTTGGTAAAATCCGCAAGTGAAATTATATAAGTATTTATCCAGTTTCTGAACCCAGGGCTTGTCAAAGACATAGATTATTATTCAAGCTACAGTCTGAATATTTTAAAGATATATGGCATCTCTACACACCACTACAAATGCAATTACAATTATTATACTCTATACCCTAAAATATGAAGGGTATAATGAGTCTGCGCAAATGAATAAGTCAGTTAAGAGCAGGGCTTAATACCGAATCGAATTTCGGTTCCGGTACGTCGCGAAATGGATAGGCAGGTACAAAAATTGTACTTTTAAATTAAAAACGCATGGTATTATACTTATAAAAAACATTGCAATTATTTTACTTTTTAAGTATAGATTCAAAAGATTTGCTATAATCGGCAAGATAAGTTAAGACTTCAAATACAATATTCGAATTTTCATAACAATTCTCAGTTTCACCCAATCTTCCATTACTGGTATCGTAAAAGTCTTCAGAATCATTTGTATTTGAACTCTCATTGACAAAAGTTTTCAAATTTTCCGTAATTTCTTTAACAAGCCAATCTTTAAAACACTACATTTTTGTTGTTTTTATTTGGAATTATTCAATTTAAAGCAAAGGTCTTTGCCTCGCTGGCGATCAAGTTTTTAAAAATCTCAGACTACAACGGGATTTTGCCCTGCAAAGTTTGGGACTAGTGCGTTTAAAAATGAGTATCATCTTGTAGCACTGGGCTAGAGCCGAATAAATAAATAAAATTGAAGATCAATAGTCTTAGCGAAAATGTCAGTAACATTATTCAATTCGTGCAAAAATCAATTTCTTTTGAATAAGACGCATATAAGGTGCGAGTGACTAGCTCCTCTGCTAAAAGCTGAATGTTTTATTAAGACATTGGTTTTTCCTTTTTATACATTTTTGGTTCTACCCCCAAGCAAGCGCACTGACAATGGTTGTCCGCTACTTGGATTTCTAATTTATTGATAACAGATGTGACACTTTTTTTTAGTGTTTTTATACCCTTGTAGATGGTATATTAAAATTGTCGAGATGTTTGTAACGTATAGAAGGAAGCATCTCCGACCACATAAAGTATATATATTCTTGATCAGCATGACGAGCTGAGTTGATATAGCCATGTCCGCCTGTCTGTTTCTATGCTATCTCCTCCGTCAGTTTTAAAGCTATCTTAACCAAACTTTGCACGAAGTCTTTTGGTACAAATACGCTGCACATTTCGGATGATCGGATGACTATAGCATATAGCTGCCATAGGAACCATCGGTCGAAAATGTTGTTTTAGTGATAAAAACAATTTTGTCTTCAACGAAAACGTCCCCAAATATAGTGGCCGGTGGCATACTGGCAAATATCGGCAGTCGTACATATAAATTGAGTATTTTGAAACATACCGGCGATATTTTTCTTATACAGCCGCGCTCACATTTTCAGGTATTTTCAGGCTCACATTTCTAGGTATGTACCTAGGTACTTCCAAACACTGGGTACCCGGATTTTTATTCGGTATACCGGTACGTCCCGGTTTAAGTTCTACTTATTATACTCTGTACCAAAGGTAAACAGAGTATATTAAGTTTAAGCAAAAGTGCACTCAAGAAAATGTTGTTCCTAGATTTAAGGAAACGGTTAGCCCTAAATGCATATATGGACTATAATTCAATTGGTTAGGTTATTTTTTACCTAACCAGCTCATATTTGGACAATAACGTAAAAATTTAGGCAAAAACCACTTGGGAAGTGGGTGGTAAGCAGTGATTGGAAAGGTACTCGATTTTCTTACCAAGGTAAGGTAAAAGGTAAACGTCAAAAAATATACCTAGGTAAGGTAAAAGGTATCCGTATTTGCAAGTACCTAGGTAAAGGTAAAGGTACAAAAAAGTTACTTTTATATTTTAAAATTATTAGTAATGAATATTAAAAACATACAAAAATAAATATACTTCATTACAAACATTTTTGGTCATACTTCAAGGGCTTAAATCCAATTATAAGGTTTAAGAATGGAACATTTTGATTTCAGATGATGTTATATTAAACCTTCAAATTTTTTGCCGGCTCTAGGTCTCGTTATGTTGGTACATAACTTTAAAACAGGGACACACCACACCACAAAGGATGTTAGTTGACCGAACAGCTGTTTCAATGGTATCTGTACCATATCATCAGCGGTCTTCACCTGGTACCACAATCAGAAAACAACTCCCTCCTCATGCCTGAGATGCCATAATCGCTTGGGAACTCCAATGCGATTCAACAGCAAAAACCAGACACAAAGAGCCAGAGCCGCGCTGTCTGTGGCCTTTGTACGTGTGTGTGTCCCCCGATGGTCTTACAATGTTAGTGAGAGAGATTTCCTCCCCACTGCTAACACAGTGACCAATAAGTCTGAGTGCAAAATTGCATTCAAACAGGGGTTTTTGTTGCTATAAACGAAACTATTTTTAGTTTCAACAACAACGCCGTGCCTAGCGTTTTATACATGCATGTATGTTTTAACGACCTTTATGTTAATTAAACCTTCAAATTTTTTGCCGGCTCTAGGTCTCGTTATGTTGGTACATAACTTTAAAACAGGGACACACCACATCACAAAGGAGGTTAGTTGACCGAACAGCTGTGTCAATGGTATCTCTACCATATCATCAGCGGTCTTCACCTGGTACCACAATCAGAAAACAACTCCCTCCTCATGATTTATATTATATTATTAAAATGTTTCTTCTTCTAAAGACTTGTTACTATCGGCAAGATAATTTAAGACTTCCATTTCAATATTAGAATTTTCATAACATTTCTCAGTTTCATCAAATCTTCCACCTTCGCAAAAGTATTCAGAATCCTTTGTAATTGAGTTCTCATCGACAACAGTTTCCAAGTTTTCCGTCATTTCTTCAACAAGCCAATCTTTAAAAAACTTTACGATTTTGGTGGTTTTATTTGGAATCCACTTCAATTTAAATTTTGGAAGTGACATAGTGGACAAAACAAATGTCTTTGCCTCGCTTGATGTCAAGTTTTCAATAAAAGAAAATCGTTTTGAAACTCCTTTTTTAAGAGCATCTTTAATAAAACATCAATATTTCAAATTATTTAAACTGTCAAGTTTATGTATTACTTTAATTAAAGTGGGCAGCAAAAATCCTAAGCAACAAAGGGATTCGCCCTGCAAAAGATCAATAGCCTTAGCGAATATTTCAGCGACACTACACAATTCTTGCAAAAAACCAATTTCTGTATTTGTAAATAATGTTTTTTTTTTAAGTTGTACAAACACTTTTTAAATTGTGTTTCGTTCCAAAATACGTTGAATACTGTCAAGAATACTGTTCCATCTTGTGGCGCAAGGAGCTATTAATTTAAGCTTACAAATTTTCTCAACTTCATCTGCAGCTACTGTGGATTGCCGTTGCTTTTGCTAAGGAGGAATTGTACAATCGGTTGAATGATGTGTCTAGTAGAGCCTGTTCAGCATCTTTCGTGAAAGTTCAAAGTATGTGATGCGCATCGTAAGTGCTTTGGCAAAGTAATTTCAACAGCTGAACTATCCAACTCTATTACCTTTAAATCAGACTCTTCTTAAAATTCAGGCTTCACGTTTGTTCCTGCAAAACTGTACACTTTAAATGCTTTACAGAAGTTGGATGCATTATCGGTAACTGTTCCTAATATTTGCGTATCGCTAAGTCCGTATTTGGCATGAACTTCAGCTAATACAGTAGCAATTACCTCATGTGTGCGGGAAAATCTCACACGCTTATATGCGAGCACGAGAGAATGACGATTTAGATTGCTATCTATGTAGCGGCCGGTTACTCCAAAGCAGAGATGGGCGCGTCGCGACGTTCCTATGCACACGAGGCAGCGCGCAGCCACTTTTTGCTAAAGGAGAATATTTAAAAGAAGCAATGGATATATCCATTAAAATAATAAATAAGATTAAGGGTGGTCAGAATTCCTTGAACCACCGTAAATTTAAAACGCTTCTTGACGAACTGAAAGCAGACTACGGTGATGTATTATTGTTTACTGAAGTTCGATGGTTAAGCAGAGGTAAAAGCCTTCAGCGGCTTTTCGATCTCAGAAATGAAATCACCATGTTCTTCGAACAAAATTTAAAGGCAGATGGGGGGATTTTGTTAATAAATTAAAAAACAAAAATTATTTATTTGACCTCGCTTTCTTATGCGATATTACAGGAATATTTAATGAGCTATATTTAGAGCTCCAGGGCAAACACAAACTTATTTCAAAATTATTTACAATAGTTCAATATTTCGTCAGAAAACTCAAAATTCTTATTACACAAATGGACAATAACAATATTCAAAATTTTAAAAACATATCAATAGTATTAAGTCAGTTCAAAACATTCGATAAAAAATTAGAGTACAGAACAATTCTTAAAAATTTATTAACAGACTATGAAATGCGATTTAAAGATTTTAACAAAAAATCCAAATTTGGAACAAACTTGAACTGGATACGGTATACACCTATGTGCATGCCAAAATTTGTGTCTCTATCTCTTATGGTCTCTGAGATCGACGCGTTCATTCAGACAGACGGACATGGCTATATCGACTCGGCTGTTGATGCTGATCAAGAATATATATACTTTATAGGGTCGGAGAAGCTTCCTTCTGGCTGTTACATACATTTGCACAACTTCATGATCCCCTTTTCCCATTTGTAATGGGAGCAGGGTATAAAAAATGACACAAGATTTTTCAATTCTTTTGCTATCTGGCGTTAATTTTTGGAAAGCAGTTGATGAAGAACAATACCCAAAAATGAAAGACCAAATATATAAATTGTATTCAATGTTTGGGTCGACATACAACTGCGAATCGGCTTTTTCAACAATGAAGATCATCTTAAACAAACAAAGAAATCGAAAACCTGATAAGCAGGAAGGAGAAATTAATATGGATTCAATAATATCAATACAAAATAACGACTAAAATTTCCTCAAAAGCAATTTTGTTATCCATTTTACATCTCAGTGTAGTTGAAATTACCTTGGGTTAGTTGAGTTTTGACAAACGGGGGTGTTTTAGTCTTTAGGACAGGACAGATATCATGGGAGTCAGTCACTGTATCGAGCGTAACTGCATTTCACCTCCTTACATAAAAAAAATTTATACTCATATTAACATGTAAATATTATGTATTTATAAATTTTCTTAATACTCCTTCTAAGCGTTTAAAATTAATGTATAATAATTAATAAACACAATGAGTGAACGTTAACTTGCAGCGTACACTGTACTGAAAACACTTCGTGCTTGTATGCGTGTGAAAAGTCCCCTTCAGTTCCAGAATTCACTACTCGTAAAATTCACTAGTCTTTCACGCATCAGCGTTGACGTCGACGTCGGCAGAGCTCAATTCTGTGTATATTTGTTGTTGCAACTTTACCCACAAAAAACCCAAAGAAAAGGCCACGCCTCGCGCTGCTCTCACAGGCAAAGACAAAATTTTTGCCAATGCCAAACGAAGAAGTTTGCATACCCTTTAAATTTGTGCAAGCATTAAAACTATATTTTAGGTATATATTTTAGAATTTTAAAATAAGAGGCTTGCACAGGTCGTTTCTGGTATAGCCTTATGATGGAATTGTTTCATTATTTTCCCAAAAGCTATCAATTATTTATGGATCATAAATAAATGTATTCATATACTTTATATAGTCGGATATGCCTTTGCATTGAGTAGGTAAAAGTAACCGAAGGTCAAAAAAAAAATTAACGGCGCATCAATTGTTGCTTTTGTCGTTTGCGTTTCCGTGCCCGTCGTCACTTGCGTAGAAAAATCTAAGTTGCATTTGTGTTTTTACTGGCAGCGCGAGACGTTTAACTTGTCAATTTGTTTAATTTTGTTGTGGCCGAAATGATCGTATGCGTATTAATTGTCTGCAGACTAGTTGCTGTGATGTGGATAGCTTCTCTTATGTAGTTTTTTTCATTCAATTCTATTATTAGTTTTCTCTCTTTATTTGTTATTTGAAAAATTTGTTTATTATTCAATATATTGATAAATAAAATGAGTGAATAAAACAAATATAAAATGTTGTGTGTTTGGGAATCGGGGGAAAAGTCCTTGGTTTATTATTTTATGAAATTCATGAATCGAATTTTAATACATCTAGTTTGAATTCATCGGTGATTTTTGCAACAATTTCATCGAAAATCTAGTATGAATTTATAGGTGAAATCATTGATGAATTCTGATACAAATTCATCGATGATTCAGTGTTGACTTCTTTGCAAAAGTCATGCAGGAATCATGGGTGAACCTTAAGTGAATTAATTGGTGAATTCATTAATGAATTTTGCAAAGAAATCATGATGAAATCATCGATGAATTTATACGTGATTCATCAGTGATTCACCCATAAACAGTCATGCATGACCGCCTAGGACATGCCCATGTTAAATTCACCACTTTTTTGTATGGGAGCTCACCGATGATTCATCGATACCCTAGGCCAATTCATCGGTGAATCATTGGTGATTCATAGGTACCGCGAACTGAAGGGATGTGACGATATGTGTGCATGCCCACCCTTCAGTTCGCGTCACCTATGAATCACCAATGATTCACCGATGAATTGGCCTAGGGTATCGATGAATCATCGGTGAGCTCCCATACAAAAAAGTGGTGAATTTAACACGCATGATTTCTTTGCAAAATTCATTAATGAATTCACCAGTAAATTCATTTATGGCTCACCCATGATTCCTGCATGACTTTTGCAAAGAAGTCACATCTGAATCATCGATGAATTTGTATCAGAATTCATCAATGATTTCACCTTTAAATTCATATTAGATTTTCGATGAAATTGTTGCAAAATTCACCGATGAATTCTTACTAGATTGATTATAATTCGATTCATGAATTTCATAAAATAATAAACCAAGGACTTTTCCCCCAATTCGTAAACACGTAACATTTTATATTTGTTTCATTCACTCATTTTATTTATCAATATATTAAATAATAAACATAATTTACAAATAACAAATAAACATAGAAAACTAATAATAGAATTGAATGAAAAAAACTACATAAGAGAAGCAGTCCACATCACAGCAACTAGTCTGCAAACAACTAATGCGCATACGATCATTTCGGCCACAACAAAATTAAACAAATTGGGCTTGTTCAGCAGAACAATTTGCTCCCTGATCAAGTATAGATTTTCACAGATCCTTCTGCTGAACTCGAGTGATGAGGGATCATGATAGCCAATTTGAAGTATCATGATACAGGAGCATGTATCGAAGAAATAGTATGCTACTTTGAAGTGATACTGCTCTTACGAACAGTAATTGTGTATCGATAGGCATGTTATCAGTAACAATATGCGCATTTTGTGCATTGATTGCAAAGATTATCGGTTTTAAATAACTATAATAAATTCCAAAATATTATTAAGCCTTACTGTGACTTCGTAGATGCAAAATTTATGTTGACACTGAGCGCTAATGTGTCTACGCAGCCTTTTCAAAATTCATCGCCTCGGGGCGTGTTTAAAAATGTAGCACTTCGTTCAGCTGAAACAATTTGATGTATAATTTTTTTGTGATACCTGCTCAGGAATCAATTATTCTGCTGAACAAGCCCATTGACAAGTTAAACGTCTCGCGCTGCCAGTAAAAACACAAATGCAACTTAGATTTTTCTACGCAAGTGACGACGGGCACGGAAACGCAAACGACAAAACTTCGGTTACTTTTACCTACTCAATGCAAAGGCATATCCGACTATATAAAGTATATGAATACATTTATTTATGATCCATAAATAATTGATTGCTTTTGGGAAAATAATGAAAAAATTTCATCATAAGGCTATGCCAGAAACGACCTGTCCACCTGTCCTCTTATTTTAAAATTCTAAAATATATACCTAAAATATAGTTTTAGTGCTTGCACAAATTTAAAGGGTATGCAAACTTCTTCGTTTGGCGTTGGCAAACATTTTGTCTTTGCCTGTGAGAGCAGCGCGAGGCGTGGCCTTTTTTTTTGGGTTTTTTGTGGGTAATGTTGCAACAACAAATATACACAGAATTGAGCTCTGCCGACGTCGACGTCAACGCCGATGCGTGAAAGACTAGTGAATTTTACGAGTAGTAAATTCTGTAACTGAAGGGCATCTCTGCTCCAAAGTAACTTTTGTTATTGCAACATGGCAGAGCGGCCACATCTCGGCTATAATGTAATCGCAAAACGTTCATTTAGCTGTAATCAAAAATTTAGTTACATTTGTTATAATAAATTTAGTAATGCATTCAATTCTCATACCTGGTTGGAATTCAAGATACTGGGACTCTTGAATATGTCTCCCGCTGATTCCTTAGTTGAGTTACTGGAAACCTTAGATACTTTGGCTCTCATTGATTCGTAGGAAGAGTAACTATTGGGGTGAACCCTCTAGCGTAAAGAAATTGAAATATATGATATATTATCAACATTGTTTGCGTATACAAATTCGCAAGAAACTGCTGCTATAGACTGAAATAAAAAGAAATTTATGCACATAAATGTAAGTATGTATCGACAATTTGGTGCAAGAAAATTCGATCATATGTACATATATATGTGTGTATGTTTGTAAATATTCAAATTTTTGTCCACATATGTATGTACATTGTACATATACATATTGTGTAGGTATTTACCTTCAAATGCTTGTGTAAATTTCCAGTAGATTTCTCATCAAACTTTATAGTTTTATTTACACAGAGTTGACATTTCCCTTTCGGGTTGAAAAATGTTCCTCAATGTCCGGTTAGTCAAACTTACCGGCAGGTTAGCCGAATTTGCGTGTCTCATGCTGTATTTGGCGAGAACCGAGCGGCAAAGTTAACCGCTGCCTCGCGATGGTGTCAAATTTTAACCTGCCGGCAAGTTGCGATAGAATTATCGATATTTTTATCGATCGACAAACAGCTGTGTTCAAAATTTGTATTGTTTACTTTGTAAATTGCCAAAAAAAATTCTTTATAAATAAACAAATTTCTTACATCCACGCGATGGAAATGGAAGATTCAGGCGGTAAGAGCAGACAACCTCACTGCCCGCCGTCTACAAAATCGAAGGGTCCACCTGGCCAATGGCGCCACCAATCTCTTCATGCGATGTGGTATACCGATAGTGATCTAACCGATGATACGTGTGCACCACAATGAAAATATTATCCACACGCACGGCCAGCACCAGGAACGGTATTACCACAATGGCCAACATGGTGGTGGTTATACCCACATAACCCAAGACGGAGCAACGAATAAATAATGCGAGAGAGTACAGGGAAAGTATTTATTATTTTACTGATCTGGATGATGCCAAATTTGTTCAACGATTCAGGTTAACAAACTCAGCATGTCAAATAATTCTTGCTAGGATTAGAGCAAATATCTTCGCTAAGTAACAGGTAAAACCTTAACTTCAGTTGTGATTCAATTTATTATGATTTCGATTGTTAACAGGAATCGTGGATTGTTGTCAGAGAGCAAACTTATGGTGGCGCTGCGCTCTAATGCAAGTGGATTCTTCCTTATCATTGCGGGCGACTTCTGTTGAGTCAGACTTCCTTGGGCAAACCGTGCAGTTAATGAAGATTCCCATGCTATTGATTTTTGCTAAAATTTTAGAAGTCTATTAAATATTTTTAAAGCTTACATATCATAAATAAAAACGTACCATCATTATCAACCACATTTTCCAATCTTGTGGATGAGCTTGGGATCATGCCACGAATTTTTTGGAAACAGACAAGACTCCAGCGGTGCTGGAAATGCCGCCACAGTTCGAGAAGTCTCCCGCTTCTTAATTGCGAATTATTTTCGCGATCGTTTTTTTAAATTCTCGTACTAATCCCGTAAGTCTTTCAAAGGGCGATGAACTCCGGCATGGCGGCAAAATGATCTCCAAGCCCAGGCTTTCTGCTTCCAAAATGCCTTTGATTGACTCAAAATATCTACAAGCAAATGTTCCTCACCCGCAGAAAAGTTCTTCGCTCTTGGTCTTTTCGGTGTTTCATATTGATTCATCATCGCAAGCAATTTTATATAATTATTTTGCCAAATAATTACCAGCGACAACAATGGCATTAAAAACAAGAAAGAAAGTCGGTCAAGCCCGACTATAACATACTCTGTACCCTTAACGTCGCAGCTCGCATTTGCTCACAAGTTATACGCGCTCATCTCTAAGTTTCACTCTCTCTCTCTCTCTCTCTCTCTCTCTCACTAAGATTGCCGTTCAATAGAATGCTGTGGTGATGGGTGGGGGGTGTTTACTGGCCGTTTTTGTTCATAACTTGAGTATCGTTCATCCGATCTCTATCATTCCTTCAGCAAATCGAAAAGCCAAAACAAACAGCTGTTTGGTCGACAGTGTCAGGTTACACTTTTGCAGCGATAGCAATTAATCGCTATCGGGTGAACCTGCCGGTAAGTCTCGTTGAGAAAACCAAAAGACTTAACCTCTGGTAATTCCGGCCGGCAAATTTGACCGGCCGGTACCTAACCGCAACTTTTGAGAAATTGGGCCTTAGTCGGATAAAGGGAAAGCAAATGCATTTGGAAGATCACTTTAACAAGAATCGATCAGATGAGTCCTTTTTAAGCTCTTTTAAAGATTAAAGATTAAATCAATTCAAGATGAAGGTTAGGGAAATCATGCAAGATAGGGAACTAGAATAATAAACCACTAGCTATAATATAATAATTTATCCGAATTTGTTAAATATCTATAAGTTCTATATCTGTTATAGCCGATTTCCATATACGCGCGTTCTGCCATCGATTGCACGATTTTTCGATAAATCCCCAATGCGTTCAAGGAGATTCTCGGCTTGGGCACGATATTTTCCAGACAAAAGTATAATTCATAACTATTTTAATCAGACAGAGGACTCAAAAAAAAATCAAATAAGATCAGAAATTTTATATGGCTGGGTATGAACGTAGAAGGTGAGGCAGCAGAAATTCAAAGACCAGGCACACTCAGAAAATTATTTTTCTATATTTAAGAAAATCGCCCTAAAATCGAAATCGCCTTAAAATTTAGAAAAAATTTATATTTTTAAGAAAAAGTTTTCTGCATTTTAGAAAAGTTTCCCTAAAAACGAATTTTTTAGAAAAAACTTTATAAAATTTAGAAAAATATATTTTTTTTCTAAATTTTAGGGTGAATTGGCTTTATTGCCTTTTCTAATTTGATTCAGAAATTTGATTCATAAAGCAAAATAGCATAATCGACATATTTTTCGACGTGTTTTAAAAGCAGTCTTCCTCCAAAATGAAGTTTCTAATTATGGAATATGATTTTGCATAAAATCCAGGGTCTAGTTATCACGCTGACTTCTAATACTAAACAAGAAAAAAAGTCGGTCAGGCCCGACTATAACATACTCTGTACCCTTAACGTCGCAGCTCGCATTTGCTCACGAGTTATACGCGCTCATCTCTAAGTTTCACTCTCTCTCTCTCTCACTAATATTGCCGTTCAATAGAATGCTGTGGTGATGGGTGGGGGGGTGGGGGGTGTTTACTGGCCGTTTTTTGCTCATAACTTGAGTATCGTTCATCCGATCTTTATCATTCCTTCAGCAAATCGATAAATAATTTTGTTTACAAGGTATCTCTAGAAGGAACGAACGATCTATCTTCAAAAGAGGAGAGATGACGTTTTTTCCAAATTGCGGGGGCTGGAGGCGGCGTGGCAAAAATAGAAAATAAACTTGATCTGCCTGCAAGTATAATAAATATATGCCCCATACATGTCAAACCTCTATCTCTTACCATCTCTGAGATCTCTTCGTTCATACGGACGGACGGACGGACGGACGGACGGACGGACGGACAGACGGACAGACGGACATGGCTATATCGAACCGGCTGTTGATGCTGATCAAGAATATATATACTTTATAGGGTCGGAAACGATTCCTTCTCCCTGTTACATACTTTTGCACAAACTTAATATACTCTGTGTACCTTTGGTACAGAGTATAAAAAGGCCCATCGCTTGACTTGAGCTGGAGTTCTGCGGATACCTATTAGGTTTTAGTTCCTGGAATGGACCAAAAAATGCAACGAAAGCTGGCGCCGAGTCAGAGTCAGCCATTATCACTGCCGCTAAGGATTCGGGAATATTAGACGAGAGAGATGCAAGAGCAATTGGGAATGTGCAAGAGATTCTTAAACCAACACACTACAATCGGTTCTGCTTCCCAAAAATAGTTGAGGACTCATCGAATTCACTTCAGAATGGAATGGAAGCACTGAAAGAAGCCCATTCGGTATTAAACGGGGTTTTAAATTGTATGGGAACCGAGCTGCGCACTTAACTGGAACAAGTTCCGAAAAAGAGCCCAGATTTTAAAACTTTTAACAATGTGAACGAAACAATTAATAGGGTCAATGGATCTTACATAACTGATGGTGTTTTTGCCGAATTTATTTTAAAGTATAAATATGTTCCTCTGACCTCCGGCGATATTGAGATTTTCTCAGACAAGCGTCATGGTGAAGTGAGATGGTTTGCATATGTATTGAATGCAATATTGTCTATTTAGTCATTCTGCATTCATGCAAGCAATTATATTGATCTAGGTGAAAAAATAATTCCAGAATTTAGTACTTTATGTTTATGAGATGTTTCACATGTTATCGACACATTTAATATATTTTTGAATTTTTTTCGGATAAAAAAAATGCATATTCCTGATATGTCATTTTTATTCGATACGCAATTAAATATATTGCCTAAATACAAAATTTGAGATTCTTCAGTGCAGAAAGGAAAATAAAAACCTAACAAAAAATGAGAAAAAGGTCATATCACCCATAATTTTGTACGTAGATTGTTCGGAACTCAATTATATTATATATAGCAATCAGCATTATTTAGCGACCCACTAAGTTTGGGAACTATTTTCGAGTTATAAGCAGGGCTCGGGGTTCAGTTCAGTTTAAAAAACTACACGGTTGTTTACCTATTAAAAAAAAAACAAAAAATACGTTGCTATTTACACAAGGCAGTAAACCCTTTGTATACAAACAAGAAATCCTGGGCCCTGCTAAACGATCACTGGAAAGATTCTACAGGCATTGGCGTCGACCATGTAACAACAACAGATTCATTTTCAATAATTTGTAAAACCTTCAAACACTATGCATATCTTTTTGCTGTTCTGAAAATGTAGTCCATAAACTAGGGGCCCGGCAAAACACACATGCTCATTTTGGCTTTGCTTGTGTGTGTTTAGCAACGCGAGTGTGCGCTCATTTAGTACTTCTTTGTTGTTGCAAAAAAAGAGCAATATAAGCTCGTATACTGTCGGTGTGTCAAAGTCGCTGCCGTAGAGCGGTGAATACACTTTAGCCAACAGTGGAATTTTACACAATTGTAATTCCCAAATGTTTATTCGCAAAAGAATAGGACGTAAAAGAAACTTGCAAGTCGTGTTGAAGTGTGAAAACAACAAAGTCTGCTGATAAGAGGACAAACCATTGACTACCAAAAATGTTGTAAATAATCTCTGTTGATTATTAAATTATAATTAACCGATGATCTTGCGCTTGGCTAAAACAAACTTTGAATATTTATTTAAATTTTTAGACAAGACAATGCGAATTTGAGTATTCCTTTAATTAGAAAATAGTAATATTTTTTGAACGAAACACTTCGCTTAAGGAACTGTTTCTGGCAGTAAAAATAAATTTGCTTCGGGTTATGTTCTGTTTGGACTTCCCAAGAGTCATGGGTACTCTGGCAAACACGTTCTGAGTTGAACCGCTCCGAGAAACTCAAAATCGCTACCGACAACCTTTACAATACTCTTAGCTTCATATTGACGAACTCCCACGCTGGACAGCACTTGCAGCAAAGGTGGTGCACTCCACACTTCAAACTTTGCAAACTTTGACAGGCATATTTTATACGTATGAAGCATTTTTGCTTTGCTTGAGGATTATGCTTACTTATCAAGAAAGCAACTTTATTTTTTTTCTATTATTTCTAGAAGATGATATGGGTTTTGTGGCCGCTGCCAGAATTGAAGACCACACGGGCCCATTTATGGTTTTTCCATTACTTTCCGGTGCTGGGCTCTCGCATTCCAAGCAAGCGATCTCTTTGAGGGTTGGAAGAGTCATCAAAAACGACTGTGGCGGTTTCCGGCCAGAAATTAAGCTACTCTGTATGCTACTTATTACCACAATATTCGTTAAGTTTATTAATTAGTTTCACCACCGATTAACGGGTATATTGAAGTCAAACGCGTCGTCATAAGCTAACGCTTTCTTTTTTTACCATCTGGTATCATCCGATTTATTTTAAACTACAATTTTTGAATTCTTATATCACTGATTTACAATTGTTTTCAAGTGTTATCAAAAAGACAGGATGAGGGTTTTATGACACTCAATTTATGAGCACACTTCATAATCTTAAGTACCAGTTGATACGAATTATAATCAAAATATCAGCATACAAGTAAAGTGACGACAATTCGGCCGTGCGACTATTTCATATGCATATATTTTTAATTTACTAACTAAAGATATGCCCATTGCATAGGTCGCCAATATTTCAACTTAATGCCAGACGAACTGGCTAAATTTGACTAAGCCGAAGATTGCATACCCTTGCAAGTGATTGATGATTTTATGTCACCTGGTCTTTAACGACTTGGTCTTAAACGACAGCTGATTAATGCCCTTATATGATAAAATCCACAAGAGGAGGTCTTACATTATATTAGAATTTTCGCGAGTTCTTAAAGTCAAGTCATCTGTTGATCAGCTTGGGATATCACTTAATTCAAACATTAAATTTTGTAAAAAATTTAAAAATACAAAATTTATTATAGAAACTTCAAGGGCATATTAGTTTCGGTTGTGCCGAAGCTAGATTTCTTCTATTTGTAGTGGTTGTTGTTGTTTGTTGATCTGCCGTAAGCATTCTGTGGGCACCCCTGTTTTAGAGTATTAGCAGATTTTGTATACAAAACTCTTAACTGTTCAAAACAAATCAATTAACTGCCACTTGCTCAGATTAAAGCAAGTAAGAAATTCGGTCAAGCCCGACTGTAATATACTCTGTACCCTGCAGTAGCAGCGCTGCAGCTGCGCTGACTCAACGAACTTTCTTTTGGTCATAACTTGACCAATAGATGGCGCCACCACTTGATTTTCCACCGCCACTACTGCAACCACTGGAACTGACTTTTGGTCATAACTTGGGTATTGCTCATCCCATCTTTATCATTCCTTCAGCAAATCGATAAATAATCTTTATTACTAAATATCTCTAGAAGTAATAATCCTTCTATCTTCAAAACAGTGGGAAATAAAACCTTTTTTCCAAATTGCGGTGGCGAGAGGGGGCGTGGTAAAAATTAAAAATAAACTTGATCTGCCTGTTTGTTCATACGGACGGACAAAGAGACGGACATGGCTATATCGACTCGGCTGTTGATGCTGATCAAGAATATATATACTTTATAGGGTCGGCAATGGTTCCTTCTCCCTGTTGCTTACTTTTGCACAAACTTAATATACTCTGTGTACCTTTACTACAGAGTATAATTACTGACTGCTATCAGGACTTCTGTCTTAGATAGTCCCCGTATCAGATAGAAGCACACGCTTTCCTAAAACGAGATAAGCCCCGCCATCGACAGTCTTTAGTATAAATACCAGTGGAGAAAGAAATCGAACACAATCGATCCTACAACTCGCAATGGCAAACAAGGCTCTTCTCCTATTGGCAGTGCTCTGCTGCGCTCAGGCCGTTTTCGGTGTGACCATCATCTCCAAAGGGGAGTGGGGTGGTCGTGCAGCCACTGGCAAGTCCACGCTGGCCAGCTCCCTCAGCTATGCTGTGATCCATCACACCGCTGGCAATTACTGTTCGACTCGTGCTGCTTGCCAAACCGAATTGAAGAGCATCCAGAACTATCACATGAACAATCTGGGTTGGGCCGATATTGGTTATAACTTCTTGATTGGCGGTGATGGCAATGTGTATGAGGGTCGCGGCTGGAATGTGTTGGGTGCTCATGCCACCAACTGGAACTCCAAGTCCATTGGCATCTCCTTCTTGGGTAACTACAACAATAACAAACTCACCGCGGCTCAAATCACCGCTGCCAAGGGTTTGTTGAAAGATGCCGTTTCCCGTGGTCAAATCAAATCCGGCTACATTCTATACGGACATCGTCAGGTTAGCTCCACTGAATGCCCCGGCACCAACGTCTGGAATGAGATCCGCACCTGGTCCAACTGGAAGGCTTAAGCTAAGATTTGCAAGTGCGACAAAATAATAACCAAAAAAATATTAAAAATACAATACACATGGCATAGTTGAAGAACAAATTAATCAACACTTTGAGGGTATTTTTTCTCACGGAAATTCAAAGTTTCAGATTTAAGTGTGGAGTTAGAAAGGAAAGTTAGAAAGGTTTAGTTGGGAAAGGTTCTTTAGAACGAGCAAATGGGTGATAGATATTCGAAGAGTAGAGGGTATAAATATAATTCTTTCAATGTACCAAGCAATGTGAAACGTCGATTGGACCAAAGAAAACAATTTTAAAATGTAATGATTTGAACAGAACCTTTTTGCAAACAGAGTATTTGTATAATTTTTCAAAGCTTGATCAGCACAATGATCGTGTGCAAAAGTTTTTGGTAAGTGCGACCAATGTCTTTCTATGTGTAATTATATCATTAATGAAACTTGGATGGACTTTATCAATCACCTGCTCTCAACAGAACTCTCTCTCTTCTCTCTAAAAACGTCTCTCCATAATTATCTCCGGGGAAATCTCTGACCACTCCCAGCTGTGAGTAGGGGCATAGCTTGCCGGACTGCCTAAAAAAACCTCCCCCACCGGGTCAGAGATTTTCCGGTTATTTAGTTTTAAGTTTTACGTATACATTTTTTATTTTTAAAGTTTTCTTTTAGATAGTTTTCTCTCTTTCTCTCTATCTCTGTTTTAGTTTAATCTATTATATTATCTTATTTTTTCCTTTGCTCCTACATAACTAAAGGTTTTGGTTTTTTCTCTCTCTCCCTTTTCTCGATCTCTATATTATTAAAGTAGTCTCTGACTACAATCGGCTGTGAATAGGGGCATAGCTGGCCGGTCGGGCAAATAAAATACCCCCACCGTGTCGGAGTCGTTATTAGTTTATTTTGTAATTTTATTAGATTTTCTTTGATAGGCTTCCTTAGCTCATAAAATTTTTTTGTAACGTATTTATACTTTTGTTGACAGCATTTGTTTGTCGACTCTAAATAAATAAATAAATTTATAGACACTTTAAAAAGGAAAGTACTAAAATCCCCTACCGATCAATTGTGCTAGTACAATGAATCGTATTCACCCAGAAGCATCCAGTAGATCGAAAGATGATAACAAAAAAGCGACAAAAAAGATGTAACAATCAGGGCTGCAAGCCCAAAAAAATTTTCGGAACCTCCGGTTTGCGGGTTCGAACCAAAATTTACCAACGTTAAGGTTCGAACATTGGTTCATATATTTTCGTTTTCGTGGTTCGGTTCAGGGTTTGGTTCACAGTAAGAAAAAAGCCGGAATTCCGGGTTTTAACCGGTTACGTTGAAAACCGGTTTGCAGCCCTGGTAACAGTATAAAAACAAGAAAGAAAGTCGGTCAAGCCCGACTATAACATACTCTGTACACTTACACTCGCATTTGCTCAGGAGCCAAACGGCCAGTTAACACCCCGCGCACAACGCGGTGCGCTCTCTAAGTTTCTCTCTCTTTCTCTCTCGCACTAAGATTGCCTGTGTTGAACGGTTAGGGTATGTTGCTGTGGTTATTGGCGGTGTTAACTGGCCGTTTTTTGCCCATAACTTGAGTATCGTTCATCCGATCTTTATCATTCCTTCAGCAAATCGATAAATGATTTTGATTACTAAATATCTCTAGAAGGTACGAACCATCTATCATCAAAACTGTAGAAGATACACGTTTTCCAAATAGCGGGGCGGGAGGGTGCGTATCAAAAATTGAAAATAAACTTGATCTGCCTGCAAGTATAAGAAATATATGTCCCATACATGTCAAACCTCTATCTCTTACCATCTCTGAGATCTCTTCGTTCATACGGACGGACGGACAGACGGACAGACAGACAGACGGACAGACGGACAGATGGACATGGCTATATCGACTCGGCTGTTAATGCTGATCAAGAATATATATACTTCATAAAGTCGGAAACGATTCAGTCAACGAATTCTAGAAAATATGCTCTTACTTCAAGTATGCATATAACTGGTTGAACACGAAATAGAAAACCACGTAAAAGATTATGCAATTAAAATGCGAATTCTATTTACTCAAGCAATTAACCTAGGCAACAATATCCAGCTTATACAAGGGATTGTGGTGATACAAGACAATTTTGGTTTTTGGAAATGGTCTATTACATCTGTTTTTTAATAATTTGAGTTCAAACTAGCTTAAAATTCCTATTTAGAATTCCTATTCCTGTGGGGAAACTACAATTTGTTTATTGATATTTTTGCTAAAAAGGGGGCAGTAGGGAGTAGGTTAATTGTATGGAATTGATCAATTTCTATTGCATACTTATGGGCAATTTAAAATTTAGTAATTTTGAACACGTTTTCCAAATGGTTTATCTTGGCTTAAAAAATCTTAGAAAAGTTTGGGATAGTTTTTTTTAAAGTTAAGAAATATTTCTTAACAATAATATCAATAAGGGTGGAACCAAAAGTACAGGTTCCCCACAAAACGCGCCTATAAAGGGTTAAAATAGGCATTTTGACCAACTCTAAGCCACGTACAAAAAATTCAGACGGGAATCGCGTCCTTTAATAAACTGAAAAAAGTTTTATTTTGTTGGCTTGTGTTATTAATTGGTTCTAAAAATCGATTGTGTTCGATTCGTTTCTAGAAAATCACAACTTTTTCCAATTCCGATCGATCGACTTCGTTCGCGAGAGCAGAACTGATAGCTGTGCCGTCTTGGTGTTTATTAATTCAAGAAGAAGAACATTTGTTTTAATTTTTGTATTCAACTTTGTTTTGTTCCAGAATTGTATTATCAAAAATAAAAATTCTGATTCTAAAATCAGGTGTAACCAGATAACCTGCAGAAAATGACACAAAAACTGTCAAACAAACCAAAAAATCAGAATCGAAATCAAAATCAACCTCGAGGCTGATTTGGATTTTTCAGTTTAATATGGCTTCCTCACTGAAGCACAAAAGTTATTGTCATCACTGAAAATGCAATTTCCTGTCCTCATTGTGCTGATTCAGCATTTGCATCTTGAGAACATCTGTTTTTTGTTCACAATTTACAACATGGCTGGCAACAAAGAATGCAAATGAAACATATAATACGTTTATACGCACGTCTTATTTGCAAATAACAATTATGTGAGTGACAAATTATTGCGTATAAACAATATATTTTGAAGAGACGTCAGTTGTAGGAGATTGACAAAATCCAATGCTGTGGAAACACTGGCATCCGATTAAAACAGGAAGATTGCTGTCCTTTAATAGGAAGTTGGAAAAATTCTTCATCGCTGGAACGATGGAAGTCTTTTCGCATAGATCAATTTTCCACTACATTTTTCTAAATTTTCTAACACTTCAACACCTTAAAATTGTCGGCGAAACAAAACGTTTTCTTTTGCTGTTTTGGGTTCAGCATTTTCAGGTGGTCGAAAAATATTCTCCTCTATATGTACATCCTAGCTTCATTGATTTTAATACTTTTCTTGATCAGCATGACGAGCTGAGTCAATTGAGCCTTGTCCGTCCGTCTGTCAGTCTGTCTGTTTCTACGTGAACTAGTCCCTCAGTTTTTAAGCTATCGATCTGAAATTTTGCACAGAGTCTTCTTTTGGCTAAACGCGGAACCGCTCAGATCGGATGACTACTTCTTGAAGTTGCCAAATGCCAAATCGGTCGAAAAAGTAGTTTTAGTGAGAAAAACTTTTTTGTCTGCAACGCAAACGTCCCCAAACCTCGCTCTAAGTTTTCTATGCTTTCACATAATTCCTCTGAGTTTTATGAAAATCGGACAACTATATAGTATATCTGTCATACAAAAGATATGTCTGAAAAAAGTCTTAGTAGGAAAAACTTTGTTTTCAATGCTATCTCTCCCAAACTTGTTACTGATCAATATTATATGCTTCTGCACAATTCTATCAAGTTTGATTCAAATCGGATGACTATATCATATAGCTGCCATAGGAAAAACTTTTTTGTTTTCAATGGTACCGTCTTTATACCTTCCAATTGTGAATATTATCAGTTTCCACACAATTTTGGGGAGTTCGGTCAAAATCGGATGAGTATATCGTGTAGCTGCTATATAACAAACTGGCAAGCAAATGCTCAAAGTAGTGTCGCCATCAAGCTACAAGGGTATATAAACTTCGGTTGAGCCGAAGTTAGCTTTCCTCTATTTTTATCTTTTAAGGTAGCGTTCTAAGACTCGGTCATTCTTAAAATGATGAGCTAACCGTTGGAGCGAGCTTATCAAGTGTATTAAAACTTTGGCACTGACGAAGTTAGCTTTGCTTTCTCGATTTTTATTTGCTTTAACACAAATTTTAAAGAGTTACAAAAGGCATCTTATCGTGTACTTGACTGACACTTAAAAATTGATTTACAGCTTGCTTAAACTGTAGCCCTGTGTTTCGCTATTTGAGGGGAATAACATTCTGAATGAACTACGTCAGAGTGAGCTGATATTGATTTATGTGAACTTTTGCAGCGACTCAATGGGAGCTTATCAGTACACAAAGTTACGACGACATGCTGACAAAATTTTCGCAGGTCTAAATTATTTGGTAGAGTCTAAAGGGTTTATTCTAAAGATTTTTTGTTTGATTCGCAACAGGGTATAATTATGCTACGATTGTTTGTTCTTGTGTATAAACTTGCGTATCAGTTTCCTGTTGATTTGATTTGCAAACATTTTAAATTTGATAAGAGAAACTTAAAATTGGCCAAATAAATTCAAATAATAGCAAATAAATAATTCGGCTAATAGCTGAGCTCGTAAATCTTCATAACAAACCACCTAAAATTATAATTGCCAAAAACTGCAACAAACTCAAAGCGCCACTTGGACAACTCAGAATCCTGAACTGGCCTGGCCTGACCTCTTATCTCGGCTTAAAGCACAGTCAAACCACTGTGCCCAACCAACCAACTGCGTTTTCGTGGTTTTATTGCAGCGGTGGTGGCCAAAGGGGACCACAACTAAAAAGCTTAAGCAAGTTATTAAACATTGGCATACAAAAACTGCTTCAACTTATTCAAAACTACTTTGTTAACGACGATAATGACGATGTTGTTAATGAGAATGCGGCTCAAGTGGGGTCCGGTCAGTTGCCGCTGCTGCAAAAGTTGGCAGCAGCCTTTTAAATGGTTATATCTATAAGTATTTGCATTATTTCGACAACTGTCAAGTAAAGTTTTTTAGCAGTTAATTCTCTGTTTCTTCTGTTGTTGAAAATGTGGAAAACTTCTGCGATGGGCGAGAGCAACTTAATAATATTCTACAAGTTTTCATCCATGCTTGAATGGAGCGCCCCAAACCTTATTCATCACACACATCCATTCGTTTGGCTGCCAACAATGTCGGAAATTTCTTAGCTCGCTGAGAGCAAATTTGAAAACTTTTGGTCAAATTTAACGAATGAAATACTTTGACAGCTAGAACGTGAACACAGCGGACACAACGAAATTGGGGGAAAAAAAACTTAAATCCGATTTACCAATTCACTCAAAGAGGGTGGTGGGACAAGGTCCATGATTATTTCACATTTTCATGATAGAAAGTAATGTAAGCGACATCTTAAGGCTAGGTTAGGTAAGGTTTGCTAAGGTTAGGTAAGGTTGGGTAAGGTTACTTAAGGTTAGCTAAGGCTAGGTAAGGTAATGTGAGGTTGGGTAAGGTTATGTAGGGTTAGCTAAGGTTAGCCGAGCAATTCTTATATTGCACTGAGCTTAAAAACCATTGTATATCTACACCGAGAAAAAAATTGATATTTTTTCATATCAATTTTACTCCGATATGAAAATTTATCAAATTGATACGCTACAAATTTCAAATCGATATTTTTCAACAAATCATTATTCAATATGAATTTAAGTAAATGATATTATTTTGGATCAGAATTATATTATTTTTTTGCCAAATGATATGAATTGATATGAAAATTCGATCATGTACAAAAATACATTTTAAAACACTTTTACTTCCCCAGTTCAGTGATGGTGACATCACCACGGTCAGCCTGGAACTGGGGAGTGCAACCATCAGGCTGGCCTCTTTTTATCTGGCTCATGGCACTGAAAGCCATTCATACACACACAAGCCTCATTTTAGGTGGCGATGCCAACACACACCATACACAATGGGGCAGCTCTGATATAAATGATCGCGGTGTATTATGTATTATGTATTACAGACAGATTTGCATATTGCCAATAAATCGAACCTTTATTATCAAAAACAGAACAGAGGTCTTAGATATAACCCTCATCACCGAAGACCTCTGGGACCAATTGATATCATGGAAGGTGCTGCCAGAGACCTCTGTAATATGCACATATATCGAATGCACACTGTACCTTATACATTGATGCACATAAATAAACAACACATAAATATAAATTCCAAGTTCAAGTCATTAAACCAAGTGGCCGAAATCCGAGCCAGCCTTTGTCTGCTAACAGAAAGTGTAAGCGTCAGCATAATTGTCACACGCGGACCTCACATGGTATGAACTCAAGTGTATGTGCATATACTCTCGCGCTCCAGCCTAAGCGAGCATAGCTATATACCTAAGAATATATAACCGTCTCGTCGCTGCCGCTGTCGGCAGCGCAGCTACGAGACTTAGCTCCATTAGCTCCTAAGAACCAATTGTAAGATCAGTACGAAAAAGAGAATAAAACCAATTACAAGCAAGACCTAGTGCGGAAGGATTTACATGGCGACCGTGACAAATATCTTCGACTGAACTGATCTCAATACTAATTATATTTTGTGGTGCTGACAGTTTAGTTGGCAGACACCCGGCTGTTCATGTAGAATTGCTGGGCGGAGAGCAGCAGGGTCAACACATAGATGCAGGCCGCTATCCAACAGTTGTAGGCGTTCTGACTGTACGCTCTATTGGCTGCTGTATAGAATGCTTCGAGAGAATGATACTCCTCCTCCAATGGCAAATCCTCAATCAGGGCCACACTATTGATGTAAAAGAAGAGGCCCATGAGCACCAGCTGAACAATGCCCCAGACAGAGACAATCAATCCGCATAGGGACAATTTTGGACCACAGATTTTCATTTTGCTGTCTGGTTTTTGGCTTTGATTCGTCCAGGCGGAAAAATGATTAAATGAAAATTCTCCTCGACAAAATTTTGCACTGGAACAACTGGAACTGAGAAGCAGCAGATTGTCAGTGTCCCAACGACGAAATTTACACCTGTGCGATGACCGGCACCGGTACCGCCTGAGCCCATAGGCCCTGGACATCAGCAGCAGCCACCAGACAACAGCCTGTGCAGCCAGCACCGGCGTGCCAAGCCCGACCACTACAAGGGAAGATCCTGCCAGAAGACAGGAGCGAGCAGAATTAAAACTAAGATTATACATTAATTAAATTGAAATTCTACGTCTCTTTGCACTGCGATGCAAACTAAAATTAATACAAATTGTACAAACCAGGCAGTTTCTAGCTGCGGGTTTTCATTTTTTTTTACCTAGGTAGGGAAACCTGTAAAACCACCAAACAAACAAAAAAAAAATATACTAATGCCTATAGAAGGAAAAATTAAGAAAAAAAGGAGAGGAGGCCAGAGAAACTTCCTAAATTTAAAAATTAAAGAATTAAACAGGCAGTTATATGCTACAGGAACAACCCCAGTAAACTGGAAAGAAAATGTACAGATTAAACAAGAATTAGAAAATACATACAGGGAATTAGAAGCTTATAAAAATAAGGAAGACATAATAGAAGCAAGGAAACCAAAGTGCCCAGCAGACTGCAAGGGGCCTTTTGAAAATCCCGGCTGTGAACAGTCATGTATCAGAATGAAAATTAATAAAATATAAATGATAAGCAATTCAATATCAAAAACCAACATTAACTACAATACAGAAATAATACCCAAAATGGGGTTAATTGATACAAAATCAGTGGACTCCACTGCAAACGTAATAAACAAAATCGAATCACAAAGTATTGATTCAAATTTAACAAATATATTATTATCAATAATTGTTTTTATTATGTGCGCATACATTCTGTACAAAGCTTATATGTTCCACAATAAGTGCGTAACAAAAAGAGCCTTAAGCCAAGCTAACGATCTAGACAAGATCTAAAAAAAATTTTGGCGCAAACAATTGTTATAAAAATATATTCGAACAAAAAAAAAAAACCGAAATATACGTATGTATATGTACACAGTACGCTAACATAAGGGAAATGAAAATGAAATAAAAATAAATACAAAAAAAAATTTAAATATAAAGACAGTATCGGAACAGTTTTGGAAAAGGAGTACAATTCTAATAATAGGGAATTATCCATAGATAGATACAAAATCTCTTTTGATAGCCGATAAAACATTTTCAGAAATAGACATTCATCCCGAGATAGGACAAACTAATGTGCAAAAAAAAAATTATGCACAAACAAAGGAAAAATATATAAAAACTTAGTATGGAATGGGAGCAACTGACTCACCATATCCGTGAAATCAAAGAAATTTTTGATAAGTCTTACAAATGTGTAAGCCAGAATAGGGCAATACAACAGGAAACAGTAAATAAACACGCAAAGATTCTTGTCGATTCTTTCAACGAGGCAAGAATATTAGTGCATGAAAATAGAAAAATAATAAGTACTACGAACTGGTCGAAAATATCGAAATTATTGATCAAGTTACGTTCTAATCTATTAACTGTCAAAGAGAGGTATCATTTAGATATATCAATACCGACTATCCTAAATACCCCTTTGACAATAGATCTGAGTGAAGAACAAGAAACAGCAGAACAGGCAGAAATAGAGTCAACGGAAGATGAAAGTTCCGAATTGTGCGAAGAAGTTGAAATAAAAGAAAAAGATCTACACGATCTAACAATTCCGGCGGTAATAACATTACCAATACAAGAAGAACTAGATTCAGATACCAGCGACATCGAAACAAAAGAAAACATAATGGCAGACCCAGCTGCCCAAAGGGCATATATAAAAGACATTTCAAATGCTATTCCAGAATTTAATGGACAAAAGCTACATCTTCAAAGATTTGTAACCGCTTTGAAGTTAGTGAACTAGACAAAAGGTACATTCGAAGAGTTAGCCGTGAAGTCATAAAATCGAAAATAATAGGGTCCACCCTATATAAAGTTCAAAACGAGACCACTATTAACGCAATTATACAAAAATTGCAAGACACTATAGTCGGTGAAACGTCCGACGTAGTAAAGGCAAAATTGGCAAAAACTAGCCAAAAGGGCAAAACTGCAGAAAAGTTTACGACAGAAATCGATCATTTGCGGAGGCTATTGGAAGCATCGTATATCGATGAGGGTTTATCAGCTGAACACGCTGATAAATTCAGTACAAAAGAAGCCATCGCTACAATGGTTAAAAATTGTGAACATGGAAAACTCAAAACAATACTTGAGGCTGGAAATTTCACAACAATGAACGAAGCCATCACGAAGTACTTACAATGTAGTACTGAAATGACAGGCAGTCACAATACAATACTGTACACCCGTGGAGGACAAAATTATCGAGGTAATAATTATCGAGGTAATTCTCGCGGAAGAGGCAATGGTCGTGGTTATTATAATAATAATAATTATAATAATAATTATAATCGCAACAACGGCCAGAATTATAACTCCAATAAAAATTACAGAGGAAACAATAGAGGTAACGATAGAGGAAACAATAGAGGAAGTCACAGAGGAAATAACCACCAAAATGGAGGTTACAACCCTTATAATAATAATACCAATAACAACAACAATGTTAGGATAGCCCAAAACGTTCCGGGAAACTCCCAACACCCTTTAGGTACTCAGCAGTAGGAAACAGTAAAATTCACACCATCAATCTCAGCCGAAACATATTCGTAACTTTTATAAATGTAGCAACGGGAAAAGAACTAGTCTTTTTAATAGACACAGGTGCGGATATATCCATATTAAAGGAAAATTCCGATGTTTTTCAACACATCCAAACTAATCATATAATCAATATACAGGGAATAAATCAAGAAGTTACCAAATCAAAAGGGCTAACTTCTATCGAAATACAAACTTCTAAATATATAATTCCGCATGATTTTCATATCGTAGATTTACAATTCGCTATTCCTTGTGATGGAATACTAGGACTCGATTTCATACAAAAATACAACTGTCAATTAGATTGCATGCCACATGAAAACTGGCTTATAATTAGACCAAATAATTTAAAATATCACATTTATGTTCCAATAACACTCAGCCCTGGCAATAACTCCATGATTCTGCCAGCAAGATCCCAAGTTGTCCGAAAAATCGAAATAATCTCAGCAGAAGACAGTGTATTTATTCCGAACCAGGAAATTCAGCAGGGTATTTACATAGCAAATACCATAGCAACAGTCAAAAATGCATTCATAAGACTACTAAATACAACAAATACAGATCAGTTAGTCAGCGTAAACCACTTAAAATATGAATCACTTTCAAACTACGATGTAGTTGAAACAGACTTAGGAAACAGAGAAAAAACTGTATTAACCCAACTTTCGAAAAATTTCCCGCCACAATTTCATAAACAACTAACAACATTATGCACCCAATATAGCGATGTATTCGGACTAGAAACCGAATCGATAACTACAAATAATTTTTATAAACAAAAACTGAGATTGAAGGATGATGAACCAACATACATAAAAAACTACAGAAGTCCTCATAGTCAAAAAGACGAAATTCAAGAACAAGTCCAAAAACTCATTAATGACAAAATAGTCGAACCATCTGTATCACCTTATAATAGCCCACTTTTATTAGTACCAAAAAAGTCACTTCCAAATTCCGAGAAGAAAAAATGGCGATTAGTAATTGACTATCGTCAGATAAATAAAAAACTGTTATCCGATAAATTTCCACTCCCTAGAATTTATGACATTTTAGATCAACTAGGAAGAGCAAAATATTTTTCATGCCTTGACTTAATGTCAGGTTTTCATCAAATTGAACTTGAAAAAAGTTCAAGAGATATAACATCTTTTTCAACAAGCAATGGTTCATATCGCTTCACACGATTACCATTCGGCTTAAAAATAGCGCCAAATTCCTTTCAGAGAATGATGACTATAGCTTTCTCTGGACTAGAACCTTCGCAAGCATTTCTCTATATGGATGACTTAATAGTCATTGGTTGTTCCGAAAAACATATGCTCAAAAACTTAACTGATGTTTTTGAGAAATGTAGGCAACATAACCTAAAGTTACATCCCGAAAAATGTTCATTTTTTATGCATGAAGTCACTTTTCTGGGACATAAATGCACAGACAAAGGAATCTTGCCCGACGACAAAAAATACGACGTCATTCGAAATTATCCAGTCCCACATGATGCGGACAGCGCTAGAAGATTTGTTGCATTTTGTAATTATTACAGACGGTTTATAAGAAATTTTGCCGACTATTCTCGCCACATAACAAGATTATGTAAGAAAGATGTAAAATTCGAATGGACAACTGAATGCCAAAACGCCTTCGAACATCTAAAATCGGCACTAATGAACCCAACTATTTTACAATATCCAGATTTCAGCAAAGAATTTTGCATAATTACAGATGCTAGTAAGCAAGCATGTGGAGCAGTACTAACTCAAAACAAAAATGGACTCCAGCTTCCAATTGCATACGCATCAAGATCTTTTACAAAAGGCGAAAGCAACAAAAGTACAACAGAACAAGAACTATCAGCTATTCATTGGGCAATAACACATTTCAGGCCATATATTTATGGTAGACACTTCACCGTCAAAACAGATCACAGAGCACTTACCTACCTATTTTCAATGGTAAACCCTAGTTCCAAATTAACACGCATGAGACTTGAATTAGAGGAATATAATTTTACAGTAGAGTATCTAAAGGGCAAAGATAATTATGTAGCCGATGCGCTATCAAGAATTACTATCACGGACTTGAAAAATATTCAAACAAATAATAAAATTCTGAAAGTCACTACCAGAAACCAAAGTAAACAGAAAAACTCCTGCGCAGGAAAAGAACAAGTAGATTTGCATAAGCAAACTCAAAATAAAGCTTCTCAGCCCAACGTATACGAAGTCATTGTAAATGATGAGGTACGAAAAGTAGTGACCTTGCGAATAACGGATTCACTATGTTTACTAAGACATGGAAAAAAAGTTATGGCAAGAATTGACGTTAGCGATATGTACACCAATGGAATTCTCGACTTAGGTCAGTTCTTCCAAAGGCTTGAAAAAGAAGCCGGTATACTAAATATTAGCCAACTCAAAATGGCACCGAGCGAAAAGATCTTTGATACGATCTCAATAGAATCTTTCAAAATAATGGGCAATAAAATATTACAATCTCTAAGAGTAGCGCTACTCAAGCCGGTGACCCTATTATCAAATAATAAAAAAGAGAAAGAAGCAATACTGTTTACATTCCATGACGATCCAATACAAGGAGGTCATACAGGCATAGCTAGAACATCAGCTAAAATAAAAAGGTATTATTATTGGAAATCCATGACAAGAGATATAACAAACCATATAAGAAAATGTCCTAAATGCCAAATGTCAAAAACGACTAAACATACAAAGACTCCATTAACTATAACTGAAACGCCACAAATGGCTTTCGACAGGGTAATTGTGGACACGATCTCGTCGCTTCCCAAATCTGAACAAGGAAACGAATATGCAGTAACCCTAATCTGCGATTTAACAAAATACCTAGTAGCAATACCCATTAAAAACAAAAGTGCAAATACAGTAGCAAAAGCTATATTCGAAGATTTTATTCTAAAGTACGGTCCAATGAAGACGTTCATTACGGACATGGGAACAGAATATAAAAATTCAATAATAGAAGATTTATGCAAAAATTTGAACATTAAAAACATAACTTCTACCGCACATCATCACCAGACTGTAGGAACCGTGGAGCGAAGCCACAGAACACTTAATGAATTCATTCGATCATACATCTCAGTTGACAAAACAGATTGGGATGTATGGCTCCAATACTTCGTATATTGTTTTAACACAACCCCCTCTATGGCGCATGACTATTGTCCATATGAGTTAGTTTTTGGTAAAACTTCAAATTTGCCTAAACACTTTAATAGTATAGATAAGATAAAACCACTGTATAATATAGAAAACTATGCTAAAGAATCAAAATTCAGACTAGAACAAGCATTTAAGAGAGCTAGGATTATGTTAGAATCCCACAAGCAAAAACAGAAAATAAACTACGACAAAAATACTATAAATCTTGAGTTAAAAATAGGAGATCAGGTTTTATTAAAAAATAAAACAGGACATAAGCTAGATTTTAAATATACTGGACCATATAAGGTAGAACATCTAGGAGATAGAGATAACATAACTATATCAGATAATAAAAATAAAAAACAAATAGTACATAAAAATAGGTTAAAAATTTTTATTTCATAATCATTTCTTTTCTCTTATAAATATATCACGTATGGCCATACCTAAAATAAGAAGCCCCCATACACAACACAAAAAAAAAAATATATATATATACATAAAGTAAAAAAAAAAAAAAAAAACATACTTTACATAAAATACGAAAAATAATTAGAATAAACAAATATTTGGAATATAGCAATATTTTCTGATTCGAAAAAAAAAGAAAAAAAATATATAAATAAAACACAAAAGAAAAATATCTCTTCATATTACACATAGATATACTAAGAAAATAACTTCATTATATTACGTTATTTTTCAAAAGAAGGGAGATGTAATATGCACATATATCGAATGCACACTGTACCTTATACATTGATGCACATAAATAAACAACACATAAATATAAATTCCAAGTTCAAGTCATTAAACCAAGTGGCCGAAATCCGAGCCAGCCTTTGTCTGCTAACAGAAAGTGTAAGCGTCAGCATAATTGTCACACGCGGACCTCACATGGTATGAACTCAAGTGTATGTGCATATACTCTCGCGCTCCAGCCTAAGCGAGCATAGCTATATACCTAAGAATATATAACCGTCTCGTCGCTGCCGCTGTCGGCAGCGCAGCTACGAGACTTAGCTCCATTAGCTCCTAAGAACCAATTGTAAGATCAGTACGAAAAAGAGAATAAAACCAATTACAAGCAAGACCTAGTGCGGAAGGATTTACACCTCCTTCTCTGACCATCGATACATAGAAGTCGTACTAACTAATAAGTGTCCCTCACCCAAAAGGATACAGAACCCCAAAAAAACCAATTGGGAAGTACACAACAAACTTCTCTCTAAAAGCTTAGACCGTTCCCACCATACACACCAAGTACGGAAAAACAGATAGATGAGCTTGTCGATACGCTCACCATCGCGTATACGGACTCGTTTAAAAGGGGCCTGCCCCCCATTTAAACCACCTTGGTGGTCTGCAGAGCTGGATAAGCTCCGGAAAGAATGTCGAGATACATTTAACGTAGCCAAATATAACGACCAAACAACATCTTGGGAGTTATATAAACAAAAGCTATGTACCTATAAGGAAGCTACCAGGAGGGCCAAACGCACTTCCTGGGCCCATTACTGTAGTAATATTGAATCTACTTTTGATGCATCACGGCTCTGAAAGATCTTCGCTAGCTCACCAACCCCGCCAGGACTCTTACAAAAAACAGACGGAATCTGGACCGACTCAAGCGAAGAACCTAAGTCTTCTGCTAAGCACTCACTTTCCTGAATGCCAACCGACCTTTCTATGCAATATGACAAAACCATTGTCACGGAGACCAGAATTAAATGGGCTATCGATTCGTTCGAACCATTTAAGTCGCCAGGTCTTGATAACATATATCCGGCCCAACTACAACAAACTCTTGGGTACACAATGACCAGGCTTTACACCATCTATGTAAGCTGTCTTAAGGTCAACTATATCCCCACTAGGTGGAGAGAAACCAATGTGGTATTCATACCGAATGCGGGCAAAGCTTCACATGTGAAACCAAACGATTATAGGCCAATCAGCCTATCCTTGTTTCTTCTTAAAACTCTTGAGAGACTTGTAGACGTACAACTGAGGCAAACTATAAGTCCCGCTCATCTACTGGTCTACTGAAACCGCCCTGCACTCTCTGGTCTCAAGGATTGAAAGATCACTTGAAGTAAGAGAGTTCTCTTTCGTAGCATTTCTCGACATAGAGGGTGCCTTCAATAACGTCCAACCTAACGCCATCACCTCTGCCTTGACATATGTGGGAGCAGATGTGCCGCTAGTAAGATTCATCGACCAATTGCTAACCAGCAGGACGGTGTTCTCCCAACTTGGCGATGCAACTGCTCGCAGATGTGTTAGCTGAGGCACTCCGCTGGGAGGTGTTCTCTCTCCGCTGCTGTGGGTTGTAACAGTTAACCAACTGCTGCGACTTATGGAAGTGGAGGGACACGTAGTGGTGGCTTACGCGGACGATATTGCCATGTTTCCTCAAACGCAGACCGCACTGATAACACTTTCTCAGTGGACAACTTCTTGTGGCTTGGGCGTGAACCCAGCTAAGACGGAATTAGTGCTTTTCACTAGAAAGTACAAAATTCCTGATCTTGACCCTCCTAAAATCAACGGAGTAAGCCTTGCGTTTGGGGACAATGCCAAATAATTGGGCGTCGTTTTGGATAGGAAACTACTCTGGAACGACAACATAAATGAACGCATTAAAAAAGCAACCATTGCTCTTTTCTCTTGCAAAAAGCCATAGGCCGCAAATGGGCTCTTCTCCCTACATAGTACATTGGCTTTACACAGCCGTAGTACGCCCCATACTACTCTACGGAGCACTAGTATGGTGGCCAGCACTCGGGAAACAATCAGCCCTGAAAAATCTGCATAAAGTACAGAGAAGTGCGGAAACGACACCAACGGAAGCGCTAAATACTATTCTTCACCTACTACCACAAGACCTTGTTGCCAAAGCAAATGGCTATCAGAACAGCCCTAAGACTACGATGCCTGATGCCTGGAACAGGTGTAATTCGGGACACTCTACCATACTCGAAGAACAAGGGAGTATTCCATTAAATACAGACCACAAACCACGTTCGACAAATTATACGACGTCCGTATCCCAAGCCGACACGATTGGGACAACCTTTCCCATAGCAGAGCTAACGACATTAACATCTACACTGATGGTTCTAAGCTCAACGAAAAAGTAGGAGGGGCCGTTTTCTCTCCCAACCTAGACTTGAACTTATCGTTCCGCCTTCCTGATCACTGTAGTGTGTACCAAGCAGAGGTGGTAGCCATCCAGAAAGGAAACACATTTATATACTCAGATAGTCAAGCCGCCCTTAAAGCACTTGACTGACATACCAACAATGCTAAAACTCTCTGAATGAGATCGCACGACATTTCAGTATACACCTTATACGGTTGCCTGGACATCGTAACTTAGAAGGAAATGAGTCTGCGGACAAACTGGCCTGAATAGGCACCACCATCGAGCTCCTTTCAGAGAAGAGCACAATAGGGATGCCTATGGCGACATATAAGCTTCACACAAAAGCTGAAACTCTGCGTCGCGCTACGAATTGGTGGAAAACCTTTCCTCCTGTGCAGTAGCGAGGCTTACGTGGTCAAATCGTGGTCCTTAAAACGTTTGCGTGGGTCGTCGTCAGAGGGGGTCCGTATCCGAGGCATTGTTGTCGCAGTTTTCATTGGTGGTTTTTTTGACGGCGGTGGGTACCAAACCCGACAGACCAACCCTATATATTGTACCCGGTAGGGAGGGCTCGCTGCTGACGTTAGCCAGAAGCTTTGCGGATGCAAAGCGTTCTGTTTACAGTGGTGACCAACGATGAGGTGTGAGTCGACTTGAGACGCAATAAGCCAGCTTTACCTCACTACATACGCCCCCATTCGGTCCAGAAAGTCTATGACTAGAAATTTCTGGACGACCAGCAAGAATGAGGTTTATTTCCTAGATATAAAATAATATATAAATTTTGAACACAAATTTCCGTAAGTACGTACGCTTCGTTTTCTCTCATATTTCGACTGACTCAATCGATTACACAAACAGTGCTGCAAACTTTCCATTGATATGATACATTGTTATCGATATTTAAAGAACGCGTTAAATTCAAACAAATTAAATGACGGTTAAGATTCAAACTAATTAAATGGCGGATGCAATTCAAACAAATAAAATGACAGTTAAATTCAAACTTAAATTACCGGATCCTCAGAAACACCCGTAGTTAGCCCTAATTTGTACTTTCTCTTTCGCGATTTCGTGTCGCACATTAACAGTGCACCTTTCAGTGCACTCTTCAGGTTAGGCGGGAGGTGGGCTGCAATTTCGCCAGTGCTACGCATTCTACGTACAAACACAAAAGCAATGCTTTTTGAGTCAGTTTAAAATCACTGATCAAGTCCCGAACACACACACACACACACACACAAATGGGAAATAGTACATGCTTTCTCAAAGATGATTTTCGTCATGTAGGTGGCACTATCCTAGCTATCGCTCTTTGGACTTGCTAACTCAACCAATTTGTTTCCAGGTGAGCTGCTACAGTGTAATGAATGTGGGGTTCGAGCATCGTTGTAGGCTAGCCAAATCGCTGCCCGACTGTGAAGTTACAATGAACCTCATCAAGTACTTTGAGCTGATGTTCTGTTCCATCGGCATCAAAAGTGACCTAGCCATGATTGGAATTTCTTTTATGTTCATGCTTATAGCGCTGATAATGATGTTAACACTTTCCTTTCTGACGGAGTATTAGTGAGTGTCTTTACTTTTAGTTGGAACTTGTAGGCTCATGATTTTGCGTAGTTTCTCTTCTGTATTAAAGATTCTGGCCGCAAAACTGCGCATGAATCAGTATCTGGCTGGTGCCACCTTGCTGGCCGCTGCCAATAATTTGCCGGATTTGATGGCCAGTATGTTACCTGTGAGATCTGAGGCTCCGATCTATGCCATAACTGTCAGTAATTCGACGGCTACCATTCTGATAAGCGGCGGAGCGATTTGCTATCTGAAATCATTTCAAATGAGTGCATATAGTACGGTGCGGGATCTGCTATTTCTATGGTTAGCCATAGAAAGTCTTACCTTAATTCTTTTTAACGGCGAACATGTGAGCATAGTGGAGGCATGTTGTAAGTACATATTTCGAGCAATTGGTGATTTTGAAGAATTTTAAGGGTTTTCTCTGCAGGTTTTGCGATTTTGTATTTCGTGTTTGTGTTTATAAATGTGTTGGATCTAATTCTAATGCGTAAGGCTATCAGATGTAAGTACTTTATGTCTCTTGAAGATCACTCTATGCTTATCTTCTTATAGCTCTAAGGGAGAAGATAGAAAATTTGTCAAATCAGGAGGAATCAACGGAACTAAATGATAATTTAAATAAAATGAAGAAGACTCTGAGAACTCTTGAGTCGGACAATAAGTTGGGAATTTATGAAAATGCTGGAAGCGTTCGTCGTAGTACGTTTCGTGACTATGGTAATCGTTCGCATCGTAAAAGCTCCATACAATCTATGGGATTTGCCACACGCAAACCAGAAAAGCGACCCAATGATATCGATTTAGAGGCCACACGAACCATATTGTATAACTATCGCAATTCGCGCAACTTATACCTGTTCAGGGAGTTTCTGGAGTCCCTGCTTCCCATTGAAGCGCACGATTGGAAATTCAAGGGTTGGTGTGGTCGAATCTGTCTCATACTTAGAGCTCCTATGGTATTCTTCTGTACAATATTTATACCGGTTGTTGATTATCAGCAGGATAAGCATGGTTGGAACAAATTGCTCAACTGTACGCAGATCATTACCTGCCCCATTTTTGTTATAACTTTCACGCAATGTAAGGGTGTGACTACGCATGAAAATGATCTCTGCTTATTTTTAATCCCTTCTCGCCATTTGTTTAGCAATGATTGAGAATACGTATGGCCATGACCATATTTTTCTCATCCTCAATTTCACCTATTCCAAGTGGTCTCTGTGTGCTACAGTTCCTATGGCCTTAATCGTATTCTGTACAAGCCGCACAGACCTGCCGCCTCCTTATCACTCGGTGAGTATCTAAAAATTATTTGTATAAGCTCCCGAAACTAAAAACTGTTGTTCCTTAATAAGGAGGTACAATAAAACAGAGATTAGGTTATGAATAAGATTCAATTCGGAACCAAACAGCTTAGAGCCCCTATTTTCCAAACAAGCCCATAAGTTATTAACCGATGCTCGATGCACATCTTGTGCTTTACGAACGGTTCGACCGGGTTTTACTTTATAATTTCATAACTTGATTCGTACACCACCACTACGCTGCATTAGTGACTGTATCCGTCATGTTCTTAATTCCACTACTTTTTGAAAAGTAAAACGAACGCAATTCCGTTTCGGTTTCGTTTTCGTCTTCAAGTGCGAATGAAATCTCGGTCTGAGCAAGATTGGCGCGAGATCAGGGCTTTACAGGGTTTTTCTTTGAGACAGAGTGATGCATGACTTCGAAAAGCATTCGGTAAGAATATGTAGAGCTGGGAAAAAATCGATGTTCAATAAAATGTTCTGAAAAAATATCAATGTTTCCGGTTTTATGAAAAACATCGTTATTTTAAAAGTACACTGGAGGAAAAATTCTCTGAAATTTTAATATTTACACACGCAACGACAAAGGAATTTCACTGGCTATAAAAATCGGGCGTCAGGGTCAAATACGGATTCAGGAGGAACGCCCCAACCTGGCAAACGAGGGTTGAGTGTTAATATATAAGTTTGATTTGAAAATGGTTGGTGGTTTGGTTGATTTGGTTGGTCCCTTTGACCGGGAATAACTGCATCTGAAACGAGAGAAGAAAGTCCAACATACCCAAGGCGCTAATTCGGCCGGAGCTGCGAACTAAGTCAAGCAGTGTTGCCAACTTTTGCTGAGAAGGAAAATCCGTTTTCGGCGGAACGGAGAGGACAAAAAAGCTATATTTTTCGACAAAAAAGTTGGAAATAAAGCGCATGGCTTTTCTCATTATTTATGCAATTATATATTTAAAACATCATCAGAGTGATGAAGTTCCTCGTCCTCATCCGTGTCGTAGGCCTCAGTTGTGCTTATTAGCATTAGGTTACTAGGAAGGACCTTATAATCGACGCAGCAATTCGCATGTCGGCGTAACCCGTATCTGCTAGTTTCAGTTTCACTTATATCCAATATCTTATACATAATATTGAGTTGAGAGTGCTCACCTCCTTTAGATTTCTGAGTTTTCATTTATTGTAAAATCAACCTGACTGAAGACACGCTCAACATCAGCGTTGGACCATGACAAGAACCACATCTGAATCGCAAACATGGCAAACTCAAAAAATTTTTGCTTACCTTCAGAGCTTTGGAAGCGATTACTTTACTCGAAAACTTAAGTTTCATCCTTTTTAAATACTTCAAAAATGGTAACAATGCTTTGTTTTTTTGGTCGTAGAATTATGTCAACCGAAAATATGTCAATTTGTTGAAGAATGCTAAGACTGTCAGGTACGTCTGCTCTCCTGTCAAAATTTTTGTATGAGACTGCGTATTGGGCTTAAACTGAAATCAATTAAATTGCTTAATACAATGAATTTTGTGAAAATCCAAAAAGTAGATCAGTGCCTGAGCTTCAGTTGCTTTATAAGTTTAACTTAGAAATTTGTGCAGCAGTATCGAATAGATTTCTCCAATTCGCTATCCACATGAAGCATAAATCTTTGAAAAGAAAGTATCTGATGAAATAATTATTTTTTTTTTAAGTTGCGATGTTTACATTGTCATATTGTGCATTTGCAATGACTGCAGTAAACTCAAGAGGTATCAGATTCATTCTTGCTGAGCCAAGCCTTAAACTCCGGGTTCTGCAGCCAGACGACGACATTTTTGTTATCCTAAATATTAGAAAAGGCAATAAAGCAAGCAAATTCACCCTACAATTTGGAAAAAAATATATTTTTCTAAATTTTAGATAGTTTTTTCTAAAAAACTAATTTTTAAGGCACTTTTCTAAAATACAGAAAATTTTTTCTTAAATATAGAAATTTTTTCTAAATTTTAAGGCGATTTCGATTTTAGGGCGATTTTCTGAAATATAGAAAAATAATTTTCTGAGTGCAGATGTTTGCAACGCATAGAAAGAATCATCTCCGACCACGTGCAGTATATATATTTCGATGGAGTCGTCCGTCTGCCTGTTTCTATTATATGTTTTCAAGCTGATTTGCGAAGTTTGGTGCAAACCGCTAACCGTTGGAGCTAGTTTCTTAAAGTGTTTTAAAACTTCGGTACAGACGAAGTTAGCTTTCCTTTCTCATTGATTTATTGATACATCGTTAAAAACATTGTCCTAGCTCTAGTGAATTGCCGAGTGTGTTCGGCCCCCAGGGGCTATGGCTGCGGAACTCTGCACATAAGAGGTTAACCACAAGTTAAGCGAAAAGATCGAAAATGGAACAGTCAAATATGAGAGAAACTGAGTTTTTCGTTTTATTCGTTTTACTTTTCGTTTTTCTAACATTTCACTAAACATTTCCAAATTGATCCCAGATTAAAGAAAACTCACTTTATGTACATCTAGCAACTGTACGAGTGCGTAATTTGACCATTATTTGCCATTCCAAGAAGCAATACGTTTCAAAACGAAAAATTTTTTCATTTTGGTGTTGAGAGAACGAGAATCAATTCCACTTTCGAAAAGTTGCCGTGGAAGTGGAATTCAGAACATGCCTGTACATTTTTGGTGTCAGGCTACCGTTTCAAATCTTTACATGATCTCTTCATAGGGGTTTTTAATCTTGACTGGATTTAGTGCACTCCTAATGATCGCAATCTGTGCCGCTGAATTGGAGGTGCTTTGCTGCGTTATTGGATGGATCTATGGACTTACCGAGAGTTTTGTAGCTGTAACCTTTCGATCGCTTGCCGCTGGCGTTGCTGATGTGATTATCAATGTAACCCTGGCCTTGCAGGGCTACGAGAAAATGGCGTTTGCCGCCGTCTTAGGTGGTCCATTTTTCAGTAAATATAGAATGAAGCTATCAATATCAATCAACTATCATCTTCTCTTCTTTCCAGGTATCGTCATTGGCATGAGCATACCCTGCATAATTAATACGAATGCGCACGTTAAGGGCGCGGCTCTATGGTTGTACGGCCAGCACGGCTCCAACTGTTTTATCTTCTATTTGTTGACTCTTTTCACTACATTCTGGTGGATGCTCATATTCAATTTCTATGCACGTCGATCTGGGGCAATCTTTTCATATATCTTGTATGCGATATTTATACTTTTTGCAACGTGCGTAGAGTGGGATTTGATACATGAATTTGGCCCGGATACAGTGTTTAATGTGGAGGAAAAATAAAATGTGTGAGGGAATAAACATAACTCTTAAACTCTTTTGGATAATCCATTACCAAGTTCGGAAAATGGAGAAAAATTGAGGAGAGTGAGTTGCTTATATTCAAATTTGGTGTTTGTACAAGTGGGGGCAGTTTTTTTATGCGTATTCTGCTCGCAAAATACATCTTTTTTTAAAAATAACGATTTTCAGTTTGGCACTGCTTGCTGCAACACATCAGTCAGCTTTTGTTCGACTGAAACCTGGCTCCAAGTTGGCAGCCCTAGTTAGATCGCCGTTTATTGTCTATTCGCATTCTCTAAATTGTGTATATGAGAAAGTCAGCTAAAATACAAAATTTCGCTAACACTGCCTTCCTGGGTCCAACAGACAGCCATTTCGATCTTTTCTCCTCGTGGCCATCAAAGTGTGCAGTTGTACAATTAAAACCTTTCGTGAAAATTATTAAAGTGTCTAACCTTAAGCGTAGTACGGAGATGCTGACAATTTTTGCGGAGCGGAAATTGTTTGATAATTTCCAGAGCCGCTCAGAAAATGTAGTGTGACCAGGCAACAGACAGAAATCAGCTGTTATGTGTATTAAAAAATAAACGGGCTAATTCAAATAAAATAAAAGAGTGTATAAAATTGAAAATGGAAGTCACTAGGGGAAATTCAGCTGTCTGTGCTAATGCCATTTATTGCCATTAATTTCATAGAAGCATTTTGTATGGGGAGGTAGAAGCCGTGCCCTTTATTTTGGGCTGCGGGAGCAGACATGGCCACTGAGACATACTGATATAACGACAACCCAAAACGCATCGGGAGATTAAAACGGCTGGGCCGCTCATTAAATCAGAGGTAATATTTATAGTGGTAGTCCAGAAATTTCTAGTCATAGTTTTTCTGGACCTAATGGGGGCGTATGCAGTGAGGTAAAGCGGCTGATCGGTTGAACTTGGCGAACCCAGCGCGATCCTGGCTTACTGCGTCTCAAGTCGACTCACACCTCCTCGTTGGTGACCACTGTTAACAGAACGCTTTGCATCCGCAAAGCTTCTGGCTATCGTGAGAGGCGAGCCCTCCCTACAGGGAACAATATATACCACCGCCGTCAAAAAAACTCCACCAATGAAAACTGCGACAACAATGCCTCGGATACGGACCCCCTCTGACGACGACCCACGCAAACGTTTTAAGGACCACTATTTGAAAATATGCACCTGGAATGTTCGCACCCTCAACAGAGAAGGTGCTGATATCCAGTTGGTGAATGTCCTTGAGAAATATTCATCGGACGGTACCGCACTTCAGGAAATGCGATGGATTGGACAGGGGAGCATGGTGAAAAGAACATCAACAACCAATGCACCCTGGGAGATCTACTACAGCGGACATGCTTCCAAGCATGAGTTCGGATGCGGCTTTGCAGTCAGTGCAAGACTTCGTCGCTCTGTCATCAGTTTCACACCAGTGGACATGTGACTAGCCGCACTCAGACTTAAGGCTAAATATTTTAATATTAGTCTTATCTGTGCACACGCCCCAACGGAAGACAAGGGCTCTTCGATAAAAGACGAATTCTATGAGCGCCTGGAACAATTATATGAGCGCTGCCCCGATCACGACATAAAGATCGTGCTTGGCGACTTTAACGCTAAAATTGGGAGAGAAGGAGTTTTTGGCTCGACAGTCGGCCGATTTAGCCTTCATGAAACAACCTCCGGTAACGGAGAGAGGCTAATAGATTTTGCCGCGGGCAGGAACATGGTCATAAGTAGTACCAGGTTTAGGCGACCTGGAAGTCCCCTGATCAACTAACGCGAATTAGATTGATCATGTTGTGATCGACGGAAGGCTCTCATCGAGTGTTCTAGACGTGCGTGCGATTCGAGGTGCCAACATAGACTCGGATCACCACCTTGTTGCAGCCAAAGTGCGCACGCGGCTCAGTGTGGCACATGCCTCACTAGTACACGTCGAAAGCTAAATGTCGATAAGCTGCAATCACAACGGACCTCTGAAGCCTACACAGCTAAACTCACCCAACTGCTCAGGGAAAGCTCACCATTCATTTCTGGTGTAAGCGAACAGTGGAATCATATATCACACTCCATGAGTACGGCTGCCAAGGAGATACTCGGATACGCCGAGCACCCTCGAAAGCAGACTTGGAATGATGAGGAGTGCCGTGACGCTACTGCAGAGAAAGACGCTGCCTACAGGAGAACTCTGCAGTCGGGAGCAACGCGGGCTGTTAAAGAGCAATACCGGAAGAAAAGGAGAGAGGAGAAGCGCCTTTTCAGAAGGAAAAAGAATGAGCGAGAAAGGCGCATGCGTGAGGAAGTCGAGATGCTATTCGGCATGGGTGAGACTCGAAAATTCTATCAAAAGATTAGACGACTTACCGAAGGTTTCAAGCCCGGAGTCACACAATGCAAGGATGAAAATGGAAATCTGGTCACAGATCCTCAAGTGGCGCTAGACAAATGGAGAAGTTATTTCGCCAACCTACTGGGAGGCGACAACGAACACAATACCGTCTCTGGAGTAGTAGCGACGCCACCAATCGACAACATAGAGATAGACCCACCGGACCATCACGAAGTCTGTGTAGCCATAAAAAGGCTTAAGAACAACAAATCAGCAGGTGCAGATGACCTGCCAGCTGAACTGTTTAAGGCTGGAGGCGAGGAGTTGGTAAGGTGCATGCACCAACTCATCAGCAGAATATAGTCCGACGAGAGCATGCCCGAAGCATGGAGTCTAAGTGTAATTTGCGCACTTTTTAAAAAAGGAGACCCTGCAGTTTGCGCCAACTACCGTGGGATCAGTCTCCTTCCCATCGCATATAAGATTCTGTCGTGCATTATTTGTGAACGTCTAAAGCCGCTTATTAGCACACTGATCGGACCTTATCAGTGTGGCTTCAGACCTGGTAAATCCAACACAGACCAGATATTCACATTACGACAAACCCTGGAGAAGACCCATGAGAGAAATATCAAAACCAACCATCTTTTCGTTGATTATAAATCAGCCTTTGACACACCGATAAGGTCAAGGTTCTTTGAAGCCCTGTCTACCTTTGGTATACCAGCAAAGTACGTTCGACTTTGCATGATGACGTTGAGAAGCACTCGAAGCTCCGTCAAAATAGGAAAGAACATCTCCGACCCATTTGATACCAAGAGAGGTTTTAGGCAGGATGACACCCTATCGTGTGACTTCTTTAATCTACTGATGGAGTATATACTGCGCCAGTGCCCAAATGCCAACAGATCGGGCTCATTTCTTTATAAAGATCTAATGCTACTCGCATACGCCGATGATATTGACATTATAGGCAAAAACGAACGGGCGGTAAGCAGGGCGTTTTCAGAGATTGAGAAGCAGTCTAAACTGATGGGCTTAGCGGTAAACGAGGACAAGACAAAGTACCTAGTATCCACGGAAAAGAAGTCTACGCGTCTTGGACAATTTGTTACTATGGGGGAGTACAACTTTGAGGTTGTAGAGGATTTTGTCTACCTCGGCACGATGATTACCGGCGACAACAACATCAGCCTGGAGATCCGAAGAAGAATTACTCTTGGAAACCGATGCTACTACGGGCTCAGTAGGGAGTTCAAGAGCAGAGCCTTTTCTCGAAGAACAAAAATAGCGCTATACAAGTCGCTCATCATCCCAGTCCTGCAATACGGCGCAGAAGCATGAACTATGACAGCAGCGGATGAGGAGGCGATTGGCGTTTTCGAGCGAAAAATCCTTCGGAGGATATATGGACCTTTAAAAGTTGGCGATGGATACCGCATTCGAATGAATCACGAACTGTATGAGCTCTATAAGGACATCAGTCTAGTCACGCGCATAAAGCAACAGCGGCTGCGCTGGTTAGGACATGTAATCCGGATGGATGAAGAAGCTCCAGTAAAAAAGACGTACAAAACGAAGGCGGCTGACTTTGGAGGACAAGGTCGCCCACCACTAAGATGGGATGATCAAGTGCGGAAAGACATTTCCAACCTTGGTGTGAACAACTGGTGCCAGCTCGCACAATGCAGAAGCGAGTTGAGGGCATTCATTGCAGAGGCCAAGACCGTCAAGCGGTTGTGATGCAACATCAGGCCAATAAAGAAGAAGAACCGACTTCGATATACCCGTTACTCATGGAAACCAATGTTTAATAGCCTTCCTGTGTGCCAAAGGTGGGTCAGCCGAAAAGTATGCAACATTTTATTACTCGGCTATTTATCATCCGATCTTGATGAAAACTTCAGGGCTTATAGATATTGCGAATATACAATTAAATTTGAGATCGATATCTTAAAAATTGTAGGAGATATTCTACATTTTTTATTATGGGGGCGGGGGTGGGCGTGGCAAAAATTTGAAATAAACTTGATCTGCGTGCAGACAATAGGAGTCTAGATTTCCAACTTGGTTGCTCTAGCTCTTCTAGTCTCTGAAATCTAGGTGTTCATACAGAGGTGTTTCTTCCTCCCGTTCAACCATCGTAATTATTTTTTTTATTACAAAACAAAGGAAAAAAATATTTTTTGAACATGTTTATTTATTTTTTGACCCATCAAATATTTAGCCAAAAACGAATTTCTACTATTCTACGCTGTTCACTTCTAGAAGAAAGGAAGTTTTTGCTGTACACTAAGAGGCTTTCAGGATATCTTTGAAGTGAAGTGCTGCGCATCTCGGTTGTGCCCGTTGCTGATTTTATACGGTGCTGCTTATAAATAGACTGTCGTCCATTTGATCATTCCCAAACTTTGAGAATCGATAAATAATCTCTGGGATTATATCTCTATGGACTCGTCTGATCAAGAAAATATCTACTCTATAGGATCAGAGTTGCATCTTTTTATACCCTTTGTAAACACCGAAATGTAACGAACCAGTTTTCACAGTAGACCGTGTAATCCTCCTAGACCGAGCGATAGAATGTCCGATCCCAGCCGACTTAGTGGCAAAGAAAACTTTAAGGATGAGATGACATTATACAGTGATGCCAGGTACCTTGTTGGTCCGATAGCCGTGTAGAGAGGAAAAATACGCTAGGTATTGGTGAAATCCTAGATAATGTGCGCAAGTCCATCGAAACAACCGATTACGAGGAACGACCGACGCCGTTGAATTGACCGACATGTTGACAGAGAATAGTGTGATTGGAATAGTAGGAGCGACACCAAAGAACATTGACTTATTGTTGCAAACGGAACAGATGCGCTACCAAGAGGTGCACGATTTGTGATTGAAATTGGAGGTGAGTGAAGTTACTGGTTTCGACATGATTGATGGTGTTGTGTATCGAAAGAATACATAGGGAAAACTGTGCCTGTATGCACCAATACAGATGCAGGACGAACTGATAGGAAGGTGTCACGAAAAGTTAGGTAAGTGTGTTAATGATGTTAAGAGAAAGTACTGGTTCCCTTCCATGAAGAGCAAAGTTAAGATGTTCATTCGGAATTGTATATTACCATGTATATTACATTCCGTTCCTAAAACCTTGCATAGTATACCGAAAAGGCCAATACCGTCTAACACAATTCATAAAGACCATCTGTGTCCGTTGCCGAGTGTCAATTCTTAGCGAAAGCATTTGTTAGTGATCATAGATGCGTTCACAAAATTTGTCAAGTTATACCCGGTGAACTCTACTAGTACTAGAGAAGTGAATTGCTCGTCAGAGAAGTATTTTGAACATTATAGTCGTCCCAGAAGAATAATATCCGATAGAGGCACCTCCTTCACCTCGTTAGAATTTGCTTATTTCCTGGCAGCTCGAAATATTGAGAATATTAAAATAGGAGCGGCACCACAGGCCAACGGTCAGGTTGAGCGTTTTAACCGGATGTTGACCCCTATGCTGGGGAAATTGTCCGAACCCTTAAATCAAGCCGATTGGTACAAGTTGGTCACTCGGGTTGAATGCTGTTACTCCCGGATCATGCAAGAAGTTTGCGCCAAAGTATCGTGGTCCATACAAGATAAATAAAGTTCTGCCAAATTACCGATACGAAGTCACTAATATTGATAACGAACCAGTTTTAATTATATCAATGAACTAGTCACAACCACCCTAACAATAATCCTGAACTAGTTTTTAAGGTATTTTTGAAGTCGAGATAGGTTGGGCACACTAATACATGGCCTGACGGCGGTGACGAGGCTTCAAAAAAAGTTAAAAGTTAATCTGGAAATATTATGGTCATCTTTGGACGTTTTATTGTTTAAAACAAGTCGGCTTACATCGTATTAAAATTGTCCAGATGTTTGTAACCCATAGAAGGAAGCATCTCCGACCACATTTGATATAGCCATGTCCGTCTGTCCATCTGCCCATCTGTCCGTCTGTTTCAACGCTATCTTCTTCGACAGTTTTAAAGCTATTTTAACCAAACTTTGCACGAAGACTTTTGGCACAAGTACGCTGCACATTTGTCGGAACCGGCTGGAGCGGATGACTATAACATATTGTAGCTGCCATAGGAACTATCCGTCGAAAAACTAGTTTTACTGAGAAAAACTTTTTTGTCTTCAACGCAAACGTCCCCAAACTTCGTATTTAAAAGTTTTCTATGCTTTCACATAATTCTACCAAGTTTGATCGGACAACTACTATATAGTATAGCTGCCATAGAAATTAATTGGGTGAAGAAAATGTATATAGGAGGCCTTGTCAAAAATATGTGCATTTAGCCGAATTAATTTAATTGTGCAAGAAAGTGATTATTTGAAAATCCCATTGGATACATTTTACTGTGGTTCGGAACCCACCAACTCCTCTTCTCTTCCCCTATCCCCCTTTTTATACCCTTGCAAAGGGTATTATAATTTTGCCCAGACGTTTGCAACGCATAGAAATATTCATTTCCGACCCCATAAACTATATATATTCTTGATCAGCGCGACGAGCTGAGTTCATTGAGCTTTGTCCGTCCGTCTGTCTGTCTGTCCGTCTGTCTGTCTGTCTGTCCGTCTGTTTCTACGCAAACTAGTCTCTCAGTTTAAAAGCTATCGAGCTGAAATTTTGCACGGAGTCTTCTTTTTACTGCACGCTGCTAATATGTCGGAAGCGACCGGATCGGATGACTATATCTTATAGCTGCCATAGGAACCATCGGTCAAAAAATGGGTCTTAGTGAGAAAAACTTTTTTGTTCTTAATGTTAGCCTTAATGAACACGGTCATTATTAATATTATATGCTTTCAAACAGATTTGCAAACTTTGGTCAATATCGGATGACCATATCTTATAGCTGCCATAGGACCGATCGGTCGGAAAATGGGTCTTAGTGAAAAAAATTTTTTTTTTCATGTAAATCGTTCTTAAGGTCGGTGATTATTAATATAAAACGCTTTCAAACTAATTTGAAAAATTTGGTCAAAATCGGATGACTATAACATACAGCTGCCATAGGACCGATCGGTCGATAAATGAGTCTTAGTGAGAAAAACTTTTTTGTTTTCAATTTTATCGTTCTTAAACTTGGCGATTGTTAATTTGATATGTTTTCAAAAAGATTCGCGAAATTAGGTCGAAATCAGATGTTCATCTGACGGAAAATGGATTTTAGCTAAAAAAGTTTTTGATTTTTATCTAAGCGTTCTTAAACTCTGTCGTTTCAAAAACAGCTTTTGCAAGGGTATAAAAACTTCGGCACAGACGAAGTTAGCTTGGCCTTCTCGTTAATCCACTATTAGGCATCGCAATCGACCATAAGTCCTCTGGGTGATCTCGGCCTCAGCTGAGCAGCTCTTATTGAGATGGACTGTCGCTCGTAGTGACGTCTGCAGTTTCCGTTTTAATACAGGACTTTAGGCAGATGTGAAATTCGTTGTATAAAAATTAGACATTACTTCACAACTGCGTAGAGAGCTCAAAGTGAGAAAACACGCACAATATGTATGTATGAGTGTGTGTAATATGATCGTACACACTATTAGCGACTGAATAAAGGCAATAGCCTTTTTACAATTTATAAATTTGCAAGTACAACAACAATGCAACAAACCACACACATGCAATTCACTTTTACCGTTTACATTTTTTTTTTAGGCACCGCACTTTTTATACCCGTTACTCGTAGAGTAAAAGGGTATACTAAAGTCGTGCAAATGTATGTAACAGGGAGAAGGAATCATTTCCGACCCTATAAAGTATAATATATATATTCTTGACCAGCATCAACAGCCGAGTCGATATAGCCATGTCCGTCGATCCGTCTGTCTGTCTGTCTGTCTGTCCGTCCGTCCGTATGAACGAAGAGATCTCAGAGATGGTAAGAGATAGAGGTTTGACATGTATGGGACATATATTTCTTATACTTGCAGGCAGATCAAGTTTATTTTCAATTTTTGCCACGCCCCCTCGCGCTCCCGCAATTTGGAAAAAACGTTATATCTCCTACAGTTTTGATGATAGATGGTTCGTATTTTCTAGAGATATCTAGTACTCCAAATTATTTATCGATTTGCTGAAGAAATGATAAAGATCGGGTGAACGATACTCAAGTTATGAGCAAAAAACGGTCAGTTAACACCCCCCACCCACCCCACCCATAACCTTAGCATTGCGTTCAGCAGAAGCAATCTTAGTGAGAGAGAGAGAGAGACTTAGAGAGCGCACTCCGTTGTGCGTTGTGTGTTAACTGGCCGTTTGACTCGTGACCAAATGCGAGCTGCGACATTAAGGGTGCAGAGTATGTTATAGTCGGGCTTGACCGACTTTCTTTCTTGTTTTTACTTAGCTTTCACACGCGCCAGCACAGATCGAATGGCGAAATTCGCAAGAAAAAGCTAGAATTTCGCTGCCGACCCGACGCCAACTTCGAAACGTTCACGAAGAAAAAATGACCGTCACTCGTTTTCGCGCTTGCGGCAGCAGAGCAATGAGCATTGTTTTTGCTTTGTTGAGATAGACCATTGCTGTCTCTCTTTGATTTGAGAAACTCTGTGTGTCTCTTTCTACTTTCAGAATTTCGATGTCTACTTTGATCTGAAATCATATCACAGGGGCGTTTTTCATATAACTTTGATTATTTCACACTTCAATATAATATTTTTATACTCTGTACCGAAGGTACATAGAGTATATTAAGTTTGTGCAAAAGTATGTAACAGGGAGAAGGAATCGTTTCCAACCCTATAAAGTATATATATTCTTGATCAGCATCAACAGCCGAGTCGATATAGCCATGTCCGTCTGTCCGTCTGTCCGTCCGTCCGTCCATCCGTCTGTCTGTCCGTATGAACGAAGAGATCTCAGAGATGGTAAGAGATAGAGGTTTGACATGTATGGGGCATATATTTCTTATACTTGCAGGCAGATCAAGTTTATTTTCAATTTTTGCCACGCCCCCTCCCGCCCCCGCAATTTGGAAAAAACGTCATATCTCCTACAGTTTTGAAGATAGATCGTTCGTACCTTCTAGAGACACCTTGTAAATTATTTAAAAAAAAAAAATATTTATCGATTTGCTGAAGGAATGATAAAGATCGGATGAACGATACTCAAGTTATGGGCATACCTTGTAAACAAAATTATTTATCGATTTGCTGAAGGAATGATAAAGATCGGATGAACCATACTCAAGTTATGAGCAAAAAACGGCCAGTAAACACCCCCCACCCACCCACCCATCACCCCAGCATTCTATTGAACGGCAATCTAAGTGAGAGAGAGAGAGAGAGAGAGAGAGAGTGAAACTTAGAGATGAGCGCGTATAACTCGTGAGCAAATGCGAGCTGCGACGTTAAGGGTACAGAGTATGTTATAGTCGGGCTTGACCGACTTTCTTTCTTGTTAGTAATAATGTAGTACTACAGGTTCATATTGATATTAAATAGTTTCACTTTGGTATGAAAATATTGATTTTACAGATATTATATTAAAATACGTGATCTTATTTTTTTCTGTGTAAGGATAGTAAATTTAATATCTTTCCTTGTAGCTGAACAAAGCTCATAAAGAACAAATTTACGAGAAAAAAAACGTGCCCAAAAGGACAGAAAGAGCTCAAAAAGAGATAAGGTTATTTATTTGAAGATGGAAAAGATAAATTATGTCTAATTCATCGTCTGTCGCTTCAAGTCGAACTGCATCAGAATTATAACATGACCGAGAACGGCACCAAAATAGCTAAGAAAGGCAGGCTTATTGAGTACCACGCAGCCGCAGATTTTGTAGGCCAATCGTTTGGTTTTCACTCTATGAGCAAACAGATCCAACTAAAGAAATAGAAATGAATTAATGGCCATGATCAGAGTAACACTACTCACCTCCATTTGAAACTTCCGGCTAACTTGTAGTTCACTGTACTGCCTTATCGATTGACCGATCCCATTGCAGGAATTGAGCACACTATCCAGCATATTCATCAGCATGGACGAGTTCCACATGTTAAATACGATTAGGCCGTCGCCAAAAATCATACCCCAGATGTCAGATTTGATGGTCTTATTGCTATACTGAACCGCATGGTAGAGTATATTCACACTGGCGGCAAACAAGTTTAAAAATAAAGTGGCATTGGCCACATCATAGATGTCGAAGAGACGCCTGGCCAGAGCAAAGCTCTCTTCATGCATGACAGCCAGGCTACGTAGCTCTTTCGCCTGAAGATTCTTCTTTTTCCGCGATAAAGCCTCAAGCGCCAATTGAACTGCCTCAAATTGATGATTGAGTAGCAAAAGCACCGAATACAAACCAATTTTTAGCACCATCAGCAGCGCCAAGTGTATAAACCTCACCAGAAACATTATCAGACTGGCCCAATTAACCGCTCCCAAGAGTTGAGCTTGAACAGTGGTGGAGCAGACGATAGTTCCATAATTGGCAATGAAGTTCAGACTCAAAAGCTGGGCCTGGGTTTGCTGCAGCTCTTGCACCAGCTTTCGACCTGCTATACGTTTCAGAATTCGAGCAGATTTTTCCCAATGTTCATAAAAATCCATGTAGAGCTGCTTGAGGCTCTCGCGTTGCAACCAAATCAAACTATAAAAGCCCAAAATGACCGCCAATCGCAGAGCCAGAACAACAAAGTAGCTCCACTGCAACACTATGTTGTACTTCATATAACCATCGAATAAGTTTCGGGGAACCATTAAAAGCATCCCTCCCAGAAGTAGGGCAGTAAGCACTAGACTATAGAGTTGATAGCCGAAAGGCACTCGCTTATATATAGTAATCCTGGATGTTCCACAAACAAAACGCAGAGTTGTAGCCATTAAACCAAAGATGAGCAGATGATAATAGCTAAGGGTCAGCACTTGAGGCAGCTTAAAATGCCACATGCTGCTCACGGGGTAAACACGAAGCTAAAACTAAAACAGCGGCAGACTACAAATTTAAATGAAATGAAGGTTAGCCCTGAGACTTGGGAAAATAGGCCATGTTCGTATATCGACGAAGTGTCATTAAAATCGTTGACTGTCAACGGAAATTAATTAGCTAATAGGGACGATAGACATCTTGAATTAGTTTCCCCTTCGCTCCCATGAGAATCAGTTCACCCTGACTAACACATCTCCTAATCTAAATGAAGTTCTACATACAAAAGGTAAGGAAGTGGTAATAAGCATTTAAAGAAGAACCATGGTAGAACGATGCGTTTGGATCAATAAGTACCCGTTTTTGAAAACAGTGGACATTGCTGAGTTACAATCGTGTACTGTGATCTTTTAAAAGACACCTTTCTTAATTTTTGACTGATTTATCGAATATTCTTTCACTAGAGCTTATCGATAAAGTGCACAATAGCGCTCAGTTGTTTACTTTTGCGTCGGATGATTACAAGCCCTAATCACTCATTTTCAACAAAGTGCTCATTCAGTAGTACACATTTTTGAGAGAATGGTATCTGCACACAGAAGAACTAGGTTATGTAGAAGACCATACCAAATCCAAATACATGTGCTTCTTCTTGTAAATATTATTTATTGTTCTGGCACGTGGTAGGCCAGTTTGTGAAGAAATTCGGCGACTGATAAGTTCAATTCAGGCAAGAGCTATCGAGAAATATCAATATAAGTGAAGCTTCCCAGATCAACAGTGCAAAGTTTTGTGAAAAACTTTAAAAAGTCCAGCAATAATAACAATAATTTTGCACCCAGATCTTGAGTTTCTAGAATCTACCTTCGAGTTTGTCTAAAAGTATAGGTAACAAGGTCCAGTGTATAGAAGGGATGGTGGTGATTCTTTATGATTTTCGTTAGCAGAACACGAATCTGTTTTGGAATTCTGGTAGTTCGAGCTGCGAGTTGCTTAAAATTCATATTTGACCCTTTTAAGGCGCGATTTGTGAAGAACCTATTCGTTTGATTTGATCGTAATGTACTGCTTCTAAAGTTTAAAGTAAGCTGTTCCAAACAGTAATACGGGTTTTTTTAAGCTAAGATATAATATTTTGAATATATATATATATATATATGTGTTTTAGCGACCTGTTTTGATTTTAGTCAAAGTTTTGCATCTGGCTGGCTCAAATCAACAGATATGAATTACAACATTTTGAAATAGCAATGGTATGCCCGTACAACACTCGTTTCGAGAATAACCGAAGTAGCATATATTCTGATCTGGCAGGTTGTTGAAACGTGAACAGCATACAAGTCCGTTGATGAGAGAATATGGCCATTGAGCCAGCCAGATGCAAAGAAATTCGGCTATTAAATTCGGGCTAAGACCATTAATTTGAGAAAAAATTTCGAAATAAACATTATGGAAAGCTTTTCTAAAACACAATGCAAGTTTTCTTAACCAAGAAAACTAAGAAAACAATTTTGAAAATTTAGAAATTTATTTTCTCAATCCTAAAAAAAGTTGTTCCTAAAAGTAAAAATCAAATTAATTATTTTGGAACATCATTGTGGTGGCGCTCGAATCTCTTTTTATACCCTTTTCCCATTAAAAATGGGAAAAGGGGATCATGAAGTTGTGCAAATGTATGTAACAGTCAGAAGGAATCTTCTCCGACCCTATAAAGTATATATATTCTTGATCAGCATCAACAGCCGAGTCGATATAGCCATGTCCGTCTGTCTGTCTGTCTGTATGAACGCGTCGATCTCAGAGACTATAAGAGATAGAGACACAAATTTTGGCATGCACATAGGTGTATACCGTACCCAGATCAAGTTTGTTTCAGATTTTGAAAATATCCCCCCTCCCCCCTTAAACCGCAAAAAACTGTCACAGCCACAATTTTAAAGTTAGAACCTAGTGGCTTAATATATACTATCCTAGGCCCTATATCTAACTACTCTCAAAAGGAAAATAAGATACGAGCAAAAACACAAAAGCTATTAAACAATTGAACAGGGTATTTTGTAGTCGGGCAACTCGACTACAGCGCTCTTACTTGTTTTTGCATTGGAAATGTTACACAGCAAAAAAGGGGTGCATAGTATAATTTAATACTAACATATTAATTTCTAAAATACAATATTTTATTCATATATTTTAGATTCAAATATAAATGACTTAATTTAAAATAACAACATATTAGCGTTATCTAGTCAATATGAAAATTATTGAAATCAAAGTGTAATCCAGTTAATTTATAGTTTGTCATATTTAATAGTATGTTGAGTCATATTTATATAATTACGAGTTCCGTATTCAATCAGAAATAAAAACGAGAAGACCAAGCTAACTTCGTCTGTGCCGAAGTTTTTATACCCTTGCAAATTCAAATGTCACAGTTTAAGTACGCTTACATAAAAATCAAACAATTTTGTAACTAAAACCTATTTTCCGACAGATAAACGTCTGAAAAAAGTTTTTATCACTAAGACTCAATTTCCGACCGATCGGCCCTATGGCAGCCTTAAGATATAGTCATCCGATTTCGGCCCAATTTTGCGAATCTATTTGAAAGCATATAAAATAAGTCATCAGCGAGTTTAAGGACGCTAACAAAGCTAAACAAAAAAATTTTTTACCAAGCCTCATGTTCGACCGATCGGTCCTATGGCAACCATAAGATATAGTCACCCGATGTCGATCAACTTTTTCAAATTAGTTTGAAAGCATATAATATTAATAATCACCGACCTTAAGAACGATTTACTCAAAAACAAAAAAGTTTTTTTTCACTAAGACCCATTTTCCGACCAATCGGTCCTATGGCAGCTATAAGATATAGTCATCCGATTTTGACCAAAATTTGCAAATCTGTTTGAAATTATATAATATTATTAATGACCGAGTTTAATCACGTTAACATTGGAAACAAAAAAGTTTTTCTCACTAAAACCCATTTTTCGACCTATGGTTCCTATGGCAGCTATAAGATATAGTCATCCGATTTTGACCAAAATTTGCAAATCTGTTTGAAAGCATATAATATTATTAATGACCGAGTTTAATCACGTTAACATTGGAAACAAAAAAGTTTTTCTCACTAAAACCCATTTTTCGACCGATGGTTCCTATGGCAGCTATAAGATATAGTGATCCGATCCGGTCGGTTCCGACATATTAGCAGCGTGCAGTAAAAAGAAGACTCTGTGCAAAATTTCAGCTCGATAGCTTTAAAACTGAGAGACTAGTTTGCGTAGAAACAGACGGACAGACAGACGGACAGACAGACGGATAGACAGACGGACGGACAAAGCTCAATCGACTCAGCTCGTCGCCCTGATCAAGAATATATATAGTTTATGGGGTCGGAAATGAATATTTCTATGCGTTGCAAACTTCTGGGCAAAATTATAATACCCTTTGCAAGGGTATAACAAAAAAGACAAGAAAGAAAGTCGGTCAAGCCCGACTATAACATACTCTGTACCCTTAACGTCGCAGCTCGCATTTGCTCACGAGTTATGAGCGCTCATCTCTAAGTTTCACTCTCTCTCTCTCTCTCTCTCTCTCACTAAGATTGCCGTTCAATAGAATGCTCCGGTGAAGGGTGGGGGGGTGTTTACTGGCCGTTTTTTGCTCATAACTTGAGTATCGTTCATTCGATCTTTATCATCCCTTCAGCAAATCGATAAATAATTTTGTTTAAAAGGTATCTCTAGAAGGTACGAATGATCTATCTTCAAAACTGTAGGAGATATGACGTTTTTTCCAAATTGCGGGGGCGGGAGGGGGCGTGGCAAAAATTGAAAATAAACTTGATCTGCCTGCAAGTATAAGAAATATATGCCCCATACATGTCAAACCTCTATCTCTTACCATCTCTGATATCTCTTCGTTCATACGGACGGACGGACGGACGGACAGACGGACGGACGGACAGACGGACAGACGGACAGACGGACATGGCTATATCGAATCGGCTGTTGATGCTGATCAAGAATATATATACTTTATAGGGTCGGAAACGATTCCTTCTCTCTGTTACATACTTTTGCACAAACTTAATATACTCTATGTACCTTCGGTACAGAGTATAAAAATCGGTCAAACCCGTCTATAACATACTCTGCACCCTTAATGTCGCAGCTCGCATTTGGTCACGAGTCAAACGGCCAGTTAACACACAACGCAGTGCGCTCTCTAAGTCTCTCTCTCTCTCTCACTAAGATTGCTTCTGCTGAACGCAATGCTAAGGTTATGGGTGGGGTAGGTGGGTGGTGTTAACAGACCGTTTTTAGCTCATAACTTGAGTATCGTTCATCCGATCTTTATCATTTCTTCAGCAAATCGATAAGTAATTTTGAGTACTAGATATCTCTTGAAAGTACGAACCATCTATCATCAAAACTGCAGGAGATATGACGTTTTTTCCAAATTGCGGGGGCGGGAGGGGGCGTGGCAAAAATTGAAAATAAACTTGATCTGCCAGCAAGTATAAGAAATATATGTCCCATACATGTCAAACCTCTATCTCTTACCATCTCTGAGATCTTTTCGTTCATACGGACGGACGGACAGACAGACAGACAGACAGACGGACAGACGGACATGGCTATATCGACTCGGCTGTTGATGCTGATCAAGAATATATATACTTTATAGGGTCGGAAATGATTCCTTCTCCCTGTTACATACTTTTGCACAAACTTAATATACTCTATGTACCTTCGGTACAGAGTATAAAAATAAATCAATTCAGCTTAATGTTCTTTTATTTCACACCATGTGTGTAGTTTGATGATCAAGTTTAGACTAAAGTACAATATGTGGATTCTGCTCTATTTAAGGGAATAAAACACGCTTTGGCGTACGTGACATCTTACATGTGGCAAGAACAAAGGAATGGTCAATTGTTTATGCTGGCTATGTTGGCATCTTCTGATTGGTCAGTTTGTTATGATTAACTTTGGGAGCGAGATCTGCGCTCAGCTTTGGATAGGTTTGTTATGATTAAGTTTGAGAGCGGGATTTGCGCCAAGTTTTGTTTATGCAAAACTCCTTTTTGTTTATGTTGAACTTTTCTGCGTATTTGGGCAAATCCCGTGGTTTGAAATACAGTGGGCATGAGTAATATAAAAAGGGTCGCCACAGTGGGTACGAATATGGTAAAAAGGGTAAGGTGAATATTGGATAGTGACATATCCATATATATTATGCACACACTTAAAAAGAGACGTAGGAGAGTTAAACATTTTTCGTATTAAATTTGATTATTTTTTTTAACTTAAATTCAAAGTTTTCTGTAGTAGCTTTAATTGTACTATGCAAATATATCAATTAAATATTTTTCACCTTGAGCCGGCGAAACAAGAACCATTAGAAGTAACAAAAAGGTCACCATCCCCAACTAATATACTTTTTATACCCTTGCAAAGGGTATTATAATTTTGCCCAGAAGTTTGCAACGCATAGAAATATTCATTTCCGACCCCATAAACCATATATATTCTTGATCAGGGCGACGAGCTGAGTCGATTGAGCTTTGTCCGTCCGTCTGTCTGTCCGTCTGTCTGTCCGTCTGTCTGTCCGTCTGTTTCTACGCAAACTAGTCTCTCAGTTTTAAAGCTATCGAGCTGAAATTTTGCACAGAGTCTTCTTTTTACTGCACGCTGCTAATATGTCGGAACCGACCGGATCGGATGACTATATCTTATAGCTGCCATAGGAACCATCGGTCAAAAAATGGGTCTTAGTGAGAAAAACTTTTTTGTTTTCAATGTTAGCGGCCTTAAACTCGACCATTGTTAATATTATATGCTTTCAAACAGATTTGCAAATTTTGGTCAAGATCGGATGACTATATCTTATAGCTGTCATAGGAACAATAGGTCGAAAAATGGGTCTTAGTAAGAGAAACTTTTTTGTTTTCAATGCAAGCGTCATAACACTTGGCGATACTAAATATTATATGCTTTCAAACAGATTTGCAAATTTTTGTCAAAATCGGATGACTATATCTTATAGCTGCCATAGGACCGATCGGTCGGAAAATGGGTCTTAGTGAGAAAAACTTTTTTGTTTTCAATGTTAGCGGCCTTAAACTCGGCCATTGTTAATATTATATGCTTTCAAACAGATTTGCAAATTTTGGTCAAGATCGGATGACTATATCTTATAGCTGTCATTGGAACAATAGGTCGGAAAATGGGTCTTAGTAAGAGAAACTTTTTTGTTTTCAATGATAGCGTCATAAAACTTGGCGATAATAAATATTATATGCTTTCAAACAGATTTGCAAATTTTTGTCAAAATCGGATGACTATATCTTATAGCTGCCATAGGACCGATTGGTCGGAAAATGGGTCTTAGTGAGAAAAACTTTTTTGTTTGCAATGTTAGCGGCCTTAAACTCGGCCATTGTTAATATTATATGCTTTCAAACAGATTTGCAAATTTTGGTCAAGATCGGATGACTATATCTTATAGCTGTCATAGGAACAATAGGTCGGAAAATGGGTCTTAGTAAGAGAAACTTTTTTGTTTTCAATGCTAGCGTCATAACACTTGGCGATACTAAATATTATATGCTTTCAAACAGATTTGCAAATTTTTGTCAAAATCGGATGACTATATCTTATAGTTGCCATAGGACCGATCGGTCGGAAAATGGGTCTTAGTGAAAAAAACTTTTTTGTTTTCAAGTAAATCGTTCTTAAAGTCGGTGATTCTTAATATTAAACGCTTTCAAACTAATTTGAAAAAGTTGATCGACATCGGGTGACTATATCGTATGTTTGCCATAGAACCGATCGGTCGGAAAATGTGTCTTAGTGAGAAAAACTTTTCTGTTTTAAATTTTATCTTTCTTCAACTCCGCGATTGTTAATTTGATATGTTTTCAAAAAGATTCGCAAAATTTGGTCGAAATCCGATGTTTATCTGTCGGAAAATGAGTTTAAGTTAAAATTTTTTTAGATTTTTATGTAAGCGTTCTTAAACTCTGACATTTCAAAAACAGCATTTGCAAGGGTATTAAAACTTCGGCACAGACGAAGTTAGCTTGGCCTTCTCGTCATACTTAATTTTAGTTTTCCCAATACTTGAAGCATAAGGAAAACATATTGAAATCAAACTTTACACACATAATTTGAAAAATCCAATGGTTAATATGAAATATATTAAATTTAAATATGAATATTTTTATACTCTGTACGAAAGGTACACAGAGTATATTAAGTTTGTGCAGAAGTAAGTAACAGGGATAAGGAATCATTTCCGACCCTATAAAGTATATATGTTCCTGATTAGCATCAACAGCCGAGTCGATATAGCAATGTCCGTCTGTCCGTCTGTCTGTCCGTCTGTATGAACGCACAGATCTCAGAGACGGTAAGAGATAGAGGTGTAACATGTATGGGACATATTTTCTTATACTTGCAGGCAGATCAAGTTTATTTTTAATTTTTTGCCACGGCCTCTCCCGCCCCCGCAATTTGGAAAAAACTTGTATCTTCCCACAGTTTCGTAGATAGATGGTTCGTACCTTCTAGAGATATCTAGTTATCAAAATTATTTATCGATTTGCTGAAGGAATGATGAAGATCGGATGAACGATACTCAAGTTATGAGCAAAAAACGGGCAGTTAACGTTCAGTAAGTTTCTCTCTCTCATACTAAGATTGCCTCTCTTGACTCGTGAGCAAATGCGAGTGTAGTAAGGGTATAGTGTATGTCATAGTCGGGCTCAAGGTATACTTAACTAGGTAGCCGCACTCGCTCTCTCACAGCTTCTTATAAAAATACAAGAGAGAGCGAGAGCAAGAGAGTAATGAATTTCTGTACTCGCTTGAGTCAAAACAAAGAAGTTTGTACGTGCATGCAAGATATATGTACATATGCGAGTTTACTGCTGCAACTAAGACCAGCATACTTAAATAAATATAATATAACAAAAGAAATACATAATAATACATAGATACATAATTCTTGCATATAGAGCAGTATGGAGGCATAGCAAAAATACGAAAATTCTCAAACTAAACTAAGAAGCAGATCACAAAAAATTCGTCCGCGGAGATCCGTCGCTCGCAACTGTTGTTTACAGACTGACATTTAAGTAGGAAGCAAAGAGAGCGAGAGAGCGAGTGCGGCTACCTAGTTAAGTATACCTTGTTCGGGCTTGACCGACTTTCTTTCTTGTTTTAATTTACATAGTTAACAATTGGCTGTGTTCCTAACTGACACTAGCTGCGCCGTCACGCGAGCACTGAATGGTGCTATAGTCGTCCGATTTGGATCAAACTTTGTAGAATTGTGCAGTAGCATATAATATTGATTAGTGACAAGTTTGGGAGTGATAGCATTGAAAACAAAAAAGTTTTTCCTACTTAGACTTTTTCTCAGACATATCTTTTGTGTGGCAGCTCTACTATATAGCTGTCAGATTTTCATAAAACTTGGTGGAATTATGTAAAAGCATAGAAAACTTAGAAATACGAGGATTGGAGGCGATTACGTGGAAGACAAAAAAGTTTTTCTCACTAAAACTACTTTTCCGACCGATGGTTCCTATGGCAGCTATATGATATAGCTATCCGATCCGGCCGATTCCGACAAATGTGCAGCGTATTTGTACCAAAAGGCTTCGTGCAAAGTTTGGTTAAGATAGCTCTAAAACTGACGGAGGAGATAGCATACAAACAGACGGACGGACAGACGGACATGGCTATATCAACTCAGCTCGTCATGCTGATCAAGAATATATATACTTCATGTGGTCGGAGATGCTTCCTTCTATGCGTTACAAACATCTGGACAATTTTAATATACCCTTTACAAGGGTATAAAAAACAAATAAAGAGTTTTAAGGTTTTACGTTTTTAAGAAAGAAGACTATGCCCTCCTCGTCAACCCTTCCACCCACTCACCCCCCTCCCTTTCAGTTCTTAGGAGCAGACATTAGATCCCAAAAAAAAAAATTTGTATGAGATGCGGAATCTATATATGTATTGTCTTTGCTGTAACCGACATGGACAACTCAATCCGTCTGTCGGCCATGGGCTACACAGAACTACTACAACAGGCTGCCCGGCTGGGGACGACCCGGGACCTGATCGTTCCCCAGTGTAATGCCCAGACTCTTACCCATGCTGACTCAAGTGCCATTGAGTGTCTCCAGAATTGCCGTCCGAATAGTCAGTGAGCTGCTCAAATAGTTGACTAGGTTCTCCCAAAAGCTGTCGCTCCTGTCATCTAGTATGCTGATTACCTCTTCTCTATTTAGAAGCTGCGTACTGAATTGCAGCATTCTCAATTCTTAATGGATTGTCATATGTCATCGTTTTCTTGGGTGTTAGGGGGGATGATACATGTTCCCTTCGGTTATAGACGTTTGACGTCAATTTTATTAAATCAAAGCGAGCTTTTATGATCCAAGGAATGTTGTACGCTGATAAATACAGATATTTATTGGATACTGTGTGGTCGAGATACTTAAACATCCTCGAGGTGCTAGTGCATTATCGGTGGGTTCATTCCCTTAAGGCCTTGTGCTTAAGTGTACTGAATACGGTCGCGCGGAAAGTGTTCTATTGCCTTGCCGTTCTTATAGCCAGTCTAGTCCAAAAGGACTACATCTCAGAAATCAAAAAAATGTTGCATTTCGACGCAAGAAGTTTGCCTGTTAGGTAATTGGCCAGGCGCTGATCATCGTACTTATGCAAAAATTTTCCTATATGGCCTAGATGCAGATCTAGAGAATATAGGTGTGCATCGTCTAGGCCCCTTTTCAGTGCCAATGCATAGCTTGGTGTGCAAGTTGGTAAATGCAACATCTTCTTAAGGAAAAAGGTTTGGAGCCTGTCCACTTCTTCAAAGTGCCTGCATCCCCAGACTTGAGATCCATAGGATTGAACCGCTCGACATAAGCCATTAAATAAATTGAATTGAACATTAATGCTAACTTCCCGTTCTCCAAGACACTCCCCATTTTTGGTTTCTGAAAACTTCTGAAAAACAAAGACATATAAAAACTTTTTGGGCTCAACTGGGATTCGAACCCACGACCATACGCACAGAACACGAATGCAATGGCATCTCATCGCTCACGACCATCGCCATCGTTTGTTACCGCATGTTTATGATCATGTGATCTCGAAGGGGATTGAAGTAAACACATTTGGAATGATACAAGTTCGAAAGGCTTGGGCCAATCCCTGAAAGCTTGAATTGTGTAGAATAACCAGTAAGTCGAGATTAAATTTTCAAGCTCATGCCGATCTTACTTCAAGATTATAAAGATTAAAAATATCCTGACGTTTTTTTTCTGTGTAACTTCACAATCGTTATTCTAAGTTACTTTACAGGTCGTAAAATTTAAGCTAAAGCTCTCCCATTCTTGCGTTTTAAGTGTTTGTGTTTTCTACTGTCTTTCAGCAATCAGTTTTAGCCTTCCTTTCCCAGTGCATCTAAACTAAGTACGCCAAAACTAAGCCACAACTTGTTAGAAACCCACACAAATACTCTTTGGCAACAACTGTAAATTATATGGCAAAATGTTTTTAGCACCTTTCCCCCCACACATATACATATATATGTATATACGTAGCGCTGGCAAGAACCCTTACAGTTATCATTCGCCACTCAGCCGCCTCCATTCACCATCCACCCATCCACTAGGGGCTGTCAGAGCCGAAAGGAAATCACGCAATAAACTAGCGGCGAAAACAAAACTTTAACTACTTTTTCCGTTGGCCGCAACAAAAAAACTTTTTTTTGAAACAATACAATTTATATTTATGCGGCGTCGAGGACGACAACGACAACGTCGGCGAGGATGACCCAGAAAATGGTTAGCAAAAGAAAATGCTGCTGCCCAGCAGTTGGCAAAGAGCAGAAACTCGTTCCGCCGGGCAGGCAGGAAGGCAGGGGAGTTTAAGTGTTCAAAATTACTTGACCCATTTTTATGTGGTCCTACCCTGAGCACCACTATTGTCAAATTGCATTTAGGAATTTGCTGATGCCAGAATTTGTAGCGCTACACCATCATCATTTGCTGACTGCGAATTTTCGGCATAAAATTTCATAACTTTAATTTGGTTTATGGCTGCCAAAGGGGTTAATTAGACTGCACACACACTCACAAATCCAGTTAGCCACGTTTGCTAATTAGTTGCAAAAGAAATCATATTTGTTTGGGGATAAGCAAAGCTAGGCAATCGATACAGGAAAAGCTTAGCCAATTAGAACTCGCCCCCCAGAGGAGATGGAAAACACAATGCGAATGTTACTGTTTGGCCATATAATGACCCGAAATCCTTTCAGCCCAAATGAAAATTCCCCAGTCGTGCGTATAATTGAAATTAATACAGCAGGCAGCTGAGAAATATCGATATAGCCACAGAACAGCAGCAGCAGCAGAAGGATAGTTTCTCCTTTTGATGAGGTCTAAGGAGGCATATTTAATGGCCTTTCGCTGTTGCCGCTAGCTGGAAAGGATTTCGGTTGCGATTGGATTGGCGCCTTTGGCCAGAGTGTTTATTAAATTCAATTCAATTTGCCAGGAAACAAAATAGGCGACAACTGGGACTGTATGTGTGCCTGAAAGTGGCTGGAATTGATGAGTTTATCAAGGGGTTAAAGAGGAAACAGACAGATGTGTGTCATCATTAAGTCAGGGGATAATGAGTTTTGCTATCTTAATGCTGCTAAAAGGCACCCTTATGGGTCTGAGGTACATGCTTCTGTGGGGAATCAATCGATAGTTTCGTAAGTAAGTAAATACTTACAAATTGACCGGCGTTTTCAATTCAAAATTTTGTTCAATGACTGAACAAACAAATTGTGCTTTGTTTGGAGTAAGGCTGGGCATATCGGCATATCGTGCTCTTTTCGTGGCGCTTGTAAGCACAACGCAGCACGATGTGTAAGATTTTTAAGACTTGTAAGACTTGACCACCCAAATAGATAAACAAATTTTATGAAAATCAGTCTAGAAATCTCAAACCAGCATTAGAACGATCAATTTTGGGTGACTAAATGTCGGATAACTAATCAAGCTCAAAAAAATTGATTTGATCTCAACCTTCGGACTGAAATTTCAAGTACAAGTCGTACTAGATTCTACTTGAATACGGTCAATCCGAAAACGCTAAATCTGAAGGTCGAGATCAAATCAATTTTTTTGGACTTGATTTTAGCTTGCCTTTTTTTTTTGTGTATCAAATAGAACGTGTTCTATGTCATCAAAAAAGGCTAAATTTTCTAAATATTTAGAGTTATTTGATTTGCTATTAAAGCTGCCTTTTTCACTTGTCATATATCTCTAAAGAGACTCGCTGACGATAGTGTAATAAGAAATCAAATAGCGGATACTTGAAGGTTTGGTGTTCTTCCATGTCAAATTATTCTATGTAAATGTTGAAATTTTGTCTGGGTGCCCACAAACCACAGGTCCAGCAGGTAGTTCTTCTTCTGCACTTTTCTACCATCTCTAGTTCTGGTGCCCTTATAAAATTGCTAATTTTGTAGACTTTGCTCAAAATGCGACAACGCTAATCGCAGTTTGTAATTAGCATAGCATATTACAACACGATCATGAACTGTTATCGATTGAAATATATGAAATTTGGTACATTTTGGTGAACTATCGGCCTAATCGATTTTAGTGAGAAACACTTTTTTGTTTGAAACGTAATCATTCTTAAGCTCAGCAATTATAGATTTAGTAAGAAATGGTTGGTTTTTATGGGTTTGACGATTGCGTGTTCAAAATAAGATTGCTCATATATATCATCATGTATGTATCATCATTATTATTGGCTATTTAAAATTATCCAGTCAGGTTAACTTTTTGAAATCCAAGAAACTATTAAAAAAAAATTGTCCAACTAGACAGTCAAATGAAGATGAATGAAAATATAAAGTTAAAAGGCAAATAACACAATCCGGTTTTGGAAACGGGAACCTTTAACCAGGGCTCCTAAAGTGTTTAGGGGTTCGAACCAAAAATTACCATTAAGTTCGAAAGTTTGAGAATAATTCGTTTGATCCTGAAACATTGATTGAAACATAAGGATAGAATTCGAAAATACTTCAATCTTGGAAACTCACCCCCAAGGTGTGAAAAAAGGGGGGTTCAAAGGGGAGGATTGAAGACCATTGTTATTTTCTAGTCGATCTGAATGAAATTCCGTTGGTAAGTTTTTTTGACCAAATAAATTTAAAACTACGCTCCATTTTCGGAAAACGCACTAGCAAAGTCAAGTAATTGAGTGCTGGGGCGTGTTCATGGTCAATCGTTATTTTCTAGCCGATCTTAATAAAATTAAGTTGGTAAGTATTTTTGATCAAATAAATGGAAATAGCTGTTTCTAGCAGATCTGGCTAAAACTCCTTTTGTAATTTCTTTAGGGAAAAAAATAGGAAAACTATGCTCCAAAAATATGTAAATTCTACTAGCAAAGTCCGAAAATGGAGGGCGGGGGTGTGTTCAAGGCTAATTGTTACTTTCTAGACGATCTGAATAAAATTTCGGTTGTTATCTCTTTTCAGGGCAAATAAATGGAAAAACTATGCTCCAATTTATAAAAACCCACTACCAAAGTCGTGATATGCGGGGCGGGGGTGTGTTCAAGGCCAGTCGTCCAGTCTCCATTGACTTCAAACTGATACTGATATCGAGATATACTGAAGCCTATATGGATGACGGCTCAACAAAGCACAACGGGTTATAAGCTATCTAGAAATTGTAATAAGACTTGCATTGTACTTGCCTGATGATTGAGTCTCTGTTGATAGAACTTGAAAACTGGAAAAGGACTCATTGTTCATATCATCATTCAACAACCATAAGCATAAGATAAATGCATAAGATAAATGTATAATCTCGCTAAATTATTCTTCTGTAACAGCAGAGACGTCACAGAAGCAGGCTTCTTTGCAATTGTTTGTATCACAAAATGGTCCAATTAGCCCCATAAAGCATGTGACCAATCACTTTTGTTTAAATAACTATTTTAGTGTACATTTTTTAAGCTATATTTAATACCTATTTTAAATTCAGCTTTACCATATTTGGCCATTTTTAAAAGCCGATATAGCTACTTTGGCAACACTGCTTTAAGCACCGATTATACAAATTTTTGACTTTAATTGCCCTAAAACCTAAGACTCACTTCCTTGGCTTGAGTGCTTTTAAGAGAGACTGGGACTTATAGTCTAACGCCGACTTGGCTAAGCTTAAGAAGGAGTCAAAATGATATTCCTACTTGCGATTCTCTGAAAGAATCCCTTCACAGAGTAGCAGCTTGTGCCCTTGTCTGCCAACAAAAATGTAGACTCTCCCAATATTCGCCTTAGCAGGAGCCACATATTTCCATTTTCTTTTCGCCAATACACCGCAAAAGCCTTAACACTTGATAGCACTCCACTAAGCCCACCTGCTTACCGCTTAGGATGCTTCCTAGGACGAAAATTGCAAGTATGTAAGTATAAGTATATACAACCCACATCACAGTGGCCTACCGGGCATGCCCCGCGCTTATCCGGCCCGTATATCGATGAAGAAGGCGAGACTCGCTTAAACATAAACTTTTTTTGCGCCTACCCATAAAACGAAATATGGACAAGGAGCCGCCTTCGTCCGGACTTCTTATTGCCATTTTCTCAATCATTTTCCGCAATTTTAATGCCTGGACAAGGGAAACGTGTATCAAAGTTGATTATCGTGGAATATTTTTGCAGCCTGAATTGAGCCAGAGATTTGTGTGTTGTGGCCTGACCTGATTTGAAAGGGGATTTGCGCTTCAGCCCCGCCCCATTACTGTCCCTGCTGGAAATGTAAGTTTGATGAACTTGTTGAGGCAAAACTTGTGTGCAAAATGCAACTTAAATGCTTGAAAATGGAAGGCGAGGAAATTGTGTGTGGAAAATCATATGGCACTTGGCATAAAGGTGCTTGGCTTTTATGACCTTCGAGCGTTTGAAAATAAACGCATTAGATGCCAGAATTGGAATTGGAATTGGGGTTGCGGTTGCACCTTCTGGCACAATCTGACTGCCCTGAACAGGTCATAAATCAAACACGTTTAATTAAACTTTACGCGAACGCAGCGTGCGGAAAGTGGGCAGGGGGTGGAGGGTGGGGACAAAACTTTGGCTCTGCACTAAGTAAAAATGCAATTAGAAGTGCCAGGCGGCAAAAGTCAGAAATGTAAAACGTTGCTGGAGTCAGAGTTCTGGGCACGTTTTCAGACGTGCATAATGTTTGTCTGCGTGGTGGGAATTGTGTGGAAGTCAAGGAGTCGATATGTGTGAACAGAAAGTGGCAAATGCTTTAAAGTCCTCTAAGCTATGCTAACTTGACAGTGGAATAGTCGATTTTAGACGATCTATTCAATAGAAAAGGTTGGAGAAAAAGATGTGGCTAGGCAGTTCCTAAAATTTATATAAAAATGCATTATTAACAATAAAAACTTGATTCTTGAATTAAGAAATTTCTTTTGGGAGGGGATAAGGCATTATAGTTTAAAAATATAAATTGTTCACGTAGTAACATTCATGTGGTTCGGTCAGAGAACCTTTAAAATTTCTTTCTAAGTTGAAAAGCTCCATTCTTTCTCGGATTCCTTAAGACCTTTACTTAAGGACAACGATCTGTCTGTTCCGTAAATCAATTAGCAAAAACAGGTTTTCTGTCTTTCAAAGTTTCGACGGCATTGTTGAACTTCGACTAAGTCATTGCTCTTCATATTGATACTGTCTGAAAACTTTGATTTTCTTCGGAACGCTAAAAATTTCTTAAAACCATTAAAAGTCAACTGTGATCGAATTCGATGTACTCTTTACTCGGGAAACACATATTTTGTAAGCTTTATGTAAATCAGTTAACATTGGCAGGAATTCAACACATCACATTACAATATGAAATGCATGCAAAACCACAACATTTTGGATTAGTGTTCAATCTATTCAAATAATCCACTTCAAATTATAAAATGAAAATATTGAATTTATGGAAAATGTTTTTTTTTTGTTTCTTAAATAAACTTTTCACATTTAACATGACCAATTAATGTGCGGAAAAGCCGCAAATAAAACCGCTTAATTACGTGACTCGGCCACGACGACAGCAAGGACATTGGAAATTTTGCCTGACATGCAATGAAATGAAATAATAATATGGTTAATAAAGCCAGCCGCATCAGATTCATGCACTCCGCGCTTAAATCCTGCCCAAGCATCCGTATCGATGCAACCAGGAACTCTGATGCTCTGTCCAGCCGAGGGGGCCAATTATCACACTTATTTCGCTGCTAATTAAAATGCAATTATTTGCTTTAAACAACATAATCTCATTGACAGGGCGCATTTTATTTGCATATCGATAAGGTTTGGTTGCTGCACAAAGCTGTTGGTTGGTATACAAATTTCAAGTACATATATACTATACATATTTTGCATGGCCAGTATGTACTTTATAATCAGGTTAAGTATTGAAAATTGCTGCAACTAATCACTTTAAAAAAATGTGAACATTCAGCAGACAAATCCGATTAGCGATTACTGATTTATGATTTGCTATTGCCGATGATTCTCTGCTGAATGGAATTGATAGCAGTCTTTCAGATTTTCTCTGGCTTTAGTACTTTTTATCATAACAAAATCAATGGGACAAATAAACTTTAATATTAACTTACAATTAGGCTGCGTTCACACTGTTTGATACATGAGACATGATAGTCTAGTAGATCTGTATTTCATCATAATTATACTCTGTACCGAATCCATGCCATGTCCGTCTGTCTGTCTGCCCGTCCGTCCGTATGAACGAAGAGATCTCAGAGATGGTAAGAGATAGAGGTTTGACATGTATTTCTTATACTTGCAGGCAGATCAAGTTCATTTTCAATTTTTGCCACGCCCCCTCCCGCCCCCGCAATTTGGAAAAAACGTCATATCTCCTACAGTTTTGAAGATAGATCGTTCGTACCTTCTAGATACCTTGTAAACAAAATTATTTATCGATTTGCTGAAGGAATGATAAAGATCGGATGAACGATACTCAAGTTATGAGCAAAAAACGGCCATTGAACACCCACCACCCCCCACCCATCACCATTGCATTGCATTCTATTGAACGGCAATCTTAGTGAGAGAGAGAGAAAGAGAGATAGAGTGAAACTTAGAGATGAGCGAGTATAACTCGTGAGCAAATGCGAGCTGCGACGTTAAGGGTACAGAGTATGTTATAGTCGGGCTTGACCGACTTTCTTTCTTGTTCTTCTATGGATTTGACAAGCTATTCACATTAAAACATAACAAAAAGCAGGACTACAAGATTATCATGTCTTATGGAACGAACAGTGTGAATCAGGGCTGCAAGCCAAAAACCTAAATTTACCAACGGTTAATGTTCGGAAATTTGAGGATCGAGGTTTTGGGCTTTAGTTTTGGATCGAACTATGGTTCGATGCACGTTTTACCCAATATATATAAAATTACACTAGAATAGGGATACACCTATATACCCATTGAAAGACTGTAAGACGTCAACTATAATTGACGTGAGATTGGCACTCGTCTGCTGGTAATGGACTTAATTCATTGCTAGTGTATAAGTCTTCAGGCAAAAAATTCGGACATTTATGCCAATTATCGAGCAGTCTAGATGACTGACACAATCGGCTTTGATGGATATCAATCTGAAATAATACAGAAAATATTATGGTATATTTATTAGCAATTCATTTATTGTCATTCAAATGAATCACGAGTACATCGCTCGCTTAAAAATATGTAAATGTTTGCATTCATACATGCATTAATAAAAACAAATATTTAGCTAACTTGTGTGCATGAATATAAATAGTTATGTACAGAAATATTTTTTTCAAACTTACCGGTTCTGCTAAACATTGATTATGCTTTCTAGTATGCACTTTAATCAGTCTTTCACTTACAAAATTAAGCATCGATTGGTGTTTATTCCCCACACTTGGAACTTTTTTTCACAATGATTTGATCAAAAATGCGTTGATGTCTTCTTTTGAAGGTGCCGCATTAAATTTGCTGCATGTCCGCCGGTCATATTTAGTTTGCATTCGTGACATTCTGATTTATCAGTGCTGTACAGTACATTTTATGTAAATTTCGTAAATATTAAATTTGTCGTCATTCACACCATCTCAGGCCCAATATCTCAAAAGTTTAGGTTAGGTACCGGCCGGTCAAATTTGGCGCCCGGAATTACCTGAGGTTAAGTCAATTGGTTTTCTCCACGAGACTTATCGGCAGGCTCAATCGATAACGATTAATTTTTATCGCTGCTGTAGTGTAACCTGACACTGTCAACGAATCAGTTGTGTTTGTTTTGGCTTTTTTGAGGCTGTTTTAGTTGCTGGTAATTATTTGGCAAAATAGTTAAATAAAATTGCTTGCGATGATGAATCAAAGTGAAACACCGAAAAGACAAAAAACGAAGAACTTTTCTGCGGCTGAGGAACATTTGTTTGTAGACCTTGTTGAGTCAAGTAATTTTCAATTTTTGACCCACCCCTGCAATTTAGAAAAAAAGGTCATATCTCCAACAGTTTTGATGATAGATTGAAAATTTTTTTATCGATTTGCTGAAGGAATGATAAAGATCGGATGAACAATACACAAGTTATGAGCAAAAAACGGCCAGTTAACACCCCGCACCCCCCCATCCATTACCACAGCTTTCCATTCAACAAAAGCAATCATAGTGAGAGAGAGAGAGAGAGAACCTTAGAGATGAGCGTAAATTAAAAATATTGCACGATATTCGCGTGACTCCTTGGATGTATAATAATATTATAGTCCGGGGCAAATGAACTGGTACAGAGTATCGGGCTTAACCGACCTTTTAATTTTTTTTTTTTTTTGAACCGAACCAAAAGCTTGGCCTCGGAAGGGGTTCGGGTTCATCTATCTTCGTCCTCGTGGTTCGGTTCAGGCTTTGGTTCACAGTACGAACCGGTTCGGTTCAAACCCGGTTTGCAGCCCTGGTGTGAATACAGCCTAATAGAACATTTTATGCAAAAACTTACACTAAGGCAGGTTGATCCAGCAATCGGCAACCAAACATACTTTTTGTTCGATTCCCTTAAAGAAATCATGAATGTTAAATTTTCTAACCGCAATCGGCAATCACTGCATTCAGCAGGTAAAATCCGCAATCCTCTGCTGAAAGGGGCCATTATTTCAATGGTGGTTTAATATGTACATTTTAAAGCCCATTTTAAAAGGAAAACGTATTACAAAATTGCTGCTTTTACACTCGGAAAATTATTTTGCTATAGTTACGAAAGCCGCCCTAAAATTTCTATATTTAAGAAAAATTTTTCTGAACTTTAGAAAAGTTGTAAGTTGTAAAAATGAATTTTTTAGAAAAAAGTTTCTAAAATTTAGAAAAATATATTTTTATACTCTGTACCGAAGGTACATAGAGTATATTAAGTTTGTGCAAAAGTATGTAACAGGGAGAAGGAATCGTTTCCGACCCCATAAAGTATATATATTCTTGATCAGCATCAACAGCCGAGTCGATATAGCCATGTCCGTCTGTCTGTCCGTCCGTATGAACGAAGAGATCTCAGAGATGGTAAGAGATTGAGGTTTGACATGTATGGGACATATATTTCTTATACTTGCAGGCAGATCAAGCTTATTTTCAATTTTTGCCACGCCCCCTCCCGCCCCCGCAATTTGGAACCCCTCACCAACAACCACAGCACCATACACTCACCGTTCAACACAGGCAATCTTAGTGCGAGAGAGAAAGAGAGAGAGAGAGAGAAACTAAGAGAGCGCACCGCGTTGTGCGCGGGGTTTGACTCCTAAGCAAATGCGAGTGTAAGGGTACAGAGTATGTTATAGTCGGGCTTGACCGACTTTCTTTCTTGTTTTTTCTAAATTTAAGGGTGAATTTGCTTTGTTGCCTTTTCTAATTATTGGGGTAATTTCGCCTTTGATTTTAGAAAATATTTGTTACAAATTTAGGGTATTTGGCCCTTTTGCTGAATAAAAAAACAGAAAATAAGAACAAACAAAAAAAAAGCATGATAGATGACAAATTATGGTCCCACTGCAGTGGGACTTGATCCCAGTCCTCGACTTGACTTTCATTGCAATATTAGGATTTTCATAACAACTCTCAGTTCCATCCAATCTTCCATTACTGGTATCGTAGAAGTCTTCAGAAGCGTTTGAATTAGAACTCTCATTCACATTAGTTTCCAAATTTTCTGTAATTTCTTTAAAAAGCCGATCTTCAAAACACTTTACAATGTGGTTTTCAAGGCAGCAAACCGGTCCGGAACCGAACCCCTAAGAACCGGTTCGGATCGGGATTTTTATTAATATTACTAATATTTCTGACTCCTCGAACCTGAACCCGAACCGGACCACTTTTTCGAAAAATTAGATTCGATTAACAAAATTAAGTAGTTTTCCAACGACACATACAGGGAAATATAGAAATTCCTTGTAATCGTACTGCTATCACGACATTTCTCTAGGTCAGATTTATACTATCACCGTCGATAATGGATCGAAACTGGTTCGAGAAGGAGAACTTTTAAATGACAACTGCAGAGAAGAAAAGAAATGCAACTATGAAGAATCCTACCTAGCATTTGGAAGATCATTTTAGTTAGAATCACCTCTCCTCACGATAGTCACAATTATGACTATTTTAATCAGACAGAGGACTGGAAAAACGCTCGAATGTGATTAAAAATTTCATAAAATGCTGGCTTGGGTGTAACGTTGATGAAGGTTGCTCATGTGAATCAAAAGGACGATGAACAAGTTACCTTAAAAGATTCCATGGAGGACTCTATAATTACAGTTCGTTGTGCTAAATTTAGTTAACGTTTTTTTTAAAGGAAGTTCGGTTTGACATTAGTGGTACTTTGTAAGAAACTCCGTACTCACACTGTATAAAGTCTACTGCATATAGAAAAATTGAAAAAAAGAAACAGTGCTAGACTGAGTGGCGCAATGGAACTAAACCTGTCAAATGTGCGAATGTTTTTCGCTCTTCAAGATTTTTGCATTCAGAGTTCTTTAAATGAGCTCAAATATCTGAGTGGACTTCTGACAGACATGCTAAAGCTCCAAAAAGAAATTCTTAATGAGATCTCTTCCAAAGAGGAGAAGTTCACGAAAGCAATAAACAAATATCAAATATAAAATCTTTAAATTATGTTAAAGATTTCTTCAAAAATTTTGCAGGAAAACATATAATACATCAACAAATGTTTTAAAATTTTGGAAAGGTCAAAATAACGAGGACTAAAAAGATATTGACTTAACTATACTTGCTGTTCCAGCAACTCAGGTATCAGTTGAAAGAGCCATTTCCACACTTAGGGCCGTTTTCTCATGTTCATGTTTTGGCTCAAATCGAAATTCATCTAGATTTTGCAACTAGATGGTTTTTGTGCAATAGGTTTTCTCATCCAGGTTGATTATAAATTCGGGCCTTTGCGCCACGGTCACACCGGGAGAGCTGGAATGGTATAATACTAGGCTGGCAGCACCTCTGCACTTGGCTGATTATTGTCTATTTCATTGCGCGTCAATTTTAAAAATTAAAGCAATAATTTTATAGAGGAGGAGAAGGACTTGTTACTATAATGGGAAATTCAGCAGTAGGTCGAAAGCTATGTTCACACAGGCAAATAATTTGGACAAATTTTCATGAAAATTGGGCTATATATGCCAAATTGTGGAACTTTCCGGCCATATTTGATCAAATTATTTGCGTATGGAACCACAGTTTACGTTTTTAATCCTGTTAAATCTTTAATCATGGCTATTTTTATCAAAATTTAGACAAATTATTTGTATGTGTAAACTTAGCTTAAGCAATGAACAAGGGGAATCAAAATGTTCATATGTAATTTCAGCAACGTCTGCAGGTGTTCTTGTATATTAAAGGCACATCCAATATTTTCCATTTTTGGTTTACTTAATAACAATTCAGACTTTACTGTTTTTAGCAGCAGTTGTTTTTTGTTTCCAAATTTTTTTCACTGTTACCATATTCGCGCATAGATAAAAATCCCTTATTTGTATTAGCATGTAGATGGTTTTGAAATCAGTGAGGGTGAAGAAGATTGCTACGAAATTCATCTAGATGCAGCAAATCCACCTAGATTTGCAAAAACGCCAACATGAGAAAACGGCCTTTAAGTTTGATCTTTCTAAACTAAAAGCTAGTATAGATGAAAAGCTTTTGGAAGACATATATATTGTGCTCATTATCCCATTGTTCTTTTTTTATCCCATGTGTTCCACAAATCTTCTACACATGGAATACACCGAAACTATTCTTTTATGTTCAAACGAACCGAGTTTCGAACCAAAACCTTGGGTTCAGGGGTTCCAGGAACCGGTCCGCAAACCGAACCTTAGACTTTACAACGGGTTCGAACCCCTAGACCGAACCTCCTGCAAAATTTTAGAGGTTTGCAGCATTGGTTGTTTTTACTTGGAATCCACTTTAATTTGACATTTGAAATTACAAAAGTCTTTGCCTCGGTTGACGTCAAGTTTTCAATAAAAGAATTTCGCCCTGCAAAAGTTCAATAGCCTTAGCAAAAATTAAATTTCTGTATTTGTAAATAATGGTTTTTTAAAATTGTTCAACCACTTTTTAAATTATATTTTAGTTCCAAAATACTGTACAGCAGCTATTAACTCAAGCTTACAAATTTTCTCAACTTCATTGGCTGCTACTGCGGATCTGCTAACAGCATTCCAGTTCCCTAAAACTTTTCTTTTCAATATGGCAGAGCGGCAACAGCGAAAATAACCTAGTCCCTTACCTCCAGACTCACCGTACCATATGCACATTCATGTGCATATTAGGGTACCGTGGTTGTAATCCTACCTTTGGAAAATGCCACGTTAAACAAAACCTGAGCGATCAGTCCCTTACCTATTGACAAGGTAAATTAAAGTTACGACCCAGGTAAAAGTTACTCGAAATGTAAAATACTGAGGTAGGGAAAAAGTTACACAAAATTTTTATATTGGTATATACCTAGGAACTTCACAACACTGCTGGTACACAAGCCATTCCTTTTACGTGCAACATGACAAAAGCTCGATGATTTTGAAAGGTCTTTATTTGTATCAACATGATTATTATAGTTTGGATCACGATTCTATTGTTATATCTCCGGTCCCGTATCCTCATCATCCTCCGCCGTAATATGAACACGTGGAGCCACAAAATTGCCACGAAACACATTTGGTTGTCTATGCCGTGGAGGACTTACAATTCCATGCAGCTGATGCTGGCGAGCCGGTGGCTCCACATATTGGCCCCCGTTGGCTGCTACAATGCGTCCGGCCTCGTCGACATAGTCGCTGATTATCTGCCAAAGCGAATAGCGTTCCGCAGAACCACGAGCACGGGCCTGAAGATAGGCCGCAGTGGCAATCAGGGTAAAGTTGAGAACGCCCGCATTGAAAATGTGCAGCCAGCCATTGATTTGCAACTGACTTTCAGCCGCCTGGTGGAAGGTGTGGGGCGGCAAAGGCAGCGGTGTAGGTATAGAAGTAGCCGCACTATTTACCACCGGTAAAACAGGCCTTCCGTTCAGATCACGCTTCTGTGGCAGTTTCAGCGATTGCAAGGCCAAAGGAGGCGAAGCTGTAACTGGTTTTGGGTCCCTGGCACCTGAGGGGGTAAAGGTAAACCGGCAATGCAGCAGAAACTTGGAAACTCTGTAGGCCCATGGTACTTACCCTGCTGTTCGGCTGCCTCACGGGCGATACGTTGCTCGGCACGCTTAACCCAACCACGCACCGTGGACTCGGGTACGCCCAATTCACGGGATATGCCCGCCTTGGTCTCGCCATTTCGTATGCGCGCAATGGCCCGTTCTTTATCATCCATTGAGACTTGTACTCTGGGCCGCTTGCCACGTGGAACTCCAGTTCTTTCCATAGTCAAAGAATAAAGAAAACACCAAGGAAGTGCCAATTTTTTCGTACAGTTTGTAGGTTTTTAGGAGCTGTTGTCTCGTCGCTAGTTTTGATTTGACAGTCTGCGCTTTTTACGAGTTGGTCGCCAGCTGACATATAAATCGGCGTTGTCATCGCTTCGCGTTCGCCTCTATTTTTTCATTGCTTTCACAAGTCTTCATTTTCACTTTCCTTTTGCTCTGTTTGACAGTTCTCCAACAGGGTTTGCAACAGGGTTGTAATTTACACGCAAATGCTGGCCAGTTAATGGCAGACATGCCGATTCAAACTATTTTTTGATTTCAGGGTTTTTTTTATTTATTATTGGTTTTGTTTTTTTTTACATTTAATTCTGACGTACACTAATTTCATGTATATTTCTTTGTGGGGTATTTTCTGGAGCAACCCAACTCTAATCTTAAATGCTCACATTCAATCCGCTTAAACTCTTAATGACTTACGGTTGGAATTTACAATTTTCTTTGTTTTTCTGCGGGGGAAATTTCTACCTTAGTTTTTGTTTTTTTGCATTCATCTGGTTAATTTCTAGGTAAATCTATGTGCAAAAAATATACCCTATATTGTATATCGTACATTATATACAACGTATGTATGTATGTACTTATACATGACTTGGTTTTTGTTTGACAATTTGCCAATAATAATCATAATAATATAATGTTTTCCATATTAATAAAAACCACCAACAATTTGTTTGAATTCACGTTTTTACCTGTCTACCTTAATTAATATCTGGGTTTCTTTATGCTTTTGGTTTTAATTTTTTTTTCAACAATTATCACGTGACAATTTTATGTTTTAATTAATTTATTCAGGGCAGTATTTAGTTTTTTTTTTATTATTCGTGTCGTTTTTTAAACATTTATATGTGTTTGAGTTTTTGTTTATCGTACAATTATATGCATTAAGTATTCAATAGATGTCACGTCGAGTTCCGACGAGGAGAGAAGGGGAAGTAGTAGATTTCAATTGTGTGTGGAACTACTTACATACATATGTTTCTTATAGGTTGCGATTAAACACTAAATTGAGGGGAAGTAGACGACGAGTGGATAAGGAAAGGGTAAAGGCTAGTACACAGCTCGGAATAATGCAAGGAAATGGTAGGAAAAGTGATTCAAACCGAAGCGAAAATTCATGCACTAGAGTCGTCCCTTAAGAAATGCTGCAATTGATATCTGTAAATTGAACTAAAGTCAAACTAAACAAATCTCGAACTGTTTTAAAGACACAGCAAAATTAGAACATTTTTTTTTACAAAAAATTATTACAGAAAATTATATTCGAATGCAGATTTTAGAATCAAAACTGAAATCGGGTACTCTAACGATAGCTTTATTTTCGTTACGGTTATCAAATACGTACGCTGACCGTAATCGTTAAGTTGAGCTAAACAGATTCCGATAACGTTATCGTTCTTTGTCATGGCTTTAATCCCCTTCAGAAAGCATAATTTAGTTGTAAGAATAAAAAAAAAGTCTTTTAATAAAATATAGGTAGTCTCAAGGTTGGGGTAGGACCAGCAAAGCAATTTGGTAAATGTCGCACGAACCATAAGACAATGAGAGTTTCGAAACGAGTACATGTGAAGAGCTTATTGTGGAGACACTTGTGAGGTTGTATAAGGCTATTAATCATCTCTTTATCTAGAAATCCAGGCCGTTTTTTTAAAATAAAACTTACGATATACAGCATAAGACTAAATATTAGAATCAAATTTACATGGTACTACACAACGGGGGACACCAAAAGAATAAAAAAAAAACATATCTCAGGTAATTTACGCAAAAATAAACATTCCGCATAAATTAAGTCAAAGTCTGAAATCAAGAGGAGGAATAACTTGAAATATACTCATCGAAGTCAAATGTTCCCGCAATCTCACTTACTTTTACAATATGCAATTTTTTTCTCCATACATCAACAATCTGTACGATAGTTTTTAAACCCGGGCTTCATACAAAAGTTGATTCGAAGTGAATCATCGTTTCTTTTTTGTTATGAGTGGAGCTTTTGTAGAAAAATATTTTTGGCTGTCACTTCCCTGCAGTTCTACGCGCCTCAGTACTGAATTTATAAAAGCTGACTCAGACCTGAGTAGTAGAAATTGCTCCAATTCATGACTGATTACAGTACTACCCATGAGACTTACCCATGAGATTCACCCATGAATTCAGTGCTAAAATCCATAGCCAAAAGAAGCGAAGGTCATGAAGATGTAAGCCCTGTCTGTGCTAAATTCATGACTGAAAAGCATGTAATAGCAGCCATGATTTCAGTACCAGGCCTTCCAAATCAGTGCTCATTCAGTACTGAGCGGTACTGAAGGGCTACATCTAATGTAATTTGTTGAGGTTTTTTAATCCATTCATGCAAAATGTGATGGGAAAATTCAAATTTTCCCTATTCCATAAATCGTAGATTTCAAGACTAGACTTTGACTTGGTTTATGCGGAACGATTTTTCGTGTAAATGACCTAGTAATTGAGAAGTACTATGTATAATTGATTCTAAAATTTAGTCATATGCCTAATATACTGGTTTTAAGTCTTCTGTTTAGTGTAGAGCAGAGGTCGGCAAAAACACATTCACATTTTGACATTGCGAATAAGTGTGTACACACAAGAAAATCTGGTGGGTAAAATTTGCTACGCTGACAGTAACTTTTTCCAAATTTTTTATGCATGTGGTTTTGTTCTTGTTTGGTAACTGCTATTACAGTAACTTTACAATGCTTTTTCATTTCATAGTTGCCTCGTCTGCTCTGGGATGTGGATGGATGATGATGAGCTCAAGTAGATTGGCAACTTGTGACAGCTAAAACAGTATCCCACCCTACTATTCTACAGTTTAGTAACAGCTGTTAAATTACTAATTGAATGGTACAATTTTCTGTGAACATCGGGGTAAATATTACTAATTTTGTAGGTTAGCGCATTTCTTAAAGAGATTTTCGGTTGGATTTACTACAGCAATAGTTCTCTTTACGTAAAGGTTTACGAAAAAGTTACTGTAAAATTTGGTTAATTTTACCTACTTTGTGGGTTGACGCATTTCCAACCTGCCATACAAATATATCAGTTAAATTTACCAACAGATTTCTTTGTGTTTAGCCACTGACGTGATGTGCATTTTGCTCGGGAACATTGTTGGCGAAGCAGCGCAAGGACGCTCTTATACTGTCGGTGTGTCGACGTCGCTGCTACTGAGCACTTTTGTATGCCGAGTAAATAGCGACGCGCCGACCCTTGGTGTAGAGGCAGAAGTTTCGGCTCTGAGTGTATAGTAGCACAGAAGCTAAACACAATGTGTGTAGGATGTCTTGAAAATTTAGGAATATTTCCCAATAATAAAGCACAACCTACTGTCTTTTGGTCAATTAATACAGCGTACTTTACATTGAGTGTAACTTAAGGCTCAGAATAACTGTATTTTTATTATACTCTGTACCGAAGGTACATAGAGTATATTAAGTTTGTACAAAAGTATGTAACAGGGAGAAGGAATCGTTTCCGACCCTATGAAGTATATATATTCTTGATCAGCATTAACAGCCGAGTCCATATAGAAATGTCCGTCTGTCCGTCTGTCTGTCTGTCCGTCCGTATGAACGAAGAGATCTCAGAGATGGTAAGAGATAGAGGTTTGACATGTATGGGACATATATTTCTTATACTTGCAGGCAGATCAAGTTTATTTTCAATTTTTGCCACGGCCCCTCCCGCCCCCGCAATTTGGAAAAAACGTGTATCTTCCACAGTTTTGATGATAGATGGTTCGTACCTTCTAGAGATATCTAGTCAAAATTATTTATCGATTTGCTGAAGGAATGATAAAGATCGGATAAATGATACTCAAGTAATGAGCAAACAACGGCCAGTTAACACCTACCACCCCCCCCACCCATAACCACAGCAACATACCATAACCGTTCAATACAGGCAATCTTAGTAAGAGGGAGAGAGAGAAACTTAGTGAGCGCACCGCGTTGTGCGCTCTAATAGTTTCTCTCTCTCTCTCTCTCTCTCACTAAGATTGCTTCTCTTGAACTGAACGTTGTGATTATTGGTGGCGGGGGTGGGGGGTGTTAACTGGCCGTTTGACTCGTGAGCAAATGCGAGTGCAAGGGTACAGAGTATGTTATAGTCGTGCTTGACCGACTTTCTTTCTTGTTTAGTAATTGGCATTATATATTAAAATAAAAAAATTTAATGTTAACTAACTTTAAAACTTAAGAATTTAATATTTAAAAATTTTATAAAAAAAACCCTCTCGCAAAAAGAGCTATAGAAATAATTCCTTACTTCATTATCTCTCATGAAAAACAAGTTGCATAAAACTTAATTATTTAACAAGAAATTAATTTTCATCCGATAGATTTCGCCCACTGTACGATCCTAAAGACCTCAGTACTTGATTTGATTACTATTGGAATGCGGAAAATCTTCTTAAACCCAATTGTCTAATTTTTTTCTATAATAAATTCGATTTAAGTCGAAAACTGATACAATTATTCTGGAACGCCATGTGGAAAGCCGATGGATTATGACAAGGATTTCCACACAATGCCTAAGGCAGAGCAGACATGAATACACTCATTTGTCAAATAGCAACAACCTTAAAATATGGATGCAGAAAATCAGATTATGGCTGTGTGTGAGTGTGCCTATGCTTTACCACAATATTGACACACCTAACCGAAACAGTCCTAAATACCAAACGATTTGTGGAAAATGAGTGCTAGTTTAATATACAAATAAAAAGGTAAATTTTGTCATCGCATTATAGCCCTATGATTATATATTATATATATTTATTACACAATACCATTTGGGGGAAATAAAAAGAAGGTAAAAATCAATTTTGACCGCGAATGTTAGCACTTGAAAATAAAAAAATACTGAAAACCTACGAAAGTTAATGAAGGTTCGGATCGATGCGGACCCGTTATAAAACCTTTAAATAGTTATACTGCCTACTTTTAAAAATGCCTAAATTCAAGGATGTAGGCCTTCGTAACACTAACGCATATTTTAATAAACCAAAAGAACTTCAATAATTTCGATATGGAAATCAATGCATTCAATTGGGGAAGTTAAGAAGGCGATGTTATAGCTGGACGATTGTTGGTACGCCAAGCAAGGTCAGAAAAGTTATTTTTTCGCCGTGTGTGACTGGAAAATCATTGCAATCAGGCCTGTTCCAAATTGCCAACGTTTTCAAAAATTAAAAACGAAACGAAAACGAATGTTTTACATTTTCAGATTCCGAATTCAGAACGAATTGGTTAGGTTTTGACTTTTCGAACTTGGTTTCGAAACCGGTTTAATCAACAGTTGGCTGGGATGGCCATCGAACGTGATTGTGTATATCGAAAGCAACCAGAGTTGTCACCAACTCTATAATGTGAATCTTCAAAGCCCTTATTTACTCTTTAAATCCATTTTATTTCATCTAAAACAGTATTTTAATATTACATTTGAATATGCCATATCAAATACGGTTATAATATAGCTAAATAAAATAGAAACTGTGTTGTCCGAATAGTAAGTTCACATGAAGCAACAACCCTAGCAGTTATCGACTAAAGGTTGAAATCGACTAAAAAAAAGGGGAATTCAGAACGCTCGGTTTTGGTTTTCATGCAATATTTCATTAAAGCTTAAATAAAAATTATTTTAAAATATATTTCAATATCAAACAAACAAATAAAAGACGCAAATCGTTTCTAAGAATGTTTAGCATTATTATAATAATTAGTTAATAGTATTTAGCATTTATTTTAAAGTTACAGATATCAGTTACTTTAGTACAACTTTTGAAATCGACAAGTTTTGTTGATTTCGAACAGCAATCAGCTTGATTTGCGACAATTCCACTCGTTTTCGGAATTGGGAATAGGCCTGTATATTTTTAGCTAGCTACAGAGCTGACCAGGGGTAGTTAGAAAATTACTTAATACTCAATGGTCAATAAACATATTTGAAAAAATCTAAAAACCAAAAGTGAGTAAGAAATAGCATAAATATAAATCTCCTCGTATAATTTATTTTCTACATTGATAAAGGTTGGCAGGGCAGTTTCGAGACTTGAACAGAAAGATCGTTTACAGAATTCTTTAATTATTTGTAACTTCCAAATTCTTGCAATGTGTACTCCGGCTTGCTTCTTGCCTTAAGCTGTGTACTATCCTTATAGAAATACCTAAGCTAACATAGCTTCCAAAATTTCACCTCTTTTAGTAATCCTCCTCCAAATGATGCAAACCCGCCTGCTTGGGTCCGCCTCGGCACATACGCCTTAAGATGGCAAATAGCAGCGCAAACATCGTACACAATCCCAATGTGATCAGCGTCATCTTGCCATAAGGCAACTCGCTTAGATCTCGCCGTATGCAAATTTCGGGCGATTCATCGTGTAGCACCAACTGCTTGTATTCGCCCGCATGGTGCAGCAGGCCGAGCTGTTCCAGATTCCACTCAATGTGCCGCGTTAGTTGGGCCAGCGTCGAGGAGTGCGTCACATTGGGACAATTCGCCACTCCATTGCAGATCAGATGACGGGGTATGCAGACTTGCGTGTCGCCGGGACAACGGAAATCGCAGCCACCGTCCTGCAGTAGAGAAGCGGCCAGACTACCGTCGGGATTGCGCGGCAAATGGAACAGCTCGGTCCAGACCAGACGGAATATATTTCGGCCCGGCTGACCATCGCCTGTGTATTGTATAAGCACAGGCAGGGGTTCCTGATCAGCTCCGGAGGCACCCAGCTCGGCAGTGGTAAGAATGGGTAGATCTCGGGCCAAGGAAATATTCTCCGGGCAGACCACAAAACGAGGTTCCAGACGACCAGCCAGATATACTTCGATTTTGGCACTCTCACAGCTGCGTTCCGCAAAGCGCGCCTTCTCCAAATTCAACCAGAGATCCCGCTGGGCAGCCACCTTGAGTTCCCAAATGCATTTCTCGCGACGATAATGGTGCTCGGGAGGTGCCATGGGTCCGGCCACCATGGCCAGGGCTTTCTTAAAGGGAAACACCAGTTCACCATCCGGGGAGGGTCCCAAGGTAATGGGTCCACATAAGGGACCATGGGCAAACTCATATGTAGCCTCGAATAGAGGATTGGGATTCTTAAAGTACGAAGTAATGGCATGTTGACCCTGGACAATCATCTCTAGATTCATTTGATCTGCAGAGGAAATGACACGCACGGCTCTGGGAATGTTGTCGCAGAAGCAGGCCAAATTGTTCTGGAACTTATCTCGCTCTTCCCAGATGACAAGCTTGTCCACTCGCTCCTCGTGACAACGTGTGCAGGCGTTGCTATTGTAGGGCAGCTCTTTGAAGGATACAGCATTCACCTCGATGATGGCCCGAGCGTAGAGTCTGCGGTCGGTGACAAATTTATACTGACATCTGACGTCGCTACCTCCCGTCCGCTTAAAGATGAGCGAGTTGAGGGGCGAACGTAAGCGACCACCAGGATGCTTCCAGGCATACATCACCTCATCGCACAGAGTGTTTGGCACTGGATCGCCGAATCGTGTGTTGTTAAAGAAATCGTAGTGAGCCCAGTAGTACAGTGAGCTGCCGCTATAGCTGCCGGTTTTTGAATCAAATTGGACATAGAGACTGGGGCTCGTGCTGACAAAATCCACTTTTTCCATGGGACGCGAAAAGGTGTCGCAGAAAGTCTTAATGATTCGGGCAGGATCGGCATGATCCGAGTCGTAGATGGTCAGAGACTCACCGCAATCGCCCTCGTACTTCAGAATAGGCGACTCAATGCGGTTGATGCGAAAACTGCAAAGAAAAAGAGACGAACATTTAGTTGAGACTTGCAAGTAAAGTGAAGCTGGCTGTGTGCCAGCCTCCCCCAAATTTAATATAAATTGCGCCCAGGTGGTCCAGCTAAATCTCACTTTTCACTTACACACACCGCACACGTAGGTCTCGTTAGGAATATTTTTCAGGCCGACGCTATGTGAGCTGCATTTGCCACACAAATGGCAACAAATTACTGGGGAAAACCATTTGTGGCAGGCTTGGGGAAAAAATCACAAATTCGAAAAGTAAGCGAAATCTTAGTGACGAAAGCATATCAAGGCCTGTTTCCACTCTCGGCCGGACACTGCCTTTTTTTCTTTGTAAGCGTATTTTAATGAAATTTCCCGCAAAGATTTATGTGACATTTTAATTTAAAGCGTCGAGTTGAGCGCTTTCTTTGTCGCCCGTCCCCTTTTTGCGTGTTTGTGTCTGAACTTTTGTTCAAATGTCTCGCTTTGGTTGTGCATTTCGCATTGATTGGGAATGGGAGATATTTTATTGTGCTGCGGTTTTTGGCTAAGCGTTTGGTATATAAAGTACCAGGCAACTACTTTGCCAAACTTTTCTGTGAAAACTCTTGACATTTTGAGGGCACAATTGATGGTAAGTTTTAAAAGTAAATTTGAAAACAAATTTATATTCGATTCATATTTTAGACATTCTTATTGGGGGAAAAGTGGTAAACAAATCCACTGATACGTAAATGCAATCAATATTTTCCAACTTGAAACTAAAATGTAACTAAGAAAAATTCTTTTTAAGAATTTGAAGCAGGCAATTACAACAAGTGGCCCTAAAAGTTGCCGATGAAAGACAACTTCCAAGGGATTTCCAATTAAGAGCATGCTAACTGTAAGACAGGGTACAACAGGGTTACACAAGTTATTGTCATGGCGGTGCAGTCACTGAGGAATACGACATTTTATGGACTTCGTTAAGGGCAAGGAAGAACACTCAGAAAAAAATTCGTTCTAAATCTACCGAAATCAAACCGATTCGTTAACAAAATTAGAGTAATCCCGCTTTTTCTTGAACCGTGAACAGCCACACTTTGTGCTCGCAATATAAACGCTAACAAAAAAATTTGTTTTTTTATGGTTTCAAAAGTAAATTATTCTTTAAATTCTATATATTATTAGTTTTCCTTCTGATTGATTTCCTTTTTATACCCTTGAAAAGGGTATTATAATTTTGCCCAGACGTTTGCAACGCATAGAAATATTCATTTCCGACCCCATAAACTATATATATTCTTGATCAGGGCGACGAGCTGAGTCGATTGAGCTTTGTCCGTCCGTCTGTCTGTCCGTCTGTCTGTCCGTCTCTTTTTACCCAAACTAATCTCTCAGTTTTAAAGCTATCGAGCTGAAATTTTGCACAGAGTCTTCATTTTACTGCACGCTGTTAATATGTCGGAACCGACCGGATCGGATGACTATATCTTATAGCTGCCATAGGAACCATCGGTCAAAAAATGGGTCTTAGTGAGAAAAACTTTTTTGTTCTTAATGTTAGCGTCATAAAACGGCCATAATTAATATTACATGCTTTCAAACAGATTTGCAAACTTTGGTCAAAATCGGATGACTAGAACATATAGCTGCCATGGGACCGATCGGTCGGAAAATGGGTCTTAGTGAAAAAAACTTTTTTGTTTTCAATGCTAGCGTCATAAAACTCGGCCATAATTAATATTACATGCTTTCAAACAGATTTGCAAATTTTGGTCAAAATCGGATGACTAGAACATATAGCTGCCATAGGACCGATCGGTCGGAAAATGGGTCTTAGTGAAAAAAACTTTTTTGTTTTCAATGCTAGCGTCATAAAACTCGGCCATAATAAATATTACATGCTTTCAAACAGATTTGCAAATTTTGGTCAAAATCGGATGACTAGAACATATAGCTGCCATAGGACCGATCGGTCGGAAAATGGATCTTAGTGAAAAAAACTTTTTTGTTTTCAAGTAAATCGTTCTTAAAGTCGGTGATTCTTAATTTTAAACGCTTTCAAACAGATTTGAAAAAGTTGATCGACATCGGGTGACTATACCTTATGGTTGCCATAGGACCGATCGGTCGGAAACTGAGTCTAAGTGAGAAAAAACTTTTTTGTTTTAAATTTTATCTTTCTTAAACTCCGCGATTGTTAATTTGATATGTTTTCAAAAAGATTCGCGAAATTTGGTCGAAATCAGATGTTTATCTGTCGAAAAATGGGCTTTAGTTAAAAAATTTTTTGATTTTTATGTAAGCGTTCTTAAACTCTGGCATTTCAAAAACAGCATTTGCAAGGGTATAAAAACTTCGGCACAGACGAAGTTAACTTGGCCTTCTCGTTTTTTTCTTAGTGTGTGTAAAATTTCAGCTCGATAGTTTCCAAACTGAGGGACTAGTTCGTGTAGAAACAGACAGACGGACAGGCAGATGGACGGACAAAGCTCAATCGACTCGTCTTGTCATGCTGATCAAGAATATATATACTTTATGTGGTCGAAGATGATTCCTTCTATTCGTTGCAAACTCCTGGGCAAAATTTCACTTTTCAAGTGTAAAAAAAGAAAAAGTTTTTACCATTGATTTTAGAGTAAAATCGCCATTAAAGTGAGTGTTGCATTTTCTTAAAATTCTAGTTTTCTGGAGCTAGTTTTCTTAATAATATGGCAATAATAGCCACTGTTTTTAGAAAAATGTGTTGAATATCAATAATTTTTCTCCAAAAAAAAAGGCAAATGCAAAAATAAAATTGCAAAATAGCTAAAAAAAATTCTAACTTTATCGAAAATTATCGAAAAGCAACTATGTTAGTCAGAAAGAAAGACGTAAAAACGATGGGAACGCTATCAAACAACGGATCTGAGAAGCGAAAAGAGAGCGCACTGAGAGCACCGCAAACGGAATTACAGTTCCTTTTGCGCAGAAGACATCGCCTATGTGTGCGTGTAGCCACTAATACAAAGTTAATTTAGCTAGAGTTTTTTTGAAGCAAGCTCGGCGCCGAGCGGCGGCCAACTTTGGTTGGGCCATCAATAATTTGATTTGCCAAATTGGAAGATTGGCAAAAGAAGGTTAGTAGACGACATAGCCCCACAGGTCAAAAAATTGAAGGAATCTAACTTTGGCTCCACCGACAACAATTTTTTTATTGCTCAGAACCAGCGGTGGGCACTCTTTTGTTCTGAGTTTTTTTTCGGAAGCTGGAGTCGCTCAGAAGCATAAGAAATTGCCTCGCTTGCAAGCAACAACATCAAGTGCAATGGCCTCGATTCAAGTTAAAAGAACCAAATCCATTCGTTCCGGCGCCAGACCGTGTGCGCGACGAAACTCGCTGATAAGGGTGGTTTCCTCTGTTGTTGTTGGATTGCTCCCAAACTCAAATTTCGGGCCCACCGCTGCTATGCTGACAATTTTGGACTAAGATTATTCCTGTTCGACTGCTGAAGACATTATTCTACCTCCTCTACACTTAGAACTTGGATACATGAAGCAATTTATGAAACGACTAAATAGAGAGGGCGAACCATTTCTTCATCTGCGAGCAGCTTTTCCAAAAATAAGCGATGCTGAACTTAACGAAGGTATAATATAAAAAATGCTATATTAACCATAAAATGATTTGTTAAACATTTTAAAAACTACAATTTTCAGGCATTTTCATTGGCCCTCAAATTCGAAAACTTATGCGAGACGATTCATTTGATGCAAATGTGAGTGAAATAGAAAATAGGATAGGATAGGATTTCATTCAAGTCTCTATGTCAAAATTTTTTAGGAAACTATACAAGAAGTTTACAAGAAGGTGGTTAAAGAATTTACAGAGGTTTATGCTGAAATGGGATGTAGAATGTCCATAAAAGTACATTTTTTACATTCCCACTTTTTCCCAAATAACCTAGGTCAATTTAGTGACGAACAAGGCGCACGGTTTCATCAAGAAATTGCTGTAATAATGGAAAAACGATTTAGTAACAAAGATCCAGTTAGAATGCTGTCCACCTATTGCAGGTCTGTAATGCGAGAGAGTGATGATATCACACTAAAACGTAAAAGGTCATCAGAACATATCCAATGCAGCCAAGCTGAAAGCCACTTAGTCCACCAATAAAAGCGTAACAAAAATCTGGAATTTTCCTATTTTATTGAGCGCATCTATTTATTTTTGTATTGTCCATTACTAGAAGGGGTTAATGTAGACTGCGGCTTGGCTCTAATCCATAACAAACTTGATATTTCTGCGCATATAGGTACAAGGAGACTAAATAGGTATTGCCTTGTACTTCACCTTTGGAGTACATGTCACTAATGTGTCCCATAAATGGTTGTATATGGCAGGAGTGGCAAAATCTTAAATGAAACTTGATTTTGAACGTTAAATGGATTCTCCATCAAAATTTGGTCGCTTTGGCACTTATCATATCTGAGTTCCGCCAATATACATAGGTCGTTTGGTACAGGGTATACGCATTGAAAATAGAACTTCAATAAAAAAGCGATTTGGCTATGATATGCGGAATTTGAAATCATATGCTTGGAACATACGGTGAATAATAAAATAAATAAGAAAGTCGGTCCAGCCCGACTAAAATATTTTCATCCAGTTTCTATAAGGTAACAGCACTCGATCAGGATTAATCTTAGACCAAAATTGTCAAACAAATATGTAAACATTCATGTGATTATATAAAAAACCATATTTAAATTTCCCACCAAACTTTAGCAAAGTATACTTTTCGGGGCATTAATGTTAAATCAATCGATTTTCTGTTAACACACTTAAAAAATATACTAGATTGTCGAATTGCTGGCTTAGATATCCGCGAATAACTTCGTCATCAGGTAACCAAAATTATCGAGAGAACATTTGTTCAACGGAGAATTAAATGGGCTCTTAAAATAAACTTTAAGGAAACATCGCATAGTATAAAATAGTTAAACCAGTGGTGGCCAAAGTAGGAATTTATAAAAAAAAGTTGAAAATACCAGATCTGTAACCCGCGTTTGTCAGTCATTGCGTTAAATCTCTGAAACCATTGAATATAATATACGAGAAGGCCAAGCTAACTTCGTCTGTGCCGAAGTTTTTATACCCTTGCAAATGCTCTTTTTGAAATGTCAGAATTTGAGAACGCTTATATAAAAATCTAAAAAATTGTTAACTAAAATCCATTTTCCGACAGATAAACATCTGATCTTTTTGAAAACATATCAAATTAACAGTCGCGGAGTTGAAGAAAGGTAAAATTTAAAACTGAAAAGTTTTTCTCACTAAGACACATTTTCCGACCGATCGGTCCTATGGCAACCATAAGATATAGTCACCCGATGTCGATCAACTTTTTCAAATTAGTTTGAAAGCGTTTAATATTAAGAATCACCGACTTTAAGAACGATTTGCTTGAAAACAAAAAAGTTTTTTTCAATAGGACCCATTTTCCGACCGATCGGTCCTATGGCAGCTATATGTTATAGTCATCCGATTTTGACCAAAATTTGCAAATCTGTTTGAAAACATATAATATTAATTATGGCCGAGTTTTATGACGCTAGCATTGAAAACAAAAAAGTTTTTCATACTAAGACCCATTTTCCGACCGATGGTTCCTATGACAGCTATAAGCTATGGTCATCAGATTTTGACCCAAATTTGCAAATTTGTTTGATAGCATATAATATTAATAATGGCCGAGTTTAAGGCCGCTAACATTGAAAACAAAAAAGTTTTTCTCACTAAGACCCATTTTTTGACCGATGGTTCCTATGGCAGCTATAAGATATAGTCATCCGATCCGGTCGGTTCCGACATATTAGCAGCGTGCAGTAAAAAGACGACTATGTGCAAAATTTCAGCTCGATAGCTTTAAAACTGAGAGACTAGTTTGCGTAGAAACAGACGGACAGACAGACAGACGGACAGACAGACAGACAGACGGACAGACAGACAGACGGACGGACAAAGCTCAATCGACTCAGCTCGTCGCCCTGATCAAGAATATATATAGTTTATGGGGTCGGAAATGAATATTTCTATGCGTTGCAAACTTCTGGGCAAAATTATAATACCCTTTGCAAGGGTATAATAAGAATCTTCTTGTCGCTATCAGAATTAGCAAAGTTACATACAATCAGATGGTTCATTCGCGAGTTATTTCAAGTTAAGTAAGCAAAATGAGCAATTAACGGTTTTTGGGCCATAACTTCAGATCCCCGAGGAAAACCAAGTATGAGGAATTGCTAAACGCGACCTGCTCCACAGCGTACACTATGTCAATACCCAGGTTATTTCGCACTGTAGCACTGTGTAATTTCGTTGTACAAATTTGTATTTGATGAATGTTTCGTATGAGTAGTTTTTTTTAAAACTTTAGGGCTCTGTTGCGCTCATTTAAAATTAAAATAAAAGTTTTGGATTTTATACAATTATCCATCATACAACAAATATTAGCTTTGGGAATGCTGAGACCCATTGTTTTTTTCAATTTGCCGTTTTGATGTCCGACCCAATGTACAGATATGTGGCAGTGGAACAAGGCTATAACATGTTTGACATTGCCGATTATGAGTAAAAATTATCCGAATGAGGCATCGCAGGCATCGTAATTGGTATAATACAAAATAATCATTTCCTTTCTGAAAGTATCTACATTCTGAACAAAAATTGATATTTTAAATAAAACTAAAGCGTGGGAGCATTCGCTAATCGGGAATTCTGGGAATTCCGGCGGAATTATACGAGGATAATACTTCGAAGAAAACAACAACCACAAAAATACAAAGAGAAACCCGATTATTGCCTGGTGATGTGTGGTTGTGTGTGTTTATGGGTGTCTGATGCATACGAGATAAAGACCGCTCATATTGTGCGTTCGATTTTGCACGAGGCATACTAGAACAAGAAAGAAAGTCGGTCAAGCCCGACTATAACATACTCTGTACCCTTAAAGTCGCAGCTCGCATTTGCTCACGAGTTAAACGCGCTCATCTCTAAGTTTCACTCTCTCTCTCTCTCTCTCTCTCACTAAGATTGCCGTTCAATAGAATGCTGTGGTGATGGGTGGGGGGGTGGTTGGTTTTTACTGGCCGTTTTTTGCTCATAACTTGAGTATCGTTCATCCGATCTTTATCATTCCTTCAGCAAATCGATAAGTAATTTTGTTTACAAGGTTTCTCTAGAAGGTACGAATGATCTATCTTTAAAACTGTAGGAGATATGACGATTTTTTCCCAAATTGCGGGGGCGGGAGGGGGCGTGGCAAAAATTGAAAATAAACTTGATCTGCCTGCAAGTATAAGAAATATATGCCTCATACATGTCAAACCTCTATCTCTTACCATCTCTGAGATCTCTTCGTTCATACGGACAGACAGACGGACGGACGGACAGACGGACATGGCTATATCGACTCGGCTGTTGATGCTGATCAAGAATATATATACTTTATAGGGTCGGAAACGATTCCATCTCCCTGTTACATACTTTTGCACAAACTTAATATACTCTATGTACCTTCGGTACAGAGTATAAAAAGAGATGGATATGGTTGGTGAACACTGCAAATTCCCAGTCGTATTTTGCAGCATGTGTTTACCAAAATAGGTACATTTGATGGCATGAAATTTGACGAAAAAATTACTACGTTATTTTTTTTTGGCATGAAAAAAGTCCATTTTTCATCATTACAAACTCACACGTTGTTTTCTCAGCTATTCGTAAGGCTCAGAGTCAGGATATCGTGAAACGGTTCAAACTATCTCTAGTGGATATCGAACACGAAGTAGAAAGACGAAGTTTGCCCCGATCGCTTTCTGAACGTTGACCAAACGAGAGAGAGAATTCGAATAAAATTATGAACTCAGTTCGATTTCGGCTTTTGCGGAAAAATATATGTTTTGACCGTGAATATTAATAATAATTTTAAAATTACAAATGCGCAATATAATCTTGGTGAGTATCGAATTTAATTACATCTAGGGATTTTATAGCATTTATGTATTATTATTATATGCAATGCTTTTGACAAGGAATGATTTAGAATTATATTTATTTTGTTTTTACCTTAACACAAGATTATATTGTACACCTATAACTGGTCCGACAATCTGAATGAATTTACAGAGTGGATTATGTATGACGCTGGGATAACTGTCTATCAATGGCTGCGTTCAATAGATAATTATCAAAGGAAATAAAGTTTGCATACTTTAAAGGGCATTAATCACAATAAATTTGGTGTGTATAAACGTAGTATGGGATGCTTTGGTCTGTGCTATGTGTGAGTGCCTATGCGCGCTGCTATCGCTATGCGCAAAACAACAACGAATGCATTGTATTCCTACGATGCCATGATTATTACTCTGCATCGTGTAAAAAATAGCACAGATAGAAAAGTAAAAAGTACTCGCAGAACGATTATTTTTACTCGTAATCGTACGATTCCGGAATCACTCGTGCAGGTCAGTAGTTCACAGACACCCCTTTAAAGACTTTAAAGCAATAGATTCAAACTACCATATATATTTGGAATAAAAAGAAAACTACAAAAATGCTCCTCCTTTTTCTAGCTTCTTCCGGTTATTTCCATTGCACGGCTGTCAAAATGTCTATCTTTCCAAATAAATGCAGGACTTATTAATTCTAAGCAGAGTTATAAACAAAACTAAATTCGCTGCTACAACGCTTCCGGCAGCGGCGTTTACTTGTGCTCACATACATACATTTACCAAGTCCGGATTGACCGGTTTTCTTACTTGTTTACGTATCTGTTTTGTAATTGATCATAACTAACTATGTAACAACTTATGCATTCTACACCAAAAAACTGATTGGCCATGCAGTATTGTTTCAAGGACATCCCGGTTCTACCATCAATATTCTTTTATTTAAGAAAACAATGTACTGTAAACTCTTACAAAAGTGGAGAATGACCACAATAAGCCCAGCCGAAGGTATCATATAATCTATATTTTTCTAAATATTCGCAAAAAGCTTTCACCTCATACATAATCCTTTATGCCACGGCCTGCAATTACATTTACCCTGTCAAAAAATATGACATAATACAACATTTTATTAACCCAACCCGACATAAAACGAGAAGGCCACGCTAACTTCGTCTGTGCCGAAGTTTTTATACCCTTGCAAAAGCTGTTTTTGAAATGACAGAGTTTAAGAACGCTTGGATAAAAATCAAAAACTTTTTTTAACTTAAATCGATTTTCCGTCAGATGAACATTTGATTTCGACCAAATTTCGCGAATCTTTTTGAAAACATATCAAATTAACAATCGCCAAGTTTAAGAACGATAAAATTGAAAACAAAAAAGTTTTTCTCACTAAGACTCATTTTCCGACCGATAAGTCCTATGGCAGCCTGCAGATATAGTCATCTGATTTCGACCAAATTTTTCAAATTAGTTTGAAAGCGTTTAGTGTTAATAATCACCGACCTTAAGAACGATTTACTTGAAAACAAATATTTTTTTTCAGTAAGACCCATTTTCCGACCGATCGGTCCTATGGCAGCTATAAGATATAGTCTTCCGATTTTGATAAAAGTTTGCGAATCTGTTTGAAAGCATATAATATTAATAAGGGACGAGTTTGAGGACGCTAACATAGAAACCAAAAAAGTTTTTCTCAGTAAGACCCATTTTCCGACCGATCGGTCCTATGGCAGCTATAAGATATAGTCATCCGATTTTGACCAAAGTTTGCAAATCTGTTTGAAAGCTTTTAATATTAATAATGACCGTGTTTGGGAACGCTAACAATAAGAACAAAAAAGTTTTTCTCACTATAACCCATTTTTTTACCGATGGTTCCTATGGCAGCTATAAGATATAGTCATCCGATCCGGTCGGTTCCGACATATTATCAGCGTGCAGTAAAAAGAAGACTCTGTGCAAAATTTCAGCTCGATAGCTTTAAAACTGAGAGACTAGTTTGCGTAGAAACAGACGGACAGACGGACAGACAGACGGACAGACAGACGGACAGACAGACGGACAGACAGACAGACAGACAGACGGACGGACAAAGCTCAATCGACTCAGCTCGTCGCCCTGATCAAGAATATATATAGTTTATGGGGTCGGAAATTAATATTTCTATGCGTTGCAAACTTCTGGGCAAAATTATAATACCCTTTGCAAGGGTATAAAAAAAACCAAGAAAAAGTTGGCAAAAATAAAAAAACCAAATCACCATCATCAGCATCCAGTTCAGACACGCCCACAATTTCATTTGGTTTCCTCTTGTTTTTTACTACTATTCATAATAGAGCAGAGTTACTATTTTGCTCCCTCCCCTTTCTCTAACGCCCCCCATTACGTGCCCATGGCGTTATTCACGTACGCGATGTCGAAAAGTAAGCCTGACGCTTTGCGGCATGTCCTCATAATCCGTTTGTAGCCTAGTTCTAGTTATGCTGACTCAGTGGGGGAGTCTATTCAGGGAAAAAACCAAAATATATGCAATGCATAGGGCTATGTCTGCCCACCGCCCATCCGCTCTCTCATTTTTTTGTGTTTTTGTCAGCTGTGTGGTGTGTGTGTTAGCTGGGTTATGTGCATATGGGAGTCGATTGGTGTCGTGCCCAAAAGCCCAGAGCGTCAGTTTATGTGGCCATAAGGCTTATAAATAGCCCAAGTAGTCTGTAGGCATGTCTTGTGTGCATTTTGAGCGGATTTGTTTGTGTGGCTATTTATGGGTTATAGCCAAAAAGGGAAAGCGGTTTAAGACGCTACAATAGATTTTAGTAGGATATTTGAAAAGAGCTTGATGAGTACCTTTGAATTATTGGTTAGTCCCCGGGAAATACTATAAAAAAAAGGGTAGTAAAAGCCATCCAATAGCTAGCAGGAGCTCTGACATGTTACTTAAATGAGCAACTTTGTTAGAAACAATGTCGACAGCGTCTAGACGCCCACGACAGGCAGAGCCCAACCAAGGAGAAGGTCTACTCACACATGTGAGGGTGAGGGCGAGGTTAGGTAAAAGCAAACAGACAGCTTGGAATTGTTGTTGCTGTTGTTGGTGGGCGTTGCAACAACTTGAGTGAAGTTGGCAGCAAAGACAAAAACTTCCTCACCGAAAAGCGTACGAAAATATTGTAGCTGTGTGCCATTGCATTTTTCGTCTACTGTAAACTTTTATGGTACTTCTTTGGTACGTTCTATCAGTCCGTCTATCTGTGCTGTGTTCCTCGCCTTCACCCATTTCCCGTGCTGCTGCTGGTGCATTTTGTGCACTGTAATCACGCAATCATGTTGCCCACTTCTGAACTCTTAATGGCAATCGGTGTAAACGTGCGCACAAGTTTTCCTTGGGTTTACTTGGGGCCTCGCCTCGTTTTGTAGGTGGACATAAATATTTATCTTTTGGCAAAAACTTGTTTGATATTTTACTCCCCACCATTCATCCCGCTCTCTTTCTCTCTCTTTCTGACTGTTTGTGATATTTGCCCTGTACATGGTTTTCTTTTGCAGTTTTTGGCCAAAACTTGGCAAATGTTTTGGTACATTTCATGCATAAATTATCGTGTTTGAAACATTTGATGGGCGGAAAGTGTTAGATTTGACCAAAATTTGGGACTTTACATGTTTTAAAGCTGGGCTTTATTTAAGCTTACATTTATTTCAGACTGAAAAAGGTAAGGGTTGAGGGTTGGGTTTTACATTTAAGCCGTGCACAGAGGTAAAAATCCTGTTCAGAAAATGGAAAATAAGTTGCCTTCAAGTTAAAATAAGAACCAGATGTTGTCAACATTTTTGTTCACAAATTTTCCAAATGTTCTTGGAATGGGTAAAGCTGTATCCAATCGGATAATATTTGCTTTATACAAACTCCAAAGCCGGGTCTCGGAAGAGAGAGTTTAACTTTTTGATCTCTCTTTTTTTTCAACTCAACTTTTTATCAGCTCAAACACCACACAGAAAAGTATAAGTAGCCCTGCAGATGTGATAAAAAAGTGCGCAACAGCTCAAGATGCTAACGCGCCATTCCATACGTTGTTCGTTAAGTGCAGTAGGGTACCGGAATTTATTCCCATTCAAGCCCGAAATCATAATTTCTGTGATTTTCTGAAAGACTTAAATAAAACAAGTGGGTCGTTAAAATTGTTGTGCAGTAAAGTCTCTGATCCTGTGGAATACGGGCGGAGGAACAGCAGCAATAATAGCGCTTGTAAAAAAATAATTGCCGCCTCCCTCCCTTCCCTTCCAATCCAAAGAGGTATGTCCCGTTCCCTATTCCTCCGAAGCCCTTAAATGTGAGGAATCCGCTTATATCCAAAATCAATGAAATTTTTTTCTCAGTTGAGTTTAAAAGATCGGAACAATATCAACTCAAATGAAGTTCTTAAAAACGGAACATTCAGGCATGTTCTCAGTTCCACTTCCACGGCATCTTTTCAACAGTGGAAATGATTCATGTTCTCGCAATTCCAAAACGAAAAAGTTTTTCGGAAGCGTAATTACTTTAAGTATATAAGTCATTTTGAATAAATCAAGTTGTTATTTTAGCATTTTGAAATACAGATTTACATTTCTTCAGACTTATGTCGTTTTGATTTACCGTTATATCTTTGTAGCCACTTGTCCGATTGGAGTATAATTTTGACACAACATAGAATTGATAGCGAGGTATTAAATACCATTGGTATTAAAATCTCACTTTTGACATAACTCGAGTTGTGCTGTTACTCCTTATTGCCACAGATATCATATTTAATGACTTAAAATGAAAAATTCAAACATTTTTTAGACTTATTCAGCGTACAGAAAACGAGCGTTTCTTCATCGCCATCGAAGTCTGAATCTATATATTCCGCCTGGGTAATGCTTGGTTGATTTTTCGGAATTTATGGAGATTTTAGGCTGCATTGGCTTTGTGGGCTGCATTTGCCTCCCTTTCAAACACAGACTTCATATTTATGGATCGGAAGAGTCCATTCCACTATGAAAAACATCGGACATGTTGTTCAGTCTGCTATTCTGTGATCATTTATCGTCCTTGAATTACTTGTATCGTGCTTCTGAAGCATTTTCTTCTAGACATCTTACTTAATATCCCTGGTATCCAATGTCACCGACGGTCCACAAAATATTATTTAATGTTAAATAACGAACTCCTTCTGAGTCTCAAAAGCGATTTAAATCACATAAAAATTGTATAAAATAAATGGTCTACCCATTTTAGAAGGAGATAGACTTGTACTTGTATGCTTTTCTTCGAGGAATATCGTCATCTTCTCAGAAAGCCACTATGAGTATTGATCTTTATATCGGGACAACATACGTTAGCATTTGGCAAATATCGCTTTATATGTACACTCAGGGAAAAATGGTTTAGTAAAAACTATAACAATCATATTTGATTTTAGTATGCAATTTTTGTATTAAAATTTGCACTTAATATGCACTTTGATTACATTAGAATCATATTTAATCACCTAATTTTCTTTGCGCCATTTATATGAACTATTTGGGGAATTCGAGCTTGAGAATTACAAGTGGTCTGATGTTCTTAGGCAGATGGTTGATTCAATTCAATACAAGTAGTATCTTAGAAGGCGCAATAGCGCAACCGGTAGAGAGGACGTTCCAATTGTGTTCAGACCAAGGGTCCCGAGTTCGAATCCCCGCAGAGTAAGTAAACATTTTTAAATAGAACTTAATATAATTCAATGTTTTTCAGAGTCCAACAGGTGGTGGCTTCAATGGGGATTCCTACTCTTGATTCAGAAATTGGATTACAAAATGGATTAAAAATTTTATTTTAAAATAAAAAAATTTTGTTGATATTTTCATATTTAAAATAAAGTGTACGCACTTTATATTTACGAATTCCATATTTAACGCTGAATCAATGGTGAAAATGTTAAAGTCAAAATGTAAACATTGAAATTTCAGAGCATTTTTCACTCAGTGTATGTATATGCTCCTACGACGGGTGAAGGCAGAAAATTCAGAGAGAGCAAAATGCAAACCGACTGTATAAGGACTTATGTACAAAAAAGCAACAGCAATACTTCCGAAGTCAAGAAATAGAAATCACGAACATCAAAGACAAGCAAATCATTCTGGACTATGATTAGAAAACTCAACGGTACTGAGGCATACAAGCCGATAAAAGCTAAAAATGAACTGCTCGCGCTGCATTTTGAAAAACTTTTATCTGTCGACCAAAATGAGATACAGTTTCAGTTTGGACTGCCGTACAAAGAACACCGTCTGTTGGATATGGACATCAAAGTGGCGGAGGTGGAGGCAGCTATAAAAATGGCTAAAGTTAATAAAGCTCCTGGCGAGGATCGCATACCAGCAGAGTTTTTCAAGCATGGAACCCCAGCGTTCGTTAAAGAGCTTATACGCACCTTTAATGCCATCTATGATTCCGCTGATATACCAGATAGCTTCAAAAAGACCGAAATATTTCCCATTCACAAAAAAGGTACACAAACAGAGGCGAGCAACTATAGGGGCATATCTTTCCTCAATTCGACCATGAAGTTGTTTGCATCGACGCTTCTCATGCAATTGGAAAATTGGGTCATGGAACAAAATCTTTTGAGCGAGAACCAGTTTGGGTTCAGAAAGGATTTTTCAACAGTCGATTCCATCTTTATATTGTCCTCAATCGTTTCAACCCATCTTAAAGAGAAAAATAAACTTTACGTAAGCTTTATCGATTTCAAGGCGGCTTTTGACACAATCGACAGAAGGAGCCTTATTTACAAACTCAGCAGTATGGGCCTATCGACGAAGTTCCTGAGAGTCAAACAGAAAATGTATGAGGAAAATATGGCAGCTGGTTCACAACTGTCAGACTGGTTCCAAAGTAACACAGGAGTAAAGCAGGGCTGCTTGCTAAGCCTGCTGCTATTCTCTCTCTACATAAACGATATTGCTGAAGCATTACCAGCAGGAATTTCATTTGGCAACATGCATATAAATACGATACTATACGCGGATGGAATAAACTAATGAACAACATAAATGTACTACCGAGCGTCAAATATAAGATGCATGAAGCAACCGCTCGCTCCGTACTATGCTACGCATCACAGGTATGGGGAATTCTCCGATATGAAGATGTTGAGAAGTTGTTGCGTTTTTATACTCTGTACCGAGGGTACATAGAGTATATTAAGTTTGTGCAAAAGTATGTAGCAGGGAGAAGTAATCGTTTCCGACCCTATAAATTATATATATACTTGATCAGCATTAACAGCCGAGTTGATATAGCCATGGTCAGTTTATCCATATGTCCGTCTGTCCGTCCGTCCGTCTGTCTGTCTGTCCGTCTGTCCGTCCGTCCGTATGAACGAAGAGATCTCAGAGATGGTAAGAGATAGAGGTGTGACATGTATGGGACATATATTTCTTATACTTGCAGGCAGATCAAGTTTATTTTCAATTTTTGATACGCACCCTCCCGCCCCCACAGTTTTGATGATAGATGGTTCGTACCTTCTAGAGATATCTAGTAATCAAAATTATTTATCGATTTGCTGAAGGAATGATACAGATCGGATGAACGATACTCAAGTTATGAGCAAACAAGGGCCAGTTAACACCTCCCAGTATAAGGGTACAGAGTAAGTTATAGTCGGGCTTGACCGACTTTCTTTCTTGATTTATCAAGAAAATATTCCAGCTGCCACGAAACACTCCAAACTATGCAATACACAATGAGACTGGATTACCCGAGCTATACAGCTACACCTTGGGCACGCATTTTGCATACATGAGGCCGGTGATGGAAAAACCAGCAACAAGACTGGTGAATAAAACGGCGAGGCTGCTATTAGCAAATGAAGCTCAATGCTTTAGTGAATGGCGACTTCTAGCTGCTGAGTATAACGTCCCACTAGATCTCCAAAACCATCGTTCATGGACGGCGGCACACAAGAATATATTGGAGCGAATGGCTGAAGGCACTCGAGAAAAATGTTTTGAACAGGCCCAGAGAAGCATAAGCATGGGGTTGTAAAAACAACTTAATTTCTCTCTATGCGAAAGAAACTATTTTAATGACCGCTATAAACTAAAAGTAATCTCCCAAATATTCCGCGCGATGTGATTTGATGGCACTGAACTTCAAGGCATATCGAGCTGGTATCCTAAATGAATGCACGCTTTGCAATATGCACGAAAAAGAGGACGCATTCCATTTCTTGTCTTCTTCGCTTAACACAGCAGAAATAATTGATATTTTGAATGGGCGGTGTTGGACCACACTGGCTAGTTTTCGAAGCGTTAAGATATAGACAGCAAATTACAACAGAACTCTTGTACAACTAAATAAATATCAAAAAATTCAACCAAATTAAAATAATACCTTAAGATGTACATATGTCTGACGGCAAACTATGGCCAATGTCAGAAACAAATAACATAAACTACTACTACTATGTAAAGTAAAACTTGCAATTGTTTTTCAATTTTCGATTTGGTAGATGCAGAATCATTTCATCAAACCTCAAGCAGGGTTGTATGGCAAAACTCATATGGCACTAAAAAAGATACAATTTTTCGAAAGGGGGCAAAAACGGGCAGAAGTCATTAATTACACATTAATTCATACACTTTTGTGAACAACTTGTCGTTTGTAGTTGCGTGCAGCAGTACGCAACAAAAAAGTTATGCTCCACGAGACACGATTATACTTGTTAGATTTTTGCTATAAAAATACACCACCAACAATTGAACAGACTCAACAAAAAACACGATACCTGCAAATTGAAATATAATAATATAACATTTTCCATATTTCAAATTTATTCTTTCTATAATGGATAAGCCACAGCCCAAGTGCAAAGTCTATCAATATTTGCCACCGATTTTCGATGAGTCAGGACTGCTCTTAATCAGTTGACTTTGACTGCGCGGCGAAATTTAACCGACGGCTTTAAAATACAGTACGTCTCTGCTCTAATTGCCGGCCCTTGTATAAGCGCATGCAAAAGTGTATTCATTTTCATGAACTATATCTGGAAAAGCAAGGACAACCCTCGTTATCTTAACACTAGCAAAACCTTAATTATATTTTTCCAACTTTATGCCCACCTGATTTTCCCGGTGACTTTTATAATATTAAATAACCTCGGCTTGACGACTCCCTTACCCCGTTTTGTTATTCCTGGACAAACCCTATTTAATACTCACCTGGGGAAATAGAGTCGCACAATTTCGCCAACATGTCCTTTAATGTGATAGCTGCAGGACGTGTTTGGTGGATACCAGTGGGCAATGCTCAAGAAGATTCCCTCACTGGCGCTGCTATCCTTTAGCGAATCTGAGCTCAGCAGCCAGTCACAGACGCCATGCTTGATGCCAGCCGTTTCCACATGGCCTGGCCAATTGCCAACATTGAAATGGAAACCAGTATTGAGCAATGGACCCGCCGGCGATGTAACAAACTCCACATACATGTATTGTGAGGTGCCTGCAAGAGGTTGGCAGATTGGCATCGATTCCTCAGCGCCAGCGGCAACTCTGACCAGAGCGCCCTTTGTACTCACCAATAATGCTGAATGGAAATTTGCCCAGGCCGCAGAATTTGCCTATGAGCGGTGAATGTTCATCGCGCCCGTCATAGACGGCTAGCCAGTCGTAGGGGCAATGCTCGTTCCCCGAACCAATTGGTCGAATGGGGCAGGTCATCACATTCTCGCATCTGGATAAAAAGTTAACAAAAATTGAAACAAAGTGAAAACTCGGTATAAGAGAATTGGTTACATCCCTTGATTCATTTAAGGACGCGCAAAAAGGCAAATTAAATTTATCCAGCGACATCAACTCAATCAAATAAAAAAAAAACAGAACATCCCAAACAATTAAAGAGAGCAAAAACGGAATGTAAGGTAAAAAAAAAAATTGGAGTTGAAAGGCTTTTAGTGAATGAAAACTTGGAGAACAGGGGCGCTGCTAAATCGTTCATTCATTCAGGTCTCTTAAAAACAAACAGTGTTTTAGTACTATTTGTGACCGGTTCTACGGTGTCTACTTTGGAGTAAAAAGATGTATAAAGAGAGATCTCGTACCTTGCCTCACCCACTTAGTTTAGTTTATTTGAGATTTCTTCTCAGCGCTACAAGTACCGATATACTTATATTTTTAAGGCTAATCACAACGCTAATCTTATTACATCATAATGCAACAAAAACAAAGCGAGAGGGAATGATGTTCCCAAAATGTCACACTGCGAATTTTAACCAGTGAATACAAAAATTAATTTAATCTCTTTTTCCGCTGTGCAATGTGTGCTCTGTGCATTTTGATTTTAAACCAGGGGTGCCCCAGTCCCTTCCGCAAGCCACGCATTCCTTGTTGTTTGGCGCAAAGGAATAGCTGGCGCGCTTACGGGGCACGCGCGCCTTAAGCCTACATAAAGCAACAACAAATTCATATGCGTCCTCTCCTCTCTTTCTTTACGAGCTAAGGTTTTGGTGTTGTCGAGTGCAGACCTGCAACAACAACATCATATGTGTCTCTCTTTCATATGTCTCTGGCAAAATCGAACACAACAAAAATTTTGGTTATTCGTTGTCAGCGCTCTCCTCGCTCGCAGTGGCCGCTCATTCTGGGCACCCCTGCTCCAAACGGACTGATGCTTTGTTTGCTAATTGTTTACCCGAAAAAAATATTAAACAGTTAGTAAAGGGTGTTTTTTATGCTATTTGGGATTTCGTAACATGTGGCAACGACAAGAATGCTCAGTAAGGCTTGGCCTTTCACCATGAATATACTAACAAACGAACAGCGCTTGCAAATCATTGAATTTTATTATTAAAATTCGTGCTCTGTGAGAAGTGTGTTTCGCAAATTATGTCCATTTTATGGTAGGCATAATCGACCCAATCTATTATGACCATATTTCGTGACAGTTTCGCATTATTGGACATTTATCCACCATCCTGTGTGTGGCGAGTGCGTACCGAAAAGAATATTGCTGCTGTATTGGCCAGTGTCAATGAAATGCGCGATGTGTCAATTCGTAGCCGTTCTCAACAATTGGGCTTGTTTTATTCGACCACCAGGAAGATTTTACCTAAGGAAACCATACAAAATACAGCTGGTGCAAGAACTGATGCCGGCTGAGCTTCCACAGCGTCCAATGGGCCTTAGAAAAATTAAATGAAGATCAACTTTTTTTATCGAAAAACTCAGGCCCATTCCCGTTTTCGATATCGATCAAATCGTGATAAATTGGAATTGTCAAATGTTCCCGCTTTCAAAAACCTACTGTGTTTTTCGGCTTTTAGCTTCAAAATCCCTTATATATTCAATCGATCTTATTGATGGCAAAACATTTCGTCCGAATTCCTTAACCGATTCTTAGATATCACAGCTCTTGCCAAACGAGAACTGGCCTGATTGTCATTTTCATAAATAATGAAAATCGCTTGGTTGACATGTCATTTCAACGAGACGGTCGTGTACAGGAACAAGCCAGCCACAATTGCAGCCGTGGAAGAGAACATTACAGCTGCCAGATACAGGTCGAATTGCTGGAAAAAGTATGCCTAAATTGGAGCTTACTGATGGACCACCTCAGGCATAGCCGCCGGCAACATTTACATGAAATAATCTTTTAAAAGTCAATGGCAGGCATTGATGTATAGCTCCAATTATTAATCTTTTGTTGTTAATCTATATTATCTGCGGCCTTGCCAAAGCTAGCGTTCCTCAATTAGTTTTTTTAATTTTTCAAAATACAAACGCTTTAAAAATCACAAAATAAATAAGCATAAGTTAGTTCTTTCAACCGTCCCGCAAATTCGGCCCGTCTTCACTCTAATTCCGCACCTGCTTTAGGGACGTTTGAAAAGAGATTCATTCAAACCGTCTGTGTTGAAGCCTTTTGCTAATTCCCTGCGTTCTGTTTTTTTTATTTAGCGTCTAGCCCAGGCATAACCCTGACTATGGCCCAGACAAAGGTGACCTTTTGTGACCGGTCTGTTTTGGGTTTGCCTTCATTGATGAATGCTATTTTTCACCGTTTTTTTTGCCAGCCCAGAAATACCTCAGAGCAAAAGGCAAATGAAACTTCTTTCACCTGGGCTCCGGCTCTGTGTGTGTGTGCATGTGTATGAGTATTCGTGTGAACTTTGTAATTGAAAGCTAACTTTGGCAATTACCAACTGGACTTTAATCAAATAAAGGCCAGTAAAAAGGGCAGTTGGGATTGTGATTTGAAAGTGAAACAAAAATAGCAGTTTAATTGACATTTTCATTGAGCCTTCCCTTTGACCAGCATGAGAAAAGTTTGACTGCGTCAAAGTTTTCCTTAACTTTGTATCTATTAGCCAGTCGGTGGGTCAGTTACATTTTCGTTTCAGTCAATTTAATCACTTTGTCAGCAAGTTTTTCCCCCTCAGTGTCTGGGACCCAAGCTAATCCAACTTATTGATAATAAATGCGTAGAGCAGAAAGTTTTTTTTTTTTGTATACCCTTGCAAAGAAGGAACCATCCTCTATACTCGTTAGACCTGACTGACTTAAATAAGATGGCAGGTTCTAAAGAAAGTTCTTTTTTTTTTTGAGTGGTTTAAAAAGTGGACGACTCGTTGGAAAGTTAAGAAAAGTGTTTTAAATTAGAATGAAAAAAAAAAACAAAAAATAGGAAACGCCAAAATAATAAAACAGGAAATTTGAAAAAGCGAAAAAACACCGGAAAACTAAATAAAAATTACAATATTAACGAAGCACTTTTCGCCATTAATACAAATGCAGAGTTTAAGTTGTTTCATTGGAACGCCTTAGGCAGTCTTTCATATTACAGAAATAAGGAGCTGGTGGGGAATCACACCTAAGCTGTTAAGTACGTACGGAGAATCCGCAAAGTTACTTACTTTACTCTAAACTGATCGGAATGTTTCCAAAATCAATCTCGGAAACTTAACAATTAACTTTATTTACAAGTAATACAATTTTGTAAGCAGTGCAATACTTTAATTATTTTCTAGAAAGTAGTTTTAGATTCTTTATTTGTGCAAATTATTGTGCGCCACCTAATCTTGAAATAAAGCGAAACCTGCTGTCCTTATTTATTACCAGCCCCTTCATAGACTTAGGACTCAGTGTCGATTTTCGAGTAAACCGTGTCTATTTAGAATTCGGAATCGATTCGGAATTCGGAACAAGGCCGAGTGTTTCCATTTTGAATTCACTTTTCGCTTTTTTGAATAGCCTAACTATAGTTTTCCAAATTTGTCTTTTGTTACTTTTCCACTTTTATTTCTCTAATTTTTGATTTGCTAGTTTCATTTAATTATTCTAGTCAATCATTCCCATTATATTACACGAAATTTTTGGATTTGAATTCTAGGATTTTATTTTTGTTCTTTAAAAAGTTTTCAAATTTTCTGCCTTAATAAATTTGGTTGTCCTTATCATGTGGCTGACATAGAACCGACTAGAACCTGCACTTTAAAGACAAAATATTTTGAATTTTACGTGGGTATCATACTCCAATTCGACATATATATAAATCGGACATTTATCTTGTATATTATCATTTGTAAGGGCATACAAAATTCGAAGGGCCTAACTCAGCCTTTTTCTATTATTTCTTTTTTGGGTAAAAGTTTTGTACCAAACAGACATATCAAAAATAACTGACTGGTAATAATTTCGGCATATTAAAAAACTTTTTCCCGATGACTTTTGCAAAAAAAAAAAAAAAGTTACACAAAAGTTTTGGTTTGGCCCACGAATTTTTGTGCTATGCTGGCAAAATATTTGCTGTGTATAGAAATTAGAAAAATGTTTTGGGAAAAAGCCTGGCAATAAAATGAAGTGATTTATAAAAGAGCAACAGAGAAAAAGTTGGTGCTGACTTGGCATAACTTTGCCATCAGGTTAAGATACACACACACACACACACACACATAGACACATGAGACTTTCGATGGAGTGTTTTATGAAGTAGATTTTGATGGATAGTTTTGTTGGATTATGTTGATTGGTTTGCTTTAGTTTATGCTAGTAAACATGGATTAGCTTCAGCCAACCCAGCCATGCCTTTAATTTCACTTCCTCCCCATTCCGATTAGTTCGTTTATAGCGTTTGTTTGCCATGAATCCTTTTTTGGGGAGAGACCGTAACGAAAGTCACTTAGACTTGCAAATTAATACACACTTAATGCGGATTTCAACTAGAACCCAACTCTTCGTCTCTGTCAAAGTGCCAACTCTGACATGGACTTTTCAAAAGGTAAATATTCAAATTGAATCTATAAAAATAAATTGAATGTTGCTTATCTAATTCGAACTTGGCTCGTGCACGTGCAAAGGAGCTGCACAAGGAGATGACAGTTGGAGTGAAATATGCTGAGATGGCATTTGCACATCAAACAGCTTTAAAGATACTTACTTAGGATACTTCTGCTGGCCATTTGCAAAATGGCCCAGTTAGAAAGTGTGCAAAGTGTTAAAAGCAAAAGGTTTTCGTACTCCACGTTGTTTTTCTTTTTCGACCACCCTCAATGAGAGGGCAAAAAGGGGTTTCTGTGTGTGTGTGTATAATGACTGGACGTAAATGTTTTGCGAGAGGTCATTTTGGGGAAGGGCAAATGTAAATTATTTTCACGGGAGGGAGAACGATTGAGGCAAGTCATCAAATATTTAAGCTTTGATTCAAGACCAAGGTGCAGCATGTTCATTTGGTAGTAACATTACTACCCCAATGAACTGCTAAATATTCAGTAGAGATTTTGCTGCTATGGGTAACCAACTGAAACAAGTATCGAATGTCGAATGAATTAGAAATAATCCAAAATTTTAAAATTTAATTAAAGTGAACAATAACACAATGCAACAAAATTGGACTCTTTCAGTATATTGAAGGGTTGGGGGCGGTTCTAGATGATTTTCGTGTGCTCTACACGAATCTGTTTTTTATACCCTTGTAGAGGGCATTGTAACGCATAGAAGGAAGCTTCTCCGACCACATCTATACTTATAAATCTGTAGGCCCGACTGAGTGACTGTCTGCCTGAGTGACTGACTGACGGATAACACTAGTCCACAAAAAAAAAATTAATTGACTCATTTCTACTAAAACTATTTTTAAGCGTAGTTTGGATTGGTGATCTCAAAAATCAATTTCAAAAATTTTTTTAATCTATTCGGTCGGTGCACTTGCAGTTTATGCCATATTTCAATTCATAATCGTCAGATGGTGTCAAGCAAGATATGAATCGAAAGGTAATTAAATTTTCAATTAAAGCGTAAAACACTATATTCGGATCGGTTTAGAAGATTGAATACAATGACCAAAAATATTTAAAATAAATGATTTTTTGCTCGAAAGAAAAAATTTCATTTTTAATCGCCTAGGAAAAATATAAAAAAATAAAAAAAAAAATTTTATTCTTTCGATTTAAGAATCGCACTTCTACAAAGATAATAAGGTATTGATGAAGAAAATCTATGAATAAATATTGTAGCTGGATGAATTTAAATGAAGGAACTAACAGTCGAATTTGAGTATTTTAAGTGTTTAGAAAATTTTTTTTTTAATTTATCTTCGTCTTTTGGTCAATATTAGAAGTGGGCGAATAACCAGATTAGAAAAAATTTCAGAACAGAACAAAATTCGAAACAGATGAAAATTTATTTGTTAAAAATCTCAAAAATACCACATTTTTCAGCACTCAATTGCTCACAGATCCTGTATTTATTTATAGATTTTGTTCATCGATATCTTATTTTTTTCGCAGAAGTGCGGTTCTTAAATAGAAAAATGAAAAAGTGTTTATTTTTTAATATTTAAATATTTTTCCTAAGCGTTTGGAAACGAAATTTATGGCGTTTTCGAGCAAAAAATCTATTTTTATATCCTTGAGTTTGCAACGCATAGAAATAATCATTTCCGACCCCATAAACTGTATATATTCTTGATCAGGGCGACGAGCTCAGTCGATTGAGCTTTGTCCGTCCGTCTGTCTATCCGTCTGTCTGTCTGTCTGTCTGTCCGTTTGCCTGTCCGTCTGTTTCTACGCAAACTAGTCTCTCGGTTTTAAGCTATCGAGCTGAAATTTTGCACAGAATCTTCTATTTACTGCACGCTGCTAATATTATATGTCAGAACCGACCGGTTCGGATGACTATATCTTATAGCCGCCATAGGAACCATCGGTCAAAAAATGGGTCTTATCGAGAAAAACTTTTTTTTTTCTATGTTAGCGTCCTTAAACTCGGCCATTATTAATATTATATGCTTTCAAACAGATTTGCAAATTTTGGTCAAGATCGCATGTCTATATCGTATAGCTGATATAGAACCGAACGGTCGAAAAATGGGTCTTCGTGAAAAAAAAAACTTTTTCGTTTTTAAGTAAATCTTTCTAAAGGTCGGTGATTATTAATATAAAACGCTTTCAAACTAATTGGAAAAATTTGGTCGAAATCGGATGACTATTTCTTAAGGCTGCCGTGGGACTGATCGGTCGGAAAATGAGTCTTAGTGAGAAAAACTATTTTGTTTTCAATTTTATCGTTCTTAAACTCGGCGATTGTTAATTTGATATGTTTTCAAAAAGATTCGCGAAATTTGGTCGGAATCAGATGTTTATCTGTCGGAAATGGGCTTTAGTTAGAAAATTTTTTGATTTTTATGTAAGCGTTCCTAAACTCTGACATTTCAAAAACAGCATTTGCAAGAGTATTAAAACTTCTGCACAGACGAAGTTAGCTTGGCCTTCTCGTTTTAATATATTTTTTATTATTGTATTCAAACTACTTAACCGCCTTGAAAATAGTGTTTTGTGCGATTATTGACAATTTAATGACCTTTCCATTCTTATCTTGGTTAACTTTATCCGAGGATTTTAAAGTGAGATATGGCTTAAAATATAAGTGCACCTACCGAAAAAATGAAAAATTTGATATTTAAAAAACGTTGCCATAAAAAATTTTTGAAATCGAGCTTTGTGATCACCAATCATAACTACACTTAAAAACAGTTTCAGTGGACCCATTTCCACTTTTTGGCTGTAAGCTAGTGTAATCAACGCACAGCCAATACCGCTTACCCTAGAGATCTAATATTTGGCATAGACCTTCGTTAAGTTATGCAGGCGCGCACTAAGAAAGAAAATTTGGAAAATTTGACCGCGAAGTGGGTGGAAATGCCAAAAAAAAGGCCAGTATATGTGTGCATGTGAGATAAAAGATATGCAGGACATTTGTTTGTCTCTGCTTATGCATTGCTGTTCGCTTCGAGCACCATTCGAGTACCATGTTGTGGTGAGCGGGAGAGGGTGTGAGCGTAAGAGTGAGAGAATGAGCGTGAGAAAGTTTTTTTTTTGTTTTGTGTTGCCGACGGGAATTTCAAAGGGGTGTGCTTATGTTGCAGTGATCGCTGTTGTTTTTGTTGTTGCTCATAATAAACTGAAGTTCCTCAAGAAGGGTGTGTTTGTGTGTTCGTCCCTTCCTTCCTGCCCCACCGCCCGCCATTCTCGAGAACACCACCCTAGAAAAGGAAACAAATATTAACCATAGTTAAAGTTAATGATACGGTCGAGCTATCATTAACTTTAACTATGGTTAATATTTGTCTTTTTTTCTGGATCAAGCCAGCGACCAAAGTGAGAACAAAATATTCTTGAAACGAGCACAAAATGTTTATAAGACAAGCCCAAACCGTTCATGAGTGAGAACAAAATGTTCATGGCATAGTGTGAACAAATGTATCAATCCCACAATGAATCAAACGGATGTGGAAGCCGAGCTGGTATATAACTATCAACACATATTTTCAATAAAGAAAGCACACATCAAATACAGAAAAAGTGAAGCAAACCCGGTTTCGCTCATTGCTGAACAATTTTTTGATAGATTTAAATTAGAAAATAGCTGTGATTTGGGCACCCTCACAAAAAATTGTGATTTAGACGTTAGGGTTTTTGTTTATTATTGTGGTGTAACCAGAATAAGTCAGTGCTAAAGAGAAAGTCATTCTTGCTAGTATCGGTGGACTGAGGCGTACACACAAGTGGTATACATATATAATCAAAACACATTTGGCAGCTCGTGTCCAAAAAAGTGATCGGAGCACTTAGTAAAAATAAAACAAAAATGTTTACGCTATTCTAGGTACAACAGTTTATCGGCAACAGAACTGAAAGTGTTTAGGCTCTTACTGTAAAGCAGAGATTTCTTAACCAAGATTCAAAAAATGTATTCCATAGATTTTCATTAAATGCTAATTTGTATTTGAGAGCTGTAAAAGTGCACCCTCTTTTCCGTAGGAATTTCGATAGCGATTTAACATTTTGCAGCTTTAATACCATAACAATCTCCTTTTTACAACCATGACCCAACAGACAGACATTTTCATCATTTTGGCATTAATAATACAAAGCACTCGCTCTTCCTCTGCCTCTTCCCACCCCCAAAAAACTCACTCAAAACGTAATCCTTTAGCCAATTTTCAATGCAGACAGACACAAAGTGCAAGCCAGGCGAGGGAAACGAGTAAGAGAGCGAGAAGAGAGAGAGAGAAAGAGAGATACCCTGACATGTCGCCAACGTTTTGCAGCAAATTGGTGCCAATTTTTCGACGAACGTTCTGTCAAATTGTCATTGTCAGCATGCCAAATGCATTACAGCAACAACAACCGAACAAAAATGGGGGGGAAATTGTGAAGCGGCGTGCCAGAATGACAAATTACAGGGTGTTTCCCCGGTTAACGCTAATTTCTTTCTGCCAGAAATAAAAAACGGAATTTGCATTCCAACTTACCTTTGACCATCCACAGCGAATTGTTCGTTTTGCAGATATAATTTAATATAGGGCTGGCGTGTATGTAATTTATATCGACAGTTGAGGGCGCGCGGATATAGGCCAGGATATGCCGGCGATTGGACATAGCACGTTTGAAGGCGACAATCGCGATACTCGCGTTCACAGTAAGAGCTGGAAAAAATAGGCACAAAAAAGAAAATTGGAATGAAATTATATTACATAGAACAGCCCCAATAAATGTCCCACCAACAAACCAGAAAATTGGGCTCACTGATCTGGAAGTTCCTTTCTTGTTGTTAAATTACAACAACAACTGTCAACAGTTTTGGACTCGTGCGTATAATTTTCAATTTGTTTAAGTAAAACAAACGCAAATCATTCAGCTTGAAGCCTTGCATAAATATGATTACCATTTTGTGCTGTTTCCTTTTGTTTTCTTTGCTTTTTTCACTCTTTGCCTGGGCAATTTGCTTTTCATTTTTGCTTCGGCTTCGGTTTTGGTTCGGGGTTTGGGTTTTTGGGGTTTGGCTTTGGTGTCGATGCGCGTGACCGCAAAATTAGCATAAAAATCATATTGGCCGAGAGCTCTGTGTGGGGAGCTAAGGGAATTTATGCTTTGATGATATCTTTAAGAGGACGCCCTCTCGCTGGTATTTAAAAGGTTAAGCAAAAGAATGGAAAAATAAAATGGATTTGATTAGATCCTTGGGGCGGACTGAATGAGTTGAGAAAGTTTTACTCCTTAACTGATTTCAAAAGTACACGAAAAAAAAAACAGCAAAAAACTGTCTACTTTTTTCAATACATTAACCAGACTTTTATTAAAAATTTGAATACATTTAAAATTATTTTTAAAAGTGTTTAAGTAACAGACCCTTGAATACCGCGACTGCAAACAAGAGTTGTAACCCCAGGATATTGCATTCATTTGTATAGGCCAGGCACGAACAAAGAGCCAGCCATAAGTTTTAAACAAATTTCTGTAAACAATCACAGCAACAATTGTTTTGAAAATGACTAAGGTCTTACCAAAAGTCATATTAAATACAGAAATTTAATTTCAGTGGCTTATCTTTATTCCTACTCAAATGAACCATTCATTATATTTAATATTATTGAGGCCAACAGAACGGGAGCCTTAGTAAAGTCGTCCCAGCTCGACTTCGATTTACCAGTTACTCAGGGTAAGAAGTATTTAATAATACTTCTTGGAAATAGATTTAACTAAATTCAAATCATAACTTAAATTTAAATATTAATCAAAAATCGCGTATTACATTCTAGAAATTCCCATTAAACCTCGAAATAATTCATATCTAAGAAATTTATTATTCCACTTGCCAAAAATATAGCCCGTGTTAAAGATAGTGTAAAAGGTGTCATTTTTTAAGGGTTAATAAAAAATTGAATTACAGAGAAACTATAAGTGATATAAATAAGCTGTTTTTTTATTCGATGGATTCGAAAAATTTATCACATAGGCAAACATTTTTTGAGATCGGACTATCTGAAGGTAAAACTGAAAGCGGGACTGATGTAAAGTCAAAATTTCGAAAATATAACTTTTTGCCTTTTATTGGTCCTAGCTCCGTTATTAATTGACCAATCCGAAATATCCTAGTTCAGACTAGAATGGTGGGTATTAGGAGAAATTAAAAAAAAATTGAAAATCGGTCAACAGTTACTCTGTATATTTTTGAAATCATTTTCGAAAAAGTGGTTTCGTATTTTTTTTACGTACTTAACATGTAAGAACGTATGATATACGGATGTGTTCCAGAAATCTCTAGAGATTTTGGTATAAGCGCTCGCATATTGAATTAAACCTGCTTGCCCTTATATGTGAAGTGCCACAAATATGCCCGGCTACTAGATTAGATGACAAAACTTGGGCGATTTAAAACCGACTGCTCAAGGCCAAGTAGATTTAATGCGTACGGTTTCATTTCACATATAAAGCTCTCCTATTTATTATAAATTTTACGCCAGAGAAAAGGTTCCACGCTAACCTGCGTAGCTGGAACAGAAAGCACTACTTTTGAACTCTCATACTATTCTGGCAACTTTGTGGAGGATTCTGACCACAAATTAAAAATGTTTTCATGGTTACGAACACGTTTAAGTGCGAGAAAAGTCTTAATGGAATCCAGTCGCTCATTTGTTGACACAATTGATGTGTTTTTATCACCAAGTTTCTTTTGCGCTCTGCAAAGGTAAAAAAATCGAAACTGTACCGGTACCAACGATTCGGTTTCGTTCCGGTGCCATCGGTTCCAATAATAACGGTAAGCGGTATTCGGTTCTCAAAAAAAAATTGTATCGTTTCCGGTTCCGGTTCCGGTACTTGATTTGAAACGGTTTATTTCTGTTAACGGTTCCGGTATTAAGCCCTGGTAGTTTGGATTGATGATCTCAAAAATTTATTTAAAAAATTGTTTCATGGCAACTTTTTTTAAATATAAATTTTTTAATTTTTTCGTTAGGTGCACTTACATTTTAAACCATATCTCACTACACAATCGTCAGATGGGGTCAAGCAAGATATGAATCAAAAGATAATTGCATTGTTAATAATCGCTCAGAACTCTATTTTTAAATCGGTAAAATAGTTTGAATACAATGATAAAAAATATTTCAAAAAAATCAATTTTTTGCTTGAAAACGCAATTAATTTCGTTTCCAAACGCCTAGAAAAAATATTTAAAAACACAAAAAAACTATTTTTAATTTTTCTACTTTAGAACCGCATTTCTGTGAAGAAAATAAGAAAAAAATTTTCTTAACACTTAAAATACTTAAGTTTGACTGTTAGTTCCTTCACTTAAATAGATCCAACTACAATATTTATTTATAGATTTTCTTCATCATTACCTTATTATTACTAGGTAGAAGTGCGGTTCATAAGTCAATAGAATTAAAATAATTTTTTTTATTTTTATACTCTGTACCGAAGGTACATAGAGTATATTAAGTTTGTGCAAAAGTATGTAACAGGGAGAAGGAATCATTTCCGACCCTATAAAGTATATATATTCTTGATCAGCATCAACAGTCGAGTCGATATAGCCATGTCCGTCCGTCCGTCCGTCCGTCCGTCCGTCCGTCCGTCCGTCCGTCCGTCCGTCCGTCCGTATGAACGAAGAGATCTCAGAGATGGTAAGAGATAGAGGTTTGACATGTATGGGGCATATATTTCTTATACTTGCAGGCAGATCAAGTTTATTTTCAATTTTTGCCACGCCCCCTCCCGCCCCCGCAATTTGGAAAAAACGTCATATCTCCTACAGTTTTGAAGATAGATCGTTCGTACCTTCTAGAGATACCTTGTAAATAAAACTATTTATCGATTTGCTGAAGGAATGATAAAGATCGGATGAACGATACTCAAGTTATGAGCAAAAAACGGCCAATAAACACCCAGCACCACCCCACCCACCACCGCAGCATTCTATTGAACGTCAATCTTAGTGAGAGAGAGAGAGAGAGAGAGTGAAACTTAGAGATGAGCGCGTATAACTAGTGAGCAAATGCGAGCTGAGACGTTAAGGGTACAGAGTATGTTATAGTCGGGCTTGACCGACTTTCTTTCTTGTTTTATATATTTTTCCGAGGCGACTATAAATTAAATTTCTTGCATTTTCGAGCAAAAAATCAATTTGTTCGAAAAATGTTTGGTCATTGTATTCAAAGTTCTTAGTCGACTTGAAATCAATGTTCTACGCGATTATTGCCAATTTTATTACCTTTCGTTTCATATATTGCTTGACACCATCCGACGATAATAAAGTGAGATACGGCTTAAAATGTAAGTGCACCTACCGAAAAAATGAAAAAAAATTTTGAAATTGATTTTGAATTCACACTACACTTAAAAATAGTTTCAGTAGAAATGGGTCATTCAATTTTTTAATTTTTGGAAACTAGTGTAATCGTTGAATAGCTTAGAGGCCTGTACGATTCTTAAATCTGTGCCCTGCCGCTTTTTTCTGTCAGAGTTTCCAAGTTCCTTAAGACCTTGGAAGATCCTCCCATATGTAAACTAAATAAAGCTGATAAATCTAGTATTAAACTGGGAATTACTGAACCTAGAACTATTAAATTAAGATCACAACGACAGACTGAAATATTAAACATCATGAACTGAAAAAACTAACTTTATCAAAAATAAAAGATCAATGATTAATCGATAAGGCTCAGAGCCGAACTACAATATTGTACTGGCCACACTATAGATTATCTACAGTGGGGCATCCACATCAGTTTAAAACTGTTGACCTGCCTCTTGTCTGTCAAAATAAAATTGTAAAGGGGTAATTCCATTATCAGTGTGTTTTGCTTATTCTAATTATTGCGATGCTAAAAAAGATCATAGTCTTATCTAATTTCTTTCTTATAAATATAAAGATGGATTTAAAGTTGGAGATTTTTTGTTCTTCCACAAATTAAATTAAACCAAGTTCAATAATTTAAAATATAGGCTGTTCTTTTTTTGAGTGCATTTCTAATGCAGAACTTCAATCCTGCAAACAAATATCAATGTATATCCTCCATCCCCACAGAATCCGCAAAACTCTGCTTAAAACTTGCAACTTATTTTATTAAGATAAAAGTTCAACTCGACAAAAAATGCAAACAGAAGAAACAAAAAATCAAATAAAATTTAATGTCTGCAAAGTTTTTTTCGGGAGGTTTGCCTTCAATTTTTGTCGCGAGTTTATGTTTGCCGCAGTGCAGAGCAAAAAAAAGGAGGGAATTCTTCGTCTGCTCGTTCCCCAAATTGTAATTCAATTTTATGCGACCTTCTGTTACCGCATCTCCCATTCTCCCACCACAAAAAAGGAAATGCTTCTTCTGCTTTCGCATATGATTATGAAATGTCGTTGACAAGGACAAGGACAGTCAGGAGCAGCGACAAGGACTTCTGTGTTGCCTCAACCTAATAAAATTAGATTAACGCCTCGATGGCTACAAAGTAGTAAACTGACAGGACCCTGGTTACTCACCCCTGGACCACTTCGCCGCGACGATTTGGATATAATTCCGGATGTTGGCCATATCGCAAATAGACTTCGGTTTGTTGTTCGGCGCGTGAATCGAATGTGAAGTAGGTCTGCAACGAAAAGAGGATGGAAGTGAGGTTAAAAAGGTTTCGATTCTGTCAGGCGAATCACGTATACGCATTGTCCCTCCCAACGCAGTTTGTTTGTTAAACTGGCAAGCCATTAGTAGCCAAGGGTATATCCCCCGCCCCCTCCCCCCGGCTCTTGCATCAGTTGATGCTGATGAATTTTGTCAATTTTCTCGCATGTTTCGCTTTAAAAGTCCGCCCCGTCACGCCACCCTCGTGGTCTCTGTCTGCCATCCATGAAAATGTGCAATGTCATTCGACGAAGACATTGCGTTTTTGTACTCGTTCCCCTCCTGTTTGCCAACGCGCCATGCCATGTTGCTCTGTTGTTCCTCAAAATGGTTGGCTGCCTGTGCATTCGCCTCTGCCTCCGCCTTTGCCTGTTCCTGTGCCTGGATTGTTGGCTCTGTGCCTCATCAACACTAATGACGTGCTGCATTGATGTACGTAGGCAGCTGCTGTGCCAGAGGGGCGTCCGCCAGAGCTGACGGCATACCCAGTTGGAAAAGAAGCCAATAAAAAGCTAACAAGGTCGCTAAAGATCTCTCGTTCAAATGTAATCGTATCATTATCAGGGAAAGATCTTGTTTGTATTTGTTAAGTTAATTAGGACGATATCATTCCATTTGAAACCAAAAGACAAAGCTAACCTCGGCACATAAAAAATCACTAAATTCTTCCAAGTTATTCCAAAAAGGGAATATAGATTAAGATTTTTGTAATATCATTATTTGAAGAATCACTTAGTTTTCAGCATTATTTTAAAGTTGTTAAGATTGAAAATATCTATTTACGACACGACGAGCTGATTCGATTGAGCTTCGTCCGTCCATCTGTATTTTTCCAAGCGAAATTAGGTCAAAATCGCTGTCCGTTGCAGCGTTGCCAATTAAGCTTATTGTCCCATCAGATATCGACAGTTAAATATGCTGAAAATTGACATATATTAATTTAATTAGCTAGAATTGCAGGCTCTGGCAAAACTTAATAGTTTCCTGTTTTCGAGCATACATAATAGCTAAATCTAGTCGGAAAAATAGCTTAATGGGCACCGCTGATCCTTTGGAGCGAGCTTTTTCAAGTGTATTAAAACTTCGACATAGACGAAGTTAGCTTTGCTTTCTCGTGCTTATAGTTTTCTTTAATTGTTTAATCATGCAATGTATCCCACAATCTTACATTGCTTGGGTCGTGTTAATTGCTAACAAATGCAACCCTCCCTTTTGGGGATGCGTTATTAAATCTAGTTTTGGGTGCCCTCTGCACTTGTGTTCAAACGCAAGCAGATAGCTGCACTGCTCGATTATTGCAGGTATTCGAATTAACACACATTTGAAAAAAAAAGATGACATAAATTTTATTTTTTAACACGAGTGTAAAAATGTACATAAAAATTCTACAGGTACTTATGCGTATATCGGGAGGCGTATTTTATATTAAAATGTAAGTATAGTAAAATGTAAAAGTGGATTACAGCCCCAAAGGAACTGTAATTTTGTGTACAAAATTTTCTGTCATTTTTTTTTTTACAAATGTGTGTTATTTACGAATCCTGCGAAATAGTTGATCAGGGAATGTTTTTGAATATATTAAGTAAATTTTCTAGCTATTTTATGATCTTTTAAACCTTATTCGATTCCGATCTTCTTCTGAAACAAGACGTGACGACAAATCCAAACTATTTTTCAAATAAGTTTATAAAATTCTCAAATGAATTTCAATAAAATCGTGAAACTAAGTAAAAACGGAAACTGACACAAATGGTTCTTGCCTCAAGTCTGTAATATTCCTTCGGACTTAATCAGCCCTGATTTCAAAGGGCTGGTATTGAAATCATGGCTGCGTTTAATAGGTCGGTCATCAATTTAAAACAGACACTACTTCATGACCTTCGCTTCCTTAAGGTGTGGATTTCAGTACTGAATTCATGGGTGGTTTTCATGGGTAGTACTGAAAACAGTGCTAAAATCAGCCGTGAATTAAAGCAATTCCCACTTCTCAGGTCTGAACTCAGCACTGATGAATTCAGATCTGATGCGTAGAACTGCAGAGAAACTTAAAAAATTTCCCATTTGTTTGTGATATAATGCCTTTTTATACCCTTGCAGAGGGTATATTAAAATTGTCCAGATGTTTGTAACGCATAGAAGGAAGCATCTCCGACCACGCAAAGTATATATTTTCTTGACCATACAAAAGATATGTCTGAAAAAAAGTCCTAGTAGGAAAAACTTTTTTGTTTTCAATGCTATCGTTCTGAAACTTGTTACTGATCAATACTAAATGCTACCACACAGTTCTACCAAGTTTTATTCAAATCGGAAGACTATATCATATAGCTGCCATAGGAACTATAGGTCGAAAAAGAAGTTCTAGTAAGAAAAACTTTTTTGTTTTCAATGGTAGCGTCTTTATACCTTCCAGTTGTGAATTTGATCGGTTTCCACACAATTTAGAGAAGTTTGGCCAAATCGGATGAATATATCATATTGCGGCCATATAACAAACTGTCAAGCAAATGTTCAAAGTAGTGGCGCCATCAAGCTGCAAGGGTAAATCGTTCTTATTCGTTGACACAAGTTTTGGTAAAAAATTTGACATATTTTTGTTGCGAAAATAGCGTCCAGCTTACGAAGCTATGAAAATCGTTAATCAGTACCCTTACAAAAGTGCCTGGTCTTTAAAATGAAGAGCTTGCCTTACCTTCTATTTACATAAATATGCGGGTTTGTTATGCCATTTTACTACTGGACTTGTGCTTTATTTATTTCTCGAATGATAATGCCCCGATTCAGCACCATCAAATTATTTGCACTCGGTCAATATATTGTGATTGTTCCATAAGTTAAATGGTAAATGTTTACTATAAGAAGAACACTTAAAAAAACAAGAAAGAAAGTCGGTCAAGCCCGACTATAACATACTCTGCACCCTTAATGCCTCAGCTCGCATTTGGTCACGAGTCAAACGGCCAGTTAACACACAACGCACGTGGCAAAAATTGAAAATAAACTTGATCTGCCTGCAAGTATAAGAAATACATGTCCCATATATGTCAAACCTCTATCTCTTACCATCTCTGAGATCTCTTCGCTCATCATACGGACGGACAGACAGACAGACAGACAGACAGACAGACAGACAGACAGACAGACGGACAGACGGACATGGCTATATCGACTCGGCTGTTGATGCTGATCAAGAATATATATACTTTATAGGGTCGGAAACGATTCCTTCTCCCTGTTACATACTTTTGCACAAACTTAATATACTCTATGTACCTTCGGTACAGAGTATAAAAACTCCCTTCTGTGGCTTACGTGGAATAGGTCGCCAGGGGAAATCACGTTAAAAAAAGCGACTTGAATTTTACCTCAATAGGTGGCGTGAAAAATGGTTGAAAACTTATCCAATAGGTGGCAAGTTTTCCTCACTTTCGCACTCAAATTCAAACAAATGTACGCCTTAATCATAAGCAAACAATGTTTTCAATATATTCATTTGCAAAAACAAACAGAATGCGAAAAGCATATTTGCTTTTCCACATAAAAGGTCCACCGAGACCGAAAAAATATTTTTAAAAGAACTAATTTTTTTTAACATTACATTTAAAACAAAAATTATATTAAATAGCATAATCAGCCCTGTTTCAAATTCCAAGTCGGTTTTCGGGTAAATATTTGCATGTAGAGTTTAAATTTATAAATGTTATATGGAAGGTGACAAGCATTTCTACGGTTACCAAGTTTGAGGGAAATCGAAATTGTTAAAGCAGTTAAAACCGATTGCTTAATGCCAAGTGGTTTCAAATCTTTGAAAAGAGACGTCCTGATCTAGTTACCTTATATATTCTTCTCACATTTCATTTTAATATGTAAATTTTACTTACAATGGGTTTTTGCGACCTGTTTTTGATTTAGTCAAAGTTTTTGTTTGTGCTGGCTCAAAGGTTAGGATTCATTGTAATTTAATACAAATCAATACCATTTTAAACAGAGATAACTCACAACATTTCGGAATAGCAATTGGTTAGTCTGTACAGGCTGTTTAGGAATAAACCACAATTCACTCATCAGCAGAGGGTTTGAAGTGTGAAAAAGCTACAACGTCTGCTGATGAGTGAATTGTGGTTAATTCCGAAACAGCCTGTACAGACTAACCAATTGCTATGTAAATTTTATATTAAAAAACCAACGTTAATGTATTTACAGCTTTTCTTGGTCCTTATTGTAGAAAAATTGGTCTAAATACTGAAGATATGTCTTTTTCACTCTTAGCTTTTTTTCATAGGTCTCGGTCTTCATAATACTAAAGCTAATAGAAATAAAACTAATGTAAATATTTTAATATGATTGCAGTCAATTAAAAGCTACTTTATTCCCCTTGAGTTAGAAGTTAACTGCTTCAAAATAATTTTTTACAATTCGCAGATTTATGAATTTTCTTAGATTAGGTCGAAAACGACTTCCATTGTCATTATAAACCATTGAGGAAAAATAATTTCAGAATTTGTTGGTTGGTTTACTTAATAGCAAACATTTCCAAAAATTTCAATATATTCTTTAAGCGATACAGACAGTCCAACGTTTTCCATACATTTCCACAACTTTGTCGAAAAGGAAACCCTTCTTTCTCTCATGAAGTTTGCTAAATAGTGTAATAATAGGCTGATTCCTCTGACACATGCTATATAGAACATTTCCAAATTATTGATTCCACTGGAAATGTTAATTCTCAACCGAAAAATTTAAAATACTCATTGTGTTTGGGGGGAATGGCAACATATTTTTTAGAATGTAGAAAATTTTGGATAAAGCCGGGTATCCAGCACCGCGGAAACTAAAAATTCCTGGCAAACTTCATATAAAAAAAACTGTGCCAGGAATTTTTAGTTTACCTTTTCGTTGCTTGAGTATCCAGCAACATGAACGAAACCCACAGTTTCTTATCGATAGTTGGCCTATCGATAGCGCGTGTGGATCGAGAGAACAGCTGATACACAGCTCAGGAATATATTGGTTACAATTATTTTGGACGTGATGAGCAAAAATTTGGGGGGAATGCTTTTATGTTTTTGTTATGAGCTGTCATCTTGCTAGGGAACCAGGCAGTGTGCAAAGATTGGTAGGGGATGATGCCGAGGGGACACTTATGCCAAATTGCTGAGGCGGCCCGAGAGATGCCCTCCATGGACACAAAGGTCGATAAGATGTCGTAGGTTGAGACGACTTCTGAGCCTGTTTGTCGTCAGATCAGAGGCAAGTCTATGGGAGTGGGCCACCAGTCGGTCATGATACATAATAATAACCAAACAAACAAACAAAACTACTGCTGTGCATATTAATTTGGGGAGCATAATGGCAAAGCGTCCAAATCGCTTCTCAAATAGTATGCCTCTCATACCAGGGACCACACATAGAAGATTCTAGGCTCTTGAGGGTAGTGGAGCACGCTGTACCCCATAAAGGGATCCCCCAGATCCACCACTACGAAGCTTGAGAAGACCGTAGCAACCGTAGCTACTGCCCGAGACACATAGACTGGTCAAGCGGCGGTCCAGAGACAAGCCAAGGTATTTAACCGCGGTATCCGCATATGGGAATCTTTATCCTAGGAGTCGCACTCGAGCAACTTTTGCGGGTCTCATAGCGATCGTGTTGACTTTTTGATCGATTAACGGGTATGTTCCAGCGGTTCGCCCATCGACCTAAGCCAAGGTACTGATCTGCCCACTGAGATGACAAAATCCTTAATATTAATGTGAATGGACTTAAAGTATGTATGTATTTGATTGGCGACCAACCGAGAAGTCATACTACTTTGGAGATTACAGCATTTTAAAGTTGTGCAGATAACAACATACTGCATTAATGATTGTCATGCTCAGCCATCGACCCATCATCCTCTAGTATAGCATAAAGTAGCACCTATGAAAATATAATTTTTAATCTCTTTACATTTATTAAAATTCAAATAATTAACAGTGCTTAACAGCTGATTAATCAGAGTGACCTTGCACCTTTTAGGTGCATGGTCACCCTGCTTTAGTTATGTTCCACACACACAAGAAATAAATTGCAAATTCCTGGCAGGAATTTTCCGCAGTGCTGGATACAAGCCTTAAAAGTGTAAATAGGATGACTTGTCAAAAATATCTAGATTTGGCCGAATGAACATATAGTATATGTGTCAGTGGAATCAGGCTATTAGTCCCAACTTAATATGCTATATTTCAAGTATTTAAAAAAACATTTGAAAAGATTCCGTTCCATTAATATATTTCAAATAAAAAGATTCGTTTGAATAGCTGCGTTTGAGATTTGAAATTTTTGGTTCAGAAAATTTGTTAAATTATTTCTATGTTTGGTACCTCCTGCTCACATTTTGATGCCAATTTCAATTGTGCATATATCAAATAAATGACCACAAGCTATTTCCCTATGACCTGTACCCACACACCCTTATAATGCCACAACGTATCGGCATCATGGCCGCAACGGTCGCATCATCGTCATCCTTTCTGCCTCTCCCCATCTTCCGCCTACCACCACTGATGGTGGTGTTGGTGGTGGGCAGAGCGTAATGCACATGTCAATATTAAATGCGTTACCGGCGTCAATGACGTTAGCGCCACTTAACGATGTGAACAATGGCCGTCCCAGGTCCAGTCAGTGTCTGGTTATGTGGAACATAAAATGCAGTGAATATTTTTCAACGATGATGACGATGATGCTGATAATGCGGATGGGTATGACGTGGTTCGATTCCGATACATCAGCTGGAATGTTATTCTGACAAATTTGTGCACACATAAATTAAAAATCAGACCGATTTTAAAATTATTTTTGATTTATTTCTCAGTCAATTTATGTTAATGCGAAATTGTTTTTCGTTTGGCAGTGTCTATTATTTTTATTTATTACAACAGTTGGCCAACCAGCCAGCCAGGCTGCAGGATCCTGCAAGTTGTTGACGCACTCGCGCAAACTAAGTGGCAAAAATTTTTGTCGACAAAATCTGCGTGGCAAAAACAAAGCGCAGCATCCGCTGAACTGAAGTAGCGAGTGAGTTTTTCATAAATATTTATGACTCCATTAAGGTGTGCATAAGACACTCTGGAGGGTGCCCAGGACCTGAGTCTATTCGCTTTCTGTCTCTGTCTCTTCCCCATATATGGGGCTTTAGTTTCGCTCATGCAGCTTGCTGTGCCTGCTGCTGCTGCAGTAAGCTGGGTAAAGCCAATCGGCTGCATTGACTGCTGAAAGCCATTGAAAGCGCAAAGGCGAAGTAGATAGTAAAAGAGAGTAATGTTTGGCTTTGTGGCTGGAAGGGTAGAGTTGGGATGGCTAGATCTGTGAGCAAACAAACTGAAGGTTAAATGAAAGTGAAGAGATGAATGAGGTGATGGAGTAGATTGATGAGACGAGAGAGGAAGAAAAATGGGAGTGATGAAACTGAACCTTAGCTGTGCTCTAAATTATTCCTGTAGTTGAGATAGTTTAAAATGATAGGTTTTACTATAGTTCGCTTAACATGCAAAGCACGGTTAATGCATCGTGTTAGCACAAACGAAACTTTGGCAGAGTTACCTAGGGAGTGGCAGTCTGGAAATACGCAGAAAACGAGAAAGCAAAGCTAACTTCGTCTGTGCCGGAGTTTTAACATATAATTTTAATAGTGACAGAGTTTAAGAACGCTAAAATTGAGAACCAAACAATTTTTCTCACTTAAACTCATTTTCCGCAGCTACAAGAAGTAGTCATCCGATCCGGGTGGTTCCGACATATTAGCAGCGTGCAGCCAAAAGAAGATTCTGTACAAAATTTTAAATCGTTAGCTTAAAAACTGAGGGACTATTTCGCGTAGAAACAGACAGACAGACAAAGTTCAATCGACTCAACTCGTCATGCTGATCAAGAATATATATACTTTATGTTGTCGGAGATGATTCATTCAATGCGTTGCAAACTTCTGGGCAAAATTATAGTACATTTTTCAAGTCTGTTATCAGTAGTCTGTTAATCCCGCAACACCTTAAAACAAGTAAGAGAGGATTGACTTGAGTACGGATTTTTCAATCCCTTAATTCTTGTCATGATCCCGACTTTAGCTCGGGAGATCTTGAGCTTAGCTCGATTTAATCTTGCTATTCGAGCTCGACTTGATTCCTCAGTCAGATCAAATCAAGAGGGTCCGACATTGATTTAAGCTCGATATTTGTAGTTGATTTGATCTCGAAATCGACTTTTTACAACAATAAATGAGATTAAATTCACCTCGGCATTCAATTGTGCCAAAAACGGCACTCTAATAATGCCGCACCCAACGTATTCCTGGCCGACCTGGCCCCCTGTGACTTTGTTTCCAAAACTAAAGAGACCTATGAAAGGAGAACGCAACGACACGAAAGGCGGCATCGAAGAAGGAGCTAAACATGGTCTCAAAAAATGATTTTTTTAAGTGCTTCGAGGATTGGAAGAAGCGTGTGCATAAATGTTTTATATCCGAGGGGGATTGTTTTGAAGGGGACTACATATATATTTATGAATAATTAAGTTCTTTTTGAGAAAGCAACAAATTCGCAATACTTTTTGAACTATACTCGTATAATAATTTAAATTCTTAATAACGGTGCTACGAGTAGTACTCGGAAAATACTCATTTCGTTTGACTATATTAGTGAGAGATGCGAAATGATTGCATTAAACTTTAGGCCACACAGAAGGGACTTAGAGGCGACCTGCTGCCTTTGTAATATGCGTGAGAAGGAAAATGTGGAGCACTTTATCGGCACATGTCCCATCCTTAGAGAGGTGCGATATCTCCACTTCCGTCGCATCACTTTAAACGAGTTTGAAGTCCAAAGCATTTTTAACGGAGGAAAATGGCGCATCCTATCAGCATTTTTAGCAGAAGCAACCAAATATCGGCGACAAATTATAAATGAAGATTTTTAAGTTTTTTTTTTATTTTGTTTTATTTTTTTTTTCTGAAACAGTCTGTAGAGCCGTCTTCATTGACGGAAGATCTACAATCTCGTGACGAACGGGGAAGGTGGGTGGAGTAGTAAAATGAAAGGCGACTCTCAGACGTACCTATATTTATAATTGTTTATATAATTTTACATAGCATCAACTGACGGTTTTAAATAATTCATTGTTGTATAACACTTACGGTTTTTATTATTGTAAAGCCAGCTATAATCTGTAATCACTATGTTGTCAATATTTTATCTTTACTACTACTACTATTAGTGAGAGATATTTTCATAGTTTTGTTGCGAACTAGCTCTCGGTTTCTATTTGCTTTTCGCTTTTGTATTTGAATTCCGTACTTACTTAAATCTCGAAGTAGGATAATTTGATTTTCAAGTAGGATCCGTACTTGAAATGAACTTTTTCAGATTGATACACGGATATTAGGATTGTTTTAATCCTTTCGTACTTGCTTTAAGTAGAATCAAGTACGTACTCTTTGGCCCATCAAGCCTTTTGAAATTTTAATCGGAAAGTCGAGATCAAAAAAAATTGTTTTGGGCTTGATTTTAGCTCGCCTTTTTTGTCTGTCCCTCCATCTTTCATCCTCCTCCTTTCTTCTTCCCTTCTTTCTTTCTCATTCCTTCCCTCCTTCCTACTTGATACTTCCTCCTTTCTTCCGCCTTGCTTACTTCCTCCTTCCTCCCCCCCCGCCATTCTTCATCATTCCATCTTTTTGTCTTCCTCCGATCTTCAATACTATTTTCAAAAACTTAAGGACAACAATAAATCACACCTAATTTTTTAGATATTTGCCATTTATATTCCTTTCGACTTACTGCATTAAACTAAAAAAAAATGCATCCATTATAAATATTAAAATTCTTTGTATGACATAAAGAACTTATCTTTCATTTAATAAATGCAAATACCGCATCAAAAACGCAGCAGCGCAGCATTTGACAACGAAAAAAATCTGAGGGAGAAAAAGAAATGAAAATAAATAGAACTCCAGCTCTGCACAGAAATTCACATATAAAACCTGCAACTGCGTCGAGCACGATGATGATGGCGGCAGCAAGTCGCCATAGCCAGTACACAGACAGGGGCCAGACAGCGGGCAGAGGATGCCCACGCCCACGCCCAGGCCATAGACGTACTTTGGCTGAATAATGCATGCAAAAAAAATATATAAACACACACACACACACATAAGTTTGTATGTGCCACACTAAAGTGCGAAAGTGAGTTGCATAGATGCAGCCGAGCAGATAGAGCAACATGGGTCACATGGCAGCAGGCGGGAAACAGGGAACGGAAAAAAATAGAGTAAAATAAAATAAAAATGGCAGACTGAAGACGACGACAGCAGCAAAGAGTTGTGTGCTGTAATATTTTCTTTAAATTATGTGATAAATATAAATATATGGAAGACATGCTGCGATGCACCAGCCGGACGACGTGTGTGGATATGCCAGGACAACGCAGGAGGATGCAAAGGACAAAAGAGAATGGCTACGGTTTATTAGAGTAAGTGCGTTGGCGACACTAGACCCACTGCTGGTGCAGTAATTGGAATTCTCTTGAGTTGGTTATGCAATAAAGGTTAGCAGCAGAAGGTGTTGACTTCAATGGGGAGCCAAAGGTCTCCGGGTGGCCCATAAGGATACAAAGGATTGTGGTTAATTAAGCAGAACGCAAATTCCGAGTAAAATTTAGTGTAATTTTTGAAATTCACTCACCTGATCTGTAAAGTTATCCGTATGGAAGAGCACCTTCACATAGCTCGTCTCACTGATGAAGGTCTGCGGCTGCTCGGCTTCGCCGCAAAACATGCCCGGCTCCCGACGATTCGACACATCCGTTTTGGCATTGCCATCAACAATCTGCAAACCAGAGAAATCAAATCAAACGTTGATGAGTAAACTCCATTCCCAATTCCTGCGTGGCCCCATAAAGCTGTCAAGGCAAGCATACATATGTCATCATTTAGCTACAAGCTTGCGTTACCACACATGGATATAAATTAGATTTGATTGCCTCCCGCTCCTCCCGCGCATATAAATCACCCGGTTACGAGTCACACCCACCTGCAGATAGCCACCCTCGCAGTGCGTTGCGTTCAGCAGTTGTCCCACTTTGAATTTCTTGAATCGCAACCTCAACACAAAATCCCGTGGGGCTCCCTTGAGAGTGCGAAAGCGATACCAGCATGTAAGAGGGCGTCCCACATTCTGATTGCTGACCTCCGGTGAGCTGATGTCCTCGAAAATGTCCACTGTTTTATTGCAATGATCTTTGGAGATGTCTGAGGAGCTGCCGCCACCACCGCCTCCACTACCGCTGCCACCTGAAAAAGGAGAAGGGCAGAATTGATGTCAAAAAGCAATAGGAAAATAGAGATGGAACTTCTTTGAGTAAGAGAAAAATTTATTTGATTTTGTAAGAAGTTTTTTTTAGGTATATCAGAAAATTCATCAGATTTGATAGGTGGAATGCGTTTTTGGATGTCATCTGATGTTTGACATATGATCTAAGAGTTCTAGTTTTTAGTTGTAGTCTATTTCCAGTTGACCTAAAAGGTAGACCGCTCATAGATTGAATGAATTCTCTGCACGATGGTCGGAGAAGATGTTGCGGTAATTCTAAAAAAAATTTCGTGTTCCCCAGAAGGCCCAGCCGAGCTCATCTCAATCTTTTGGCACGTGTGCTTTTAACTCAAGTGTACCCGTATATATCCCTCAGATGTCCTCCGATCTCTAAATATACCTGTCATCAGTTCTCACTTCTTCCGTAGAAATTGTTAACTAATTTGTGTGTCTTCCATTTCGCTTACGGGACCATTTTTACAATATTCAGTTGTGATTCCTTCAACTTAATCCAACATAAGCCAGGGGCGTAATTGATAATACGATATTTGGCGTTTGGAAGAAGCATAGTGTGTATTCCAAAGATAGCCTAATACTAACCTTCGTCCGTTCAGACAATCCAATAGAAATATTCACTGTTTTTAAAGTGCAATACTGGAACTTGCTTTTAAGCTTTTCAAATGTGTTTTGGGAATACCATTTCAATTGACTATTCACGTTAGATTTAATAAATGTCGAAAACGGAAGCAGGCCTGAAAAAGTGTTAGCTCCAAAAACCATGTAATGAACCTAAATCATTTGAAAGAATTGGGCAAAGACATAAATCGCTCCAGGCATATTCTTCTGATAAAGTTGTGCAATTAATTTATGGCGTAATTTCCATTATCTTCAATATATTTTTCTTTTTTGTTTGAAGCACCATTTTTATACTCAGAGTATATTGGTCTGGTGTGTGTAAGGGATAGAGGTTCAACATGTATAGAGCATAAACTCCTTATACTTGCAAGCAGATCAAGTTTATTATAAATTTTAGACACGCAATTTGTAAAATACTCATTTCTCCCACAGTTTTGTAGGTTTGTGGAACCTCCTAGATATATTTAGTATTCATAATTATCGATCAGCAGAAGGATTGACAAAGATCGGATAAGCGATGGTCAAACTATGAGCAAAAGAAAGTTCGCAGTGACAGCACAGTAGCATCGTTTCATTTTGCTGCTATTCACTTTGGTGGGTACAGAGTATATTAAAGTCAGGCTTGACCGTCTTACTTACTTCAATATAAATGAGCTTAATGGAAAGTTTCCTGGAAATCTCCAGAGATGATGGCCTTGGTTGGTTGGTAAAACCCTCGAAAAGTCCGGACACAAAACTTCAAGATATTTCCTTTTCATATTTGGAAATCTAGTCAGTTTTGTGTCCAAGATAATGGTCCATCTCTTCAAACAGGGTTGAATCTCTCGCAAACAAAATTTGCCATTTTCTAGTTATGAGTTAATTTAATGGTTAATTGAATTTTTTGATTGATTTATATGTTTTATGAAATTTAGAAAATTTTTTAGATAGCGCCTGCCATGCCAGCTGAGGTTGAGTGGATAATTGGTTTGGTTAATATGGCAGCCTTCGGTTGCTTTTGCGAAGAATCATTGAAACACAAGTTTCAATGTTAAATCAAATTAGTTTATTCATTTGATTGAACCTATCCAGAAAAATAGAGAAAAGATAACTTCGGCGTGAAAGCATAGAAAACTGAAAAATGCGAGGTTTGGGGACGTTTTCGTTGAAGATAAACAAGTTTTTCTCACTAAAACAACTTTTTCGACCAATGGTTCCTATGGCAGCTATATGCTATAGTCATCCGATCCGGCCGGTTCCGGCAAATGTGCAGTGAATTTGTACCAAAAGACTTCGTGCAAAGTTTGGTTAAGATAGCTTTAAAACTGACGGAGGAGATAGCATAGAAACAGACGGACATGACTTTTTCAACTCAGCTCGTCATGCTGATAAAGAATTTATATACCTTATGTGGTCGGAGATGCTTCCTTCTATGCATTACAAACATCTCGACAATTTTAATATACCCTCTACAAGGGTATACAAATAAGGTTTATGATATGATTATAATAAAATTTGTTTGTCAAAACTGTTTGGGTGGTGAATTTTGCTATATCTCTTTCCCAAACACGTGAGATTTGAAACCAACCGAAAGAGATTTCTGGTTCACCTCCTCAAGAATGCAAGAACGCAGTGGTTTGATAATTCAGCGTTTTTAACCAGTATATCGAACTGACATGGTGAAAGCTGAACAAATTTAAATAACGACTGTTTACCCACACATGTATATTTTTAAAATGAAAAAAAATGTGTATTTTTCTAAAAGACCAACCACTCTGTAAACGAGGGTTTTTTCGGTTTTCTTTTATTTTCTATTTACACGGCATTCAGCTGTACGTTCACGTCGGCTTCCATTTTAACAGTATCTCTCCGGTGTGTGACCATCATTCGATTTCCTCAAAGTATGTTAAGCCAGGGTGACCAGCACGTACAGTCCTCACGCACAGCAAAAAGAAAACGAGAAGGCCATGTAATTTCGTCTGTGCCGAAGTTTTTATATCCTTGCAAATGCTGTTTTTGAAATGTCACAGTTCAAAGGCCGTTTTCTCATGTTCATGTTTTTGCTCAAATCGAAATCCATCTATATTTTGCAACTAGATGGTTTTTGTGCAATTGGTTGTCTCATGTAGGTTAATTATATATTCGGGCATTTGCGCTACGGTCACACCGGGAGGGCTGGAATGGTCTAATACTAGGTTGGCAGCACCTCTGCACTCGGCTAAACTTTGTCTTTTTTATTGTGCGCCAATTTTAAAAATTAAAGCAAGAATTTCACAGAGGAAAAGAAGGTTTTCTTTTGGAACAACTGTTTACCATGATGGGAGATTAAGCAGTAGGTCAAAAGCTATGTTCACACGGGCAAATAATTGGACAAATTTTCATGAAAATTGGGCTATATATGCCAAATTGTGGAACTTTCCGGCCATATTAGATCAAATTATATGCGTATGGAACCATAGTTTAAGTTTTTAATCCTGTAAAATCTTAAATCATGGCTATTTTTATCAAAATTTAGCCAAAATATTTGGATGTTTAAACTTAGCTTAAGCAATGAACTAGGGGAGTCAGAATGTGCATCTGTAATTTCAGCAATGTCTGCAGGTGTTATTGTATATTAAAGGCAAATCCAATATTTTCCATTTTTGGTTTACTTAATAACAATTCAGACTTTACTGTTTTTAGCAGCAGTTATTTTGTGTTTTCAAATATTTTTCAGTGTGACCATATGCGCGGATACATAAAAATACTTAATTTGCATTGGCATGAAGATGGATTTGAAATCAATGGGGGTGAAGTAGATTGCTACGAAATTCATCTAGATGGTTAGCATTGACCATGAGCAAAGCAAAAGCAGCAAATCTACCTAGATTTGCAAAAAAACCAACATGAGAAAACGGCCCTAAGAACGCTTACATAAAAATCATAAACGTTTCTAACTAAACCCCATTTTCCGACAGATAAACATCTGATTTCGACCAAATTTCGCGAATCTTTTTGAAAACATTTCCAATAAACAATCGACGAGTTCAAGAACGATAAAAATAAAACAAAAAAGTTTTTTTTCGCTAAGACTTATTTTCCGACCGATCGGTTCTATGGCAGCTATAAGATATAGTCATCCGATTTTGACCAAAATTTGCAAATCTGTTTGAAAGCATATAATATTAATAATGGCCGAGCTAATATTAAAATTGACGACGCTAACAGTGAAAACAAAAATGTTTTTCTCACTAAGACTCATTTTTCGACCGTTGGTCATCCGATCATCCGATCCGTACGGTTCCGACATATTAGCAGCGTGCAAAAAAGAAGAACTGAAATAGAAGACTCTGTGCAGCTCGCTCAGCTCGATTGCTTTAAAACTGAGAGACTAGTTTGCGTAGAAACAGACAGACGGACAAACAGACAGACAGACAGACGGGCGGACAAAGCTCAATCGACTCAGCTCGTCGCCCTGATCAAAAATATATATAGTTTATGGGGTCGGAAATGAATATTTCTATGCGTTGCAAGCTTCTGGGGAAAATAATAATACCCTTTGCAAGGGTATAAAAAGTAGGTCTCAGCATTCCCAAAGCTAATTTTTGTTGTATAATTAATAATTGTGAAAAGCAAACAATTTTATTTTAATTGTAAATGTTCGCGACTGAGCCTTAAAGTTTTGAAAAAAATTACTGATACGACACGTTAAACAAATACAAATTACAAAGAAATTATTAGCTCATTTGAATTGCTGTCACCTTTTGATATAACATATAGTAGTAGTCTTTTATTATTTTTAAAATTTTAATAGTTTTTAAACAAAATCAACGCCGACTATTTAAAAATTAATCATATATATCATAATAGGCAACACTGCGTATGAGTTATTCACAAAAACTTTAAAGCCTAAACACGCCAGCTAAGACGCGACTTATTTTACTTTCTGGGCACCTCTGCCGTAAACACTAAAATATCGATTTATTTGTAGATATTTAAATCTTGGCGGTTATTTTCAAACTATTACTCCAACAAAATCGGCATCTGAATCCAAATTTTCCTTTGCTTTTGAATCAAAGGTACATTACAATTTTCTCTTAACGTGGCAAAATCGGGCAGAATAATTTAATCATTACAGTTTTTTCGAATAATTTGTAGTTATTAGTTGCATCCGCCTGTGTGATTAATGATAGTAACACTTCACTGTACAATAGCATTTGTTGGATTTTTGCTAAAATAGTTCACCAACAACAGTAGGGCAGCGCAATGCCATAATTACCAGTAAAAATCATTGATTTGGAATATCTTGACAAAAGTTGTCAATTTTCCCACAGTGATTTTACTTTGAAATAAAAGCCATAACATAGGTGCAAAGTCGCTTAACATTTCCAACCAATTTTTAACAGTTAACCACAACATTCTTTTCAATGCACATTATTTCTATCTATGTATTTCTGAACTAAGCTTAAACAGAATATGGAAAAGTCCACTTTAAAAAGCGAATTAAAATTTTTTTTTTCTCATATTTCTGCCAACTGCGAGTTTATATAAACTTTTATTATTTAATTTAGGTGTTTCGTTTGAAATTAATGTTGTCTTTAATTAATTTGAAATTCATTTCTCATCTATATTAAATCCATTCCGCATTTGTTCTTCAGTTATTCCTCATTTATTCTACATATATTCATTTATAATTCATTTTTCATTCATTTTTAATGCATTTCCCATTTAGTTTTTATTCAATTGTAAATTACTCTTTAGTAATTTGTTATCTTTGCCTTCATTCAGTGTTTAAAGAAAGTACTTAGTTTAATACCTGGGTGAGTGTTTTTTTTCGTGATTGTGTCGATGTCAGGATCGCATCTCTACTGCCCACCTTTAACTTTGCAAAAACTCCTGCGGCCGTTGAAATTCATTGTGCTTAATTTATACAGCAAAATGCATAAATGACAAAAGGACATTGTGCTGAATTTGTAATTCAAGTCTGAGTCTGGCTGTCGACGACGACGATGACGCCGCCCCCCGAATGCAAAAGACGCAGACGCTGTCCCTGACTGTGACAAAGGTCCTTCCGCGTCGCCCCCCTACATCCCGCGGCCCACCATCTTAGCACTTCAGCAGTCAAGGCGCGTAAAATTTTGAGCACGCAGTCGAGTCGAGTCCTGAGTGTTTGTGTGGTTCCTTATAAATTACCCCAAGCCAAGTGCAAGTCTTTGCCCAGGATGTGTTTGCCTATAATGCAAAAAATATCCTCGCTCCTCAAACTTTTAATCATGAGCAGTGGCTTTGGCTTTTGTTTTTCAGTTTTTTTCCCAAATTTACGTGACCAACATTTTTCTCTTTGATTGTTTTTCGTTTTTCTGTTTTTGTTTTACGCTGATTTTGTGTTTTAGTGTTGATTTGTGGCAACTTTTGGTTAAATTATGAATGACAAATGCGATTTGTTTGTCTTGTATATGTGATGGGAATAGCGTGCTGATTTATTATTCCCCTCATAGCTCTTGCTGACGCAAGATTAGGACATTTTCCCAACTAAACTTTTCCATTTCAGTTTGATATCTTTCATTATAATTAAATTCCCCCCTCCGCATCTCCTTTTCATATTCATTACGCCTCTAATTAAATCCGCAGCTTAATCAACACAGGCAGAGCTCTTTAATGCCAGCGAGTATAAAAAAAGCGACATCAAAAGGATTTAATGAAATGAAAAGGATATACATTTCCATTTAGCTTATATACATTTCAAAAGCAACCTTTGAGCGAATCGATACAAGAATCTCTTAAAATTTGACAAACGCCGTACAGCAAAACCACAAGCCAATGTCGAACCACCGCGAGCTCAGCATGTGCTGTGGAGCAGAACAACAAGGACGATGCCATTCTGCGGTGGCTACCATTTCTTAGAGACGGCAACGGGCGAAATCGCTGCAGGCGACAGGCGTGGAGGCGAATAATAAATCTGTTTAATTTATCAGCGTTTCATTATATAATACATTCTATTGAAGCAGCCATATACCAGGTCCCCCTCACTTCGACATGTGCTTGGTTGCCTGTCAAAGATAAACAACCGAAGGCCGGAACGAAACGGAGCGAGCTTCAGTTTTTAGTAATTAGGAAAGGTAAGCTGCTGGCCATGTAATTTGGTATTTGTATTGGAAAAAGTCCAAAAATTAATTTGGCTGTGAGGAATTCAGAAAATTTGTTTAAATGGTTCGATGGCTGCTTTAAATAACAAGGGTAAAGAAAAAGGTCGCAAGCCATTCATTCAAAGAAGTCAATTTATGTTTTAAAGAATGCAAGGACTTTAATATATATTTTACTTCATATTTCCAACCCGCACACCAAATATAAAGTTCATGGCTGTGAGCCATTTTTAAACCGCTTCGAACTGATTCGGAATAGATTGTGATCCGCGAAAAAGGCTAACTTATAAGTATGTAGCTTTAATAATTTCTGTAATATGGCGCTAGGTTATCCAAATTTTTAAGTTCATAGCTCAAATAATTTCTAAGTAATTGCACTGAAACCCTTTTTATCCTGTTCACTCTATTTCGGAAGAGGGTTTCATTCAGGAACATATGTCGCTCAATTTTACAAAACACAACAACAAATTAAAGTTCTTAGCTGAAATGGTTTCTGAGTTATGGCACAGAAACACCTTAAAATCAGTTTACTATGAATTGAAACCTCAACCTGAACCAATAGACTAGATATTAACAACCCACTCACAAACATTTAAGTTCATAGCTTAATTTATTTCTGAAATATGACTCTTAACCATTTTTGAACAGGCTTAATAGACTAATCACACTAAGCACATCTAACATCCAACATCTTGAGTTTAAATGCTTAATAACCATTTAATTGTACAACATTTATAAGTTTTTATTTTGCCAAAATCAGGGCTTAATACCGGAACCGTTAACCGAAATAAACCGTTTCAAATCAAGTACCGGAACCGGAACCGTATCGGTTTTTTTTTGAGTACCGAAAACCGTTTACCGCTATTAATGAAACCGATAGCACCGGAACGAACCCGAAACGTTGGTACCGGTACAGTTTCGGTTTTTTTACCTTTGCAGAGCGCATCGTAGATTTGGTCACGAGTTGGAGCTCTACATACAAGATGCTAAAATATTTGCTGGCGGAAGACATCTTCAACATTTGCTCCAGTTTTGCGGCTGCATATAATAACTTTCTTCTGCACCGGAAAGTGTGGGACTCAGTTCGCGAAATTCTACGCATATTAGAACCAGGGCAGGTGGCCACAACTAAACTTCAACCGAAAATCTTGTTTTGGGTGAATTTTATTCTATTTGGATATACTGGATCTCTAGCAAAACAGCTACTGGATTCCATTGACCATGAAAACATTCTTAACTGGTGGTCAGAATTCTCCACAAAGTTCCCAGATTCCATTCACCATGAAAACATTCTTAACTGGTGGTCAGAATTCTCCACAAAGTTCCCAGAATTGTATGAGATTTCACAAGTCGTGCTTTCTGTTCCAGCTACGCAGATTCTCTGGCGAAAAATTTAAAATGAATCCGCTAAGAAGTTGTATGGACTCAACCACATTGAATGCAATTATGTTACTGCGAGCAAATCACAAGAATGCTATATTAGTTACATAAGACGTGGACTTACCGGTACGTACCGGTATACCGAAATAAAAATCTGGGTATCAGTACTGAAACCGAAAACCGAAATTAATTGAAAACCGAAATAGAACCTTTAACCGAAACATTCATTTCGGGACGTACCGGAACCGGTACCGGAACCGAAATTCGTTTCGGGATTAAGCCCTGGTCAAAATGTTAAGTGGGTCGGTGTCTAATAGGAAGATGCTTCTAGGATGACATATAAGGTTGTCAAAAAAGTCTTGCGGTATTTTTGTTGAATTTTCAATTGTTCATAAAATTGGTTATAATAATGCGATTTAAGTCAAATATGCGCCGTTTTGTTCGATGACGAGTTCCCAACGAGATGCCAACTTCATAATGCCCCTCTTATAGAAGCTCGCTTCCCTATTGGCAAAAAACTCGGAGAGCCAATTTTCACAGGACTCTCTTGTGGCCAACTTCCGACTACCAAGCTCGTTCGCCATGGACAGAAATAGGTGGTAATCACTTGGTGCGAGATCCGGACTATACGGTGGATGCAAAAGAACCTCCCATCCGAGCTCCCGGAGCTTCTGGCGCGTCACCAAAGATGTGTGTGGCCTGGCGTTGTCCTGATGGAAGACAATTCGGCCTCTGTTGATCAAAGATGGCCTCTTCTGCATGAGTGCTGCATTCAAGCGGTCCAGTTGTTGGCAGTACAGGTCCGAATTGAGCGTTTGGCCATAGGGGAGCAGCTCATAGTGGATGATTCCCTGCCAATCCCACCAAACACACAGAAGAACCTTCCTGGCCGTCAATCCAGGCTTGGCCACCGTCTGGGCAGCTTCACCGCTTTTCGACCACGACCGTTTGCGCTTCACGTTGTCGTAAGTGACCCACTTTTCATCGCCAGTCACCATCCGCTTCAAAAAAACGGGTCGATTTTGTTGCGATTCAGAAGCGATTCGCATGCATCCATACGGGCAAAAATGTTTCTTTGCGTCAAGTCGTGTGGCACCCATACATCGAGCTTCTTTTTGAATCCAAGCTTCTTCAAATGGTTTATAACGGTTTGATGACTCATGCCCAGCTCTTGGCCGATGCTACGGCTGCTAATATGCCGGTCTCTTTCGATCAATTCAGCGATTTTATCGCAATTTTCGACGACAGGCCTTCCGGACCGTGGCGCATCTTCGATCACCTCTGCACCAGAACGAAAACGTTGAATCCATCGTTGTGCGGTGGAAATGGAAAAAAAAACTGTGTTTTTTTGTTTATATTTCATCATGGAAAATTTGTATGACTTATTATATTGTGCTCAGTGTGATTAGCCTATTAGCCGCTTCGTAACAGGTCACAGTGAAGTTAAGGTTCGGTTCAGTGGTTAATCTTTTACATGGCCTTAGTCTTAACAGCTGACGTCGGCAGCTTTACATGTTTCAAAAGCGGTTTCTTACATTCACAAAGGCTAGGGAAAACGTGACTGGAAACCCATCGACATTTCAAGGAGAATGAAATTTGGAAGACGCCATTAAAGGAAGCTTGTTAAAATCCTTGATATATTAAAAACAAAAATGATATATTAATTTCGTGCTATTGTATGTGACCATGGCAAAGTAAGATAGTAATAAGAAGTGTGCGATGCTGTTGAAGGCACGAAAAATGGTAAGTGGGACATGTTCCAAAAAAACGGTGTTTACGATATTTAATGAGGTAGTATCCGTTGTTGAACATATTCAAATCAATAGTAGGCGGTGTTCAAGATGGTAAAAAGTGAAGTAAGACGATGTTGAAGGTATGTATGTACCGATGTATGTGTATTCAAAGTTTTTAAGATTTTCGATATCAACAAAAAAAAATCTGGTAAGTAAAATTAACTACGCGGACAGTAGCTTTTTTTCACTATTTTTATACTCTGTACCGAAGGTACATAGAGTATATTATGTTTGTGCAAAAGTATGTAACAGGGAGAAGGAATCGTTTCCGACCCTATAAAGTATATATATTCTTGATCAGCATCAACAGCCGATTCGATATAGCCATGTCCGTCTGTCCGTCCGTCCGTCTGTCCGTCTGTCTGTCCGTATGAACGAAGAGATCTCAGAGAAAAATTTTACCGATATTTTGGGTTAGAAATGCGCCAACCCAAAAAGTCGGTAAAATTGACAAAATTTGACAGTAACTATCACGTAAACCTTTACGCAAAGAGAACTATTGCAATAGTGTAAATCTAACTGAAAATATCGTTTAGAAATGCGCCAACCCACAAAATTAGTAATATTAACCGATGCGTACAGTAAGTAAATTTTCTTACTGTGTGTACAGTAATTTTACCATAAAAATAGTAATTTAACAGCTGTTACTCAACTGAAGAAAAGTAGGGTTGGATACTATTTTCGCTGTCACAAGTTGCCAATCTACTTAATACCCCCCACCCACCAATTTTGGTTCTGAAACAATTGTTTGAATTAAACACATTTTATTTTATTTGAAAAATTTTTACTTACTTGGGGGGGGATTCGAACTCTGGGCCCTTGGACTGAACACGATTGGACGGACGTCTTTACCAGTTACGCTACGGCGCGCGTTAATAGAAACGCGTCTAACATATTACTTGTATTGAATCTGCCTAACCACATGCACGAAAAATTTCTTAAATGTCGCATAAATGAGACCACTAGTAATTCTCAAGTTCAAATTCAGTGAAAGTACAATATAAATATAAGGGCCAAACTGAAATTTTCTCAATCAACAATTTTCGCGGTTAGATTTACTATCGGTAGAGTAGTTAATAAGTGAAGCAACAAAATTCATTTAAAAAGTTATACTATTTCAGCGGTAAGATTTACTTGTGGGTACAGTAAATTGCTGCAAAAACAAAGTATGAGATGAAAAAATCACGTCAGGGTAACTATTTCTATGGTAAAGTTACTGTAGTAGCAGTAACTTATTAAAACAACAAAACATGTGAAAAAATATTTGTGGTTGAATTTACTCAGCGTACAGTTGTTAAATGCAACAACAAAATACGAGCTAAAATAAATACGTGAACTTTACAATTTCTTCTGTAGATTTTACTGTTAGCACAGTTACCAAGCAACAACAAAACCACATGCATAAAAAATTTCGAAAAAAGTTACTGTCAGCATTAGTTAATTTTGCCCACCAGATTTTTTTGTGTGTAAGAGAGGTTTGACATGTATGGGACATATATTTCTTATACTTGCAGGCAGATCAAGTTTATTTTCAATTTTCGCCACGCCCCCTCCCGCCACCGTAACTTGGAAAAAACTTCATATCTCCTACAGTTTTGGAGATAGATCGTTCGTTCCTTCTAGAGATACCTTCCTTGTAAACAAAATTATTTATCGATTTGCTGAAGGAATAAAGATAAAGATCGGATGAACGATACTCAAGTTATGGGCAAAAAACGGCCAGTTAACACCACCCACCCCCCCACCAACAACCACAGCAACATACCCTAACCGTTCAACACAGGCAATCTTAGTGCGAGAGAGAGAAAGAGAGAGAGAAACTTAGAGAGCGCACCGCGTTGTGCGCGGGGTGTTAACTGGCCGTTTGACTCCTGAGCAAATGCGAGTGTAAGGGTACAGAGTATGTTATAGTCGGGCTTGACCGACTTTCTTTCTTGTTATGCATGTGATTTGTTGTTTTTCGGTAACTGTGCTAACAGTTAAGCCTACCGAAGAAATTGTAATTTCTACGTAAATAAATAACAAAATAATTTATCACATATTTTGTAGTTGCTTTTAACAACTGTAATCATTTTAGACTTAGCTACAAATATTGGAACACATATTTTGTTGGTTTAAAAAGTTACTGTTCTTATAGAAACACTACCATAGATATAGTAACTGTAACTTGATTTTATCATCTCATACTTGGTTTTGCAGCAATCAAATGTACCCACAAGTAAATCTAAACGCACATATAGTATAACTTTTTGAATTTATTTGCAGCACTGATTAACTGTACCAACAGTAAATCTAACCACGAAAACTGCTGATTTAGCGAATGTCAGTTGGTCTTATATATTGTAGTGAAACGGAATTTGAACTTGAGAATTACAAGTGGTCTCATTTATGCGATATACAATAAATTTTTCCTGCATGTGTATAGGCAGATCCAATACAAGTAATATCTTACGCGCGTCGTGACGTAACGGGTAAACACGTCATACCAGTCGTGTGCAAAGGTCCCGAGCTCGAATTCCCCGGAGTAAGTAAAAATATTTAAAATAAAATTTAAAGTTGTTTAATTCCTTGTTTTTCAGAACCAAAATGGTGGGAGAGGAGGTGCTCTGGGATGATGATGAGTTCAAAATAATTGCGCTCAAGTAGTATGGTAACTTGTCAGGTAAAATGGTAAAAAAAAAATTGCAAATTGTCTAATTTTACCTACTTTGTGGGTTGGCGCATTTCTAACCAACAATATCGGGTAAATTTACCCACAGTTTTTTTGTGTGTAAAATGGTGGTCGCTAAAGTTAAAGTTATTAAAATTTTTACAAGTCGGTGCTGAAGATACTAGAAAATTGCGAATCAACGAAACGTGTTGCTTTCTTATTTCAACACGTGGCTTGTAGCTTTTCTACACGTCGCGTTCAGCTTTCTCATTTCAACACGTGGCGTGTAGCTTTCTAGCACGCCGCGTTTAGCTTTCTCATTTCTAAACGCGGAGTGCAGAAAAGCCACACATACGTTAGGGGTTGAAAATTCCGGTCCCGGTGTAGACATCCTACATTTTCAATTGCTTAAATCTGGTACTACTTATGACGTTTTTACTGCCCGCTGCAAAATCTATAACACCCTCCCCATTACCGGAGGTTGTTTCATGAATGCCAAGGCGGCCGACTGTCGAGGTAAAAACTTCTTCTCTCCCGATTTTCGCATTAAAGTCGCCTAGCACGATATTAATGTCGTTATCGGAGCAGCGCTCGTATAGTTGTTCCAGGCGCCCATAGAATTCGTCTTTTGTTGAGGCTTCCTTGTCTTCTGTAGGAGCGTGTCCACAGATAAGACTAATATTAAAATATTTAGTCTTAAGTCTGAGTGCTGCTAGTCGAGTATCAACTGGTGTGGAGCTGATGACAGAGCGACGAAGTCTTTCACTGACTACGAATCCTCACTCAACTCGTGCTTGCAAGCAAGTCAGCTGTAGTAGATCTCTTAGGGCCGTTTTCTCATGTTGGTGTTTTTGCAAATCTAGGTGGATTTGCTGCATTTGCTTTGCTCATGTTCAATGCTAACCATCTAGATGAATTTCGTAGCAATCTACTTTAACCTCATTGATTTCAAATCCATGTACATTCTTATGCAAATTTAGTATTTTTGTGAATCCGCGCATATGGTCACACTGGAAAATATTTGAAAACAAAAAACAACTGCTGCTAAAAATAGTAAAGTCTGAATTGTTATTAAGTAAACCAAAAATGGAAAATATTGGATGAGCCTTTAATATATAAGAACACCTGCAGACATTGCTGAAATTACAGATGGACATTCTAATTCCCCTAGTTCATTGCTTAAGCTAAGTTTACACATCCAATTAATTTGGATAAATTTTTATTAAAAAGCCATGATTAAAGATTTTACAGGATTAAAAACTTAAACTGTGGTTCCATACGCAAATAATTTGATCAAATATGGCCGGAATGTTCCACAATTTGGCATATTTAGCCCAATTTTCATGAAAATTTGTCCAAATTATTTGCCTGTGTGAACATGGCTTTCGACCTACTGCTTAATCTTCCATCATAGTAACAAGTCGTTCCAAAAGAAAAACCTTCTCCTCCTCTGTAAAATTCTTGATTTAATTTTTAAAATTGGGCGCGCTAAAAAAAACATAATCCAGCCGAGTGCAGAGGTGCTGCCAACCTAGTATTTGACCATTCCAGCCCTCCCGGTGTGACCGTGGCGTAAATGCCCGAATTTATAATCAACCTACATGAGACAACCAATTGCACAAAAACCATCTAGATGCAAAATCTAGATGGATTTCGATTTGAGCAAAAACATGAACATGAGAAAACGGCCCTTAGAGTGCATTGGTTGTTGATGATGTTCTTAACTTGCGCCCCTGTCCAATCCATTGCATTTCCTGAAGTGCGGTAAAGTCCGTTGAATATCTCACGAGGACATTCACCAACTGGATAAGAGCACCATCGCTGTTGAGGGAGCATATTCTCTAATCGTGGTCCTTAAAACGTTTGCGTGGGTCTTCGTCGGGGGGTCTTTTTATTAAATTCGTTTCCAGTTTTGTGCACTGATTCCAAAACTGGTTTTGGTTTTTCTCCATCAGCTCTTGTTTTCAAGATATCGCGGAAAATCCATTTTGCAGTATTTTTGACTTAATGGAACAGTTTGTCGAAACGTTAAACACAAATGGAAATGGTTTTCAGTTTCTCAGCAAAAAGTTTCCATCAGTTAGCACAAAAAAAGTGGCGGTGGGACTATTTGATGGTTCATAAATACGAAAATTTATTAAAGACCTGGAATTCTTTAAATCAATTAAATCAATGAACAATCTCGAAGAAAGAGCTTGGTAGTTATTTGTGGTTGTAGCTTACAATTTCTTGGGCAATTTTAAGCACAACAACTTAGAGCCACTCGTTAATGACACGCTCCTAAATTTTAAAAATGTAGTATGCCATATGAGTATTAATCCTGAAAATGTAGGAAATCTAATTGAGGAAGGTGGAGAACGTTTTCACCCGGATTTGCGAACTATGGAAGCTCGGTATCGCGGAAAATGATATATAGCATATGACTGCTTGTTGATTGCTACTGGTCTATACAGAGGGACAGTGAGAACTCGACATTGTGAAGAAAATTCCTAATGCGAAGCTTTTCAGGAGTACAGTAGTATTAGCTAATCGGAGACATTTGACATCAAATAGCAAGAAAGAAAGTCGGTCAAGCCCGACTATAACATACTCTGTAGCCTTACACTCGCATTTGCTCACGAGTCAAACGGCCAGTTAACCTCGGGGTGCGCTCTCTAAGATTCTCTCTCTCTCTCTCAATAAGATTGCCTCTGTTGATCGGTTATTGTATGTTGCTGTTATGGGTTTGTAAACTGGCCGTTTTTATACTCTGTACCGAAGGTACATAGAGTATATTAAGTTTGTGCAAAAGTATGTAACAGGGAGAAGGAATCGTTTCCGACCCTATAAATTATATATATTCTTGATTAGCATCAACAGCCGATTCGATATAGCCATGTCCGTCTGTCCGTCTGCCCGTCTGTTTTTTTATTTGTTTAAATTTTGAAAATCATAATAGTCACAAGGGGCTGAGTACGGAGATTATGGTGAGTGCGGAACTCATTGCGCCCATTCGTAACCCAAATTACAAAATTTAGATGTCATTTGGGCGAGGGTGTTTGATATTAAACAAATTTGAATTTGGGGGAAATGGTTTGAATCTAGTACTGCCTGAATGTTATTGTACATTAGATTTCCTATACACATTTTATGTATCAATCTAGTTGTCCTGCCATAAATTTTAATTCGTTTTTTCAGGATTAACCGGTTGTTTAAAGCAACAAAATTTGTGAAAATATAAGAGACCTTAGGCTCTTTTATGCTGTCGCATAAATACTTTTGCTCGGTGCAACCAATATTATTTTTTTAAAGCCATAAATAATGCAAAATGTATTTTCCGCGATATCTTGGTAACAAAAGCTGATGCAGAAAAACCGAGACCAGTTTTAGAATCAGTGCATAAAACTGGATCAGAATTTTGCAACGTGAAGGCTGGACCAAAATGGCTGTTGGCATGTGTAATTGAAATAAGTAGTTGAGGCCTAAGTAATTGCTATATTAACTTGATTAGCTTTTGGTTTCGAAATATAAAACTTGATTTAAAGTTAATGAAATTAAATTTGTTTAATTTTGTTAATTTGTTTCTCCGACTTTCTAAAAATGTCTTGAGTTTAAGTATATTTCACAAGTATATTTCACAGTGACACAGAGCTTGTCAAAAGCTTTCAGTTCCTCAAACTTTTCATTTTTTTTTGGCTTTTGACATACTCGAACTTGGTTTAAATCCTCTTCTCTCCTTTCCCCAGCCACGCAAATCATTCAAATACAAATAAACAAATTCAAAATGCTCCGCAGGTAAATTTTTTCTTTTCAAGGCCCAAACTGATGAGTTTTCCTCTCTTTCATTTCTCAATCAATTTTTGGCAACTTTTTCTTTGAACCCTTCAGCCGCAGGCAGACAGATAGCCAAAAAATAGCTTCATTTAACTAATGCAAGAAAAAGATCGGATTTTTCTGTACTATTTGTCACCCACACAAAAAAAAACTTGAAAATGTCGAAAAATTGTTTGCCCGGAAGTAAGTGCGAAAGAGAGAAAAAAAATGCAAAAATCAGCATAAAAAGTGTAAGGTCAGGGGGTGGTGGGAAATAAAATCTATAAAAATAAAACTTTTACGCATCGTAGCACAAAGTGACCGGGCAAGGAGTAAGCCGATACACAAACTGGTCAAATGCTTTGGTTGCGAAAATATTTCAGCCAAACAAACGAGAAAACTTTTTAATGGATTTTCATGTTGATAAAATTATCACAAAATGGAAGAAGTGACTTCTGGAACCTTGGATGCCCTGGAAAAGTGAATCAGCTGATGATGATTAAGCATCATGTGAGGCATGGACTCCACTTCTTTAATATGCTGGAATTAAGTGGAAAGAGAAAGTAGGTTTTCATAACTAGCAGCTAGGAATGCTCACGGCAATAGTTCGCACCAAACATCTTCTTATTGCTTCCTCCTTAGGCTTTTCCCAAATTCTGAGCTCATACAAAAGACGAAAATTTAATCAGTTCGGTTGAGTTTAGCAACGAGCTGAAGACAAATCATTTTAAAATCTGTTAAATTTGTTGAATTTTGAGGTTATGTGAACCGAACCCTAAAACTGGTTTCCGTCAGTATTGCTCTTTGAAAAGTTTTTTGAGCATATCAGCAGCTGGCTCTTACATCGTCTTCAAGTTCTCCAAAAACATGAATAGAACAAAATCTCACTACACTTCAAGTTTCTTTCTTGTTTTGCTTCGAGCTATTAACTCAGTAAAAAAACAAGAAAGAAAGTCGGTCAAGCCCGACTATAACATACTCTGTACCCTTAACGTCGGAGCTCGCATTTGCTCACGAGTTATACGCGCTCATCTCTAAGTTTCACTCTCTCTCTCTCTTTCACTAAGATTGCCGTTCAATAGAATGCTGTGGTGATGGGTGGGGGGGTGCGGGGTGTTTACTGGCCGTTTTTTGCTCATAACTTGAGTATCGTTCATCCGATCTTTATCATTCCTTCAGCAAATCGATAAATAATCTCTAGAAGGTACGAACGATCTATCTTCAAAACTGTAGGAGATATGACGTTTTTTCCAAATTGCGATGACTGGAGGGGGCGTGGCAAAAATTGAAAATAAACTTGATCTGCCTGCAAGTATAAGAAATATATGCCCCATACATGTCAAACCTCTATCTCTTAAAATCTCTGAGATCTCTTCTTTCATACGGACGGACGGACAGACGGACAGACAGACAGACAGACGGACAGACGGACATGGCTATATCGAACCGGCTGTTGATGCTGATCAAGAATATATTATATATACTTTATAGGGTCGGAAACGATTCCTTCTTCCTGTTACATACTTTTGCACAAACTTAATATACTCTATGTACCTTCGGTACAGAGTATAATTATTCCAGGGATTACTGACGCTCGAATTCATATACCCGCTGCTCGTCCTGGGTATTATCACAAAACACACACAAAAAATCTCATTGCAAACTTTCACAAGTATTTTTGGCTATAACTTATTTTGTTATCGGTTGAGTTGTTGTTTTTGCTGTTATTTCTCTGACAGATTTGCAGCTTAGAGCCTCCTCATCTCGCGCTGGGGCATTCAATCAGCCTGTCAGTCCGTCTGCCTGACAGTCAGACACCCCCAGTCATTCAGCCCTCCATTTGTGTGTGAAATTTGAGTAGGCAATTTTAATAATTTAAGTAAATGATCCATCACCGTTCCAGTTACAGTTAATCTATCAACGACACTCGGCACGGGGAACGGGAACGGGAATCGGCAATCGGGGGACGCCAATGAAGACCGTTGCGCATTTTCCTTTTTAACAAATTGTCTTGCTAAAAGTTTTTGGCCGCAAAAAAAAAATAAAACTGAAAAGCGAAAATGAGATAAAAAGTGAGAAATGTTTTGTGTTTGCCAGCAGATAAGAAAAATTTGCTGGCTATTAGTATTTAAGGCGTCAAGTCATTTATATTCATTTGAGAATTTAGGAATTTGGAAAATTGCTGGAGACTCAAATGAATCGAAACTTTGATGATGGATAATCTTCAAGGCTTTCAAGTGGACGTCTGAAGAGGCATTGAACTGTTAAATGATTGGGTGGAACATCATGGAAAACAAATAAGCGACTTAAAAATGTCTAGAGCATTGACGCATTCATGGATTTTGCTCCTTAAATAATGTATGAGGTTTCTTGGAAAAGCTAACATTGAAAATTAATGCCAAAATGTAAGTAATATATATAACAGAGTATTCAATAATACAATTAAATGTGGGTTTTTGCTGCTGCACATGCAAGCCCCCCTTTTTCTCACTCCAATTTAGTTGAAATAATAAAATTCGGGCCATCTGTAAAGTGGCTTCGATGCTATCGAAAGCAAAGATTTAGCTTGGCTCTAAATCCAATTCACTTTTTCAATTCATTCAATTTTGATGGGCAAAGGGGAGTTCCTTTTACATTCCCCCATTTCCAATTTTTTGTTTGGGTTCGTTTGCCTATAAATTTTATGCAAATTTTTTGTATTTTACGACTTTGGGTGGATGCTCTTGTCGTCAAATGGTTAAATCGCTCCTTTGAATAAGTCAATTTCTGGTTTTCCCCCCTTTTCGGAACCTCGACAGCTGTTAAGTGAATAACCAGCTCTCTCTGCCCTCGTAAAAAGCAAAACACATCTAACATCCATCTTTGGTAAGAGAAAAGCAGCTGCGAAAATAGTTGAAGCCGCTTTCTGGGCACGAATTTCGATTAAAATATTTATGCAAAAATCTACGAAGCAAGTCTGGCTGAAAAATGTTCGACAAACGATTTTCATAATCGATTTTCCCGGCTGTTGACAGCAGAAACAGCGAGGAGTATGGGTGGAAGCTGGTAGCCGGGACAGACGATTGTCAACCTTTATCAAAGACAAAAAAAACCAGCAACAACAAGAAAAGGGATATACAAGAGAACGAGCACAAACCCAAGGGCCCAGGCCCAGACAAATGCGACATGCGTATGTTGACAATATATCAACATGTGGGTTGGGTGACTCAAATGCTAAAAGAAGGCCAGGCGACTTTTAAGTTGCTCGGCATCGCCAGCGGCAAAGCGCATCTAATCGAAGGGCTTGTTGTCTAGTCATTGGCTACTACCATTCGCCTTAACCCGTTTAGTGGGTGTATCTCGCATGTGACAATAGCTCGAGCGAGTGCCGAGACGAAGATTAAGGACGGGGAAGGACCAGCTTAACATGCGAAACGCACCAGTTGCCTTTACTTTGGGCATTTCAAGTGTGTAAATCAAGAGTCTTGAACTTGTGGATGAGTCAAAAGCCTCCGGCTGAGTGATGGCTTGTTCTGGCCAAGAGCAGGGCAAGGCCGTGGGCAGAAGAGAAATGGAAAAGTTGTAGCAGTAGCTGTAGGCAGTGCTTGTGTCAAGATTCTGAAAGCTTAATTCAACAAGCTTTAAGCTTAAAGAGCATTGCCGAATAAGCCTGGGAAAATTGCCCAAGAAGATTTTTAAATATTTTGAGTCAGGGATGGTAGCTTTTATCTAGTAGGGTATGTGTGCCGAATTTCAAATAAATAGGTCTATTGATTGACGAGTAATCTGCAGCAATGCTTAAACATAAATATCGATATATCGGGTCTTATAACACGTTTTACCATGCACTGTTGATTGAAAATGAATAAGATTTAACCTACATACCAGCTACAAAATTCAGGAATTTTACTCGTATTCCTTTGGTTAATAAAAGGGGGTCAAAGTTTTCAAAATTTAAAATTGTCACTTTCCAGATTTGACAATTTGAATATTCTGGGTACCCCAGATTTAAATAATAAAAACAAACGCTGATTTTTTGAAGCGGTGCAAGATGGCCCCACTGCTGTAACCATTTCAAAAATAACCTTTGATTGAAACTGTCTTTTGGTCGTATCTTGAGTATCGTTCATCAGATCTTTATCATATCTTCTGCAATTCGATAAATAATGCTTATTGCTAACTATCTCTCAAAATTTGAAAATATACTTGATCTGCCTGCAATTATAAGAAATATATGTTCCATACATGTCAAACCCATATCTCTTACCATCTCTGAGATTTGTGCGTTCTTACAGACGGACAGACAGACGGACATGGCTGTATCGACTTGGTTGTTTATGCTGATTAAGAATCTATATACCTTATAGGGTCGGAAATGATTCCTTCGCCAGTTAATTTAAATATATATGTTTGCATTGCGGCAGGCTTAATGATCCTTGACTTGAATTTTGCATTACTTATCCGGCAGCCAACAGCCATTAGGATAGCGACGCATAAAGATGACGGCACGAGCAGGTACTAAGCAATTCGCATTCTAAAACAAGTAAGAGCGCAGTAGTCGAGTTTCCCGACAACAAAATACCCTGTTCAATTGAGACACACATGCAAACACACTCGCATACACAAAAGCATACACACATACGAGCGCACACAAACACACACGCGCTCACACGCGGCCTGCGCAGGCAGCGCTGCCTGCATGAAGAGGCCGCCTTCCCCCCCGCTCCAATAAGCTAAATTGTTTAATAACTTTTGTGTTTTTGCTTGTATCTTATTTTCCTTTGGAGAGTAGTTAGATATAAGGCCTAGGATAGTATCTGTATCTATTAAGCCACCAGGTTCTAACTTTAAAATTGTGGCTGTGACAGTTTTTTGCGGTTTAAGGGGGGAGGGGGAAATATTTTTAAAATCTGAAACAAACTTGATCTGGGTACGGTATACACATATGTGAGTGCCAAAATTTGTGTCTCTATCTCTTATAGTCTCTGAGATCGACGCGTTCATACAGACAGACAGACGGACATGGCTATATCGAGTCGGCTGTTGATGCTGATCAAGAAAATATATACTTTATAGGGTCGGAGAAGCTTCCTTCTGGCTGTTACATACATTTGCACAACTTCATGATCCCCTTTTCCCATTTTTAATGGGAACAGGGTATAAATAGGGAAATGCTGACTTCGGCTCGATCGAAGATTATATAGCCTTGTAGCTTAATTAATTTATATAAATTAAGGTTTTAAATGATTTTCGTCGAACATTCTTAGATGAGTTATTTCCCAAACTCAGCAATAGATGGCGCCACTACTTTGACCATTTTAGCTACGAAGTTTTAATGTGTAACTAACTTTATTGAATATCACTTAAGCTAACAATTATTGTTGAGTCAAACGGAGCGAAGCGTGCGCGTGCCGCGCGTGGCCCGAAGCCACGCCAGAAACTGCGCGTCACGGACGGCGCTTGTGTTGTCGTTCTGCTACTGCGTAGGAATGGTGCTCGAAGAATGGTGTGACCAGAGGTGGCCAGGGCTGCCACAGTACTCCTCCTCCAGAGACCATGTGGGAACGAATGATGTTCAAGTTTTGAGTAAAGCTGGGATGAATGTATGTCCGGGGTGAGCATCTACAGGATTTGCACAAGTCCCAATGTTGAGGAAAGCTTGCGTATAGTTTTCGCTGTGATGTTTTTGTCGTAGTTGGGTCGATGGTAACCTCGCGTTGAGGCCGTTGCTTCGAGTGGGGGTCGATAAGCAAGTTCGCCCAAGCAGGGTTGAGGTTGCCTCGCGTTGAGGTCGTTGCTTCGATTGGGGATCGATAAGCAAGTTCGTTCGATCAGGGTTGAAGTTGTAGAGTCAATAGTACTGGGTATTGTACCCCGAGTAGAGAATTTCGATTGCCACACGTTGTGGACTTCCGTGGTGCCTATCGTTAAGGACTTTCGTGGTGCCTCTCGTTAAGCACTTTCGTGAAGAGATCGAGAACTTGTAGGTAGACTCAGGCTGGCATCAATTGCCAAACAAAGAGCGTCTCGAGTCGTAGCATGTTGCTAGTGGTCGGTCAGGTAAGCGGATCGCTGTGCATGAACATCGGGGACGACGAAAGATGCGATGAAGATCCAAATTCAGCTGCGCGACGTACTTCCATAAGTATGATCGATCGTCTGGCAGGCTGCGTACAATGCAAGATCTGAAAAACTGGTCGGATGCTTGACCAACGCGAGATCGGATACATGTAGTTGAAGAGTCGATTGGCGCACACAAATAGCAAGCAAAGTTTTTCATACTAAGACTTTTCTTCAGAACTATTTATACCCGTTACTCGTAGAGTAAAAGGGTATACTAAAGTCGTGCAAATGTATGTAACAGGCAGAAGGAATCATTTCCGACCATATAAAGTATATATATTCTTGATCAGCATCAACAGCCGAGTCGATATAGCCATGTCCGTCTGTCCGTCCGTCCGTCTGTCTGTATGAACACCTAGATCTCAGAGACTAGAAGAGCTAGAGCAACCAATTTTGAAATGTAGACTCCTATTGTCTGCACGCAGATCAAGTTTATTTCGAATTTTTGCCACGCCCTCCCCCGCCCCCACAATAAAAAATGTTGGATAACTCCCACAATTTTTGAGATATCGATCAAATTTAAAATGTAGATTAATATTCGCAACATCTATAAGCCCTGAAATTTTCATCAAGATCGGATGATAAATAGCCGAGTTAAAAATTGTTGCATACTTTTCGGCTGACCCACCTCAGGCATACAGGAAGGCTATTAAACATTTGTTTCCATGAGTAACGGGTATATCGAAGTCGGTTAGAGCCGACTTTAACGTACGCTCTCGTTTTTGTATGGCAGCTATACTATATAGCCGACCGATTTTCATTATACTTGGTGGAATTATTTGAAAGCATAGAACTGATAAGTCCGAGGTTTGGGGACATTTGCATTGAAAACAAAAAAGTTTTTCTCACTAAAACTAGTTTTTCGACCGATGGCAGCTATATGCTATAGTCATCCGATTCGGCCGGTTTCGACAAATGTGCAGCATATTAGTGGCGAGGGTAAGGGTAAAGAGTACGTTATAGTCGGGCTTGACCGACATTCTTTCTTGTTTTCAATGAAGATATTCCATTTTTAGTACTTGCATACGTTTATACTAAAAAACCACTATATTGTTGCTGCCCCAAAGTATGCAATGGGCGTTTTTGAAAATTTTCATTGAAATCCTATACAAATTACTAGCCTGCTGTAATGTTTTTCAAGGGATTGTTTTGGGCAGTAGAAAATTTTGTTATTTTATTATATGTATTCCAAATGGTTTATCTTCGCTAAAAATAATCGTACAGTTCTTTGGGATTGTTTATTTTAAAGTTAAGAAATAGTTATTTAAGACAATATCAAAACAAGTCAAAACAAAAGTATAGATTCCCCACAAAACGAGTTTAGAAAGGGTAAAAAAATCAATTTATTGCAACTTTAAGCTCAAATTACTCAAAATTTTGACGTGATGTACCATTTCTGAAAACAGATTCATGTTCAGCACACGAAAATAATTTAGAATCACCACCAACCCTTCAATAAACTGGACCTTGCTGCATAGTGTAATATATGAAATCCATGAAAATTTATATGAGGCGCGTTTGATTAAATAATAATTTTAATTTGACACTTTCTTCTAAGAAAAGATAAGCTATGTTCAATTTCAATGCTTTACTACAAAGGTAAAAAAAGGAACCAAATTTCTTGAATGAACAAATTGGAAATTCTAATTCTGATACATGCACGCGAAGTGCGAATTTTTCTTACACCGATCGGCCTACAAATCACTGCATGAAGACATATTTAAATATACACCCCAACGGTTATTTCCTCTATATATATCGAGAATCTATATAATCTTCTTTATCCGTTAAGAAGCTGTTACGAAAACTGTAAAAGTTGCGTGCCAATAACATTTTATAGCAGCATCAAGAAGAGCGAGGCAAAAAAGGGATAGAATAATGGTGTGCGAAAACCAAGCGAAGTAAGAAGCTGGCCACTGTCTGTAAAACTGCTTGCTCTCTTGGCACACCAAGGTGTGCCACATCTTGGTAAGCACCAAGATCTAACAAAAGGGGCGCAGTAGAACAAATCTCCATTTGTTGCATTTTAGAGTCGCGGTGCTTGTATTTTGTGGTGGCTTGCATTTATTTGCATTTTGAGAGAAATAATCGGTAGATTGTCGCGGGCGCATTTGGAAATTGTTTTACAAACTAAGTACAATTATTAGCTTCCAATATATCTTTTACCTTGATTCTCGTTCATGGGAAGCAGGTATTCCAGTCCGGAATTTCTGTTTGGGGCACTTCATTTCTCTCAATGTGTCGCACAGAGTTTCTATCTTGTCTGGTTCTTTGCCCATCGGACTTGAGGCCTAGCCCATGACTCAGTTCAACAAAATATTGTTGGGGGAGTCAACGTCATGCATGACAATTTTCCCCGAGACAAGGAGTATGCGGTGGTAAGGGGGTTTTCACTGGGCGGAGCACAACAAACACACGCTCAACGTAAATTTCATGCAATTTGTTATGTTTTATGTGCCTCGTTGTCTGTGCTGAGGGCTGATGTTACGCCTGGGAATCTCAAAATGACAGACTTCAATTTATACAATTTATTTTATTAAGTCAAACATTTGTCTCCCTCGCATGTGCGTGTGTCTGTCTGTGTGTGCGTTTTATTAACAAATTGATGAAACAATTTCCGCAGCGTTTAATATAGAGGCAATTCCTGTCCACCAGCTTTTTGGATTTCCGTTCTGAAAATCTACAAAAAATTTGCGAAAAAAGCTGGTTGAAAAAAGTGCAGGCATCGACTATGTGATACCTATTGTGACCCTGTTTCAACCTCCCACCACCCTCTTAATGACTGCATAAGACATTACTTGTGGCCCTTTATGGCACGTTAAATTTTCATTTTTAGTGCCGCACACGCACATAAAAATCTACCAATTTGGCAAATTTCAATTGCTCCCGGCTCCGGGTCCAGTTTCTGTGCCAGTTTCAGAATGATGGCCACCTAAGCGCACATATAAATCTCAATTTATGTTGCCTATTTAGGCATTTTGGGCACGCAGCAACCATTTCTACGCTTAAGGCCTCAAAATTATTGAATCTAATTAACTTAAATGAAATGAATGAAGACCACAAATACATGAGTGTAAAAGTAGCAACGGCGGCAGCATCAGCATCTGGAATAGACGCCCATGTCCTGGGGCAAGGACTCGTTTAATTTATGGATGTGTATATAAATTCATTTGGTAGCTCTTTAATTGCAGCCCAAATGGGCAAAACGTTTGAGCCTCTTCCTTTGAGAAGGCTGAATGAAGGTCAACAGATTGATTGGGGATTAGGAGCTGGCAGCAAAGGAGAGATTTTTGCCTTCTGCTGCTTAAATTGAAATTGTTTGTTGTTATATTTCGGTTTTTTTTTTGGGAATTGATGGCATAACAAAATTGTTACTGATACCTGGTAATTAATCATTGTTGGAAAAGGGTCTGTTCGGTTTGGATCTGGCCCAGGACTTGTTGTGAATATTTATAATGTGATTTGGGTGTTGGCTTGTGGCAAGATTAGGGATTAAATGAAAAGATGATGGAGTCTTGCAAAATGTTATTTGCCCAACGGCTTAAGATAGAATTTAAAATAATTAAATTTTTCATCAGCGACTTTGTTCGCGAGAAATGGTTGCTTTTCTCCGCGTTTATTGGAAATTTGTAAACTTTTAAATTTATACCTTGCTTGACTTCATTTAGTGTTTGAATTTGGAACAGAGCTTAAAATAGCCGAAAAAATTTAAATAAATTTACTTATGAACGAGAGCGTAAGTTAATGTCGGCCCTGACCGACTTTGATATACCCGTGGCAAAAATTTGAAACAAAGTTAGATCAATCAAATTTGAAATGTAGACTCCTATTGTCTGCACGCAGATTAAGTTTATTTCAAATTTTTGCCACGCCCACCCCCTCCCCCACAATAAAAAATGTTGAATAACTCCCACAATTTTTAAGATATCGATCTCAAATTTAAAAATTACATTTATATTCGCAACATCTATAAGCCCAGAAATTTTCATCAAGATCGGATGATAAATAGCCGAGTTAAAAATGTTGCATACTTTTCGGCTGTCCCACCTCAGGCACACTGAAAGGCTATTAAACATTTGTTTTCATGAGTAACGGATATATCGAAGTCGGTTAGAGCCGACTTTAACTTACGCTCTCGTTAAGCTTGTAAACAAACCTTTTTGAACTTGACTGCGTAGGGCAAATTAGAGTAAGCCTTTTCATGCGATTTTATTAATATTTGTATACCCTTTTAGAGGGCATATTAGAATTGTCGAGATGTTTGTAACGCATAGAAGGAAGCATCTCCGACCATATAAAGTATATATTTTCTTGATCAGCGTGACGAGCTGAGTTGATATAGCCATGTCAGTCTGTCCAAAACTTTGCACGAAGTCTTTTGGTACAAATACGCTGCACATTTGTCGGAACCAGCCGGATCGGATGACTATAGCATACAGCTGCCATAGGAACCATCTGTCGAAAATGTTGTTTTAGTGAGAAAAACTTGTTTATCTTCAACGCAAACGTCCCCAAACCTTGTATTTAAAAGTTTTCTACGCTTTCACATAATTCCACCAAGTTTGATAGGACAACTATATAGTATAGCTGCCATAGAAATTGGGTGTCAAAAATGTATATAGGAGACCTTGCAACTCTAGCTGCTGTATGGTAACACGAGTATGGCAAACGAATAGGTAAATAAAACGATATACGTAGGCAAAATTATGTAGGTAATGCTCCTGTTGCTTGAAAAGTACCTTGGGCCCAGCTTTATTTAATTGAAGCAATCGGAGAAAAAGTTGGCCAAATTCATGGTCAGTTTGTTTCAGGCTGCAGCCAACTGACGCCCTTTGTGAAATTGCGGGCTTAGTCCTTATGCCCCTTCATAAGAGCCAAGAAAATTTCGCTCTGGACATCTGGTCGATGCTTTCCCTTTTATAATTTATTGAAATTATAAAAAATTCGAAAGAATAATAAAATTAACTAACATTTGAGCGGCTTCTCGTCATTATTTTGGTTTTAGCGTTGCCACTTTTTTGAACTCAAACTGGCAGAAATCGATTTACAAATTGCAAAATAAATAAGCAAAAGATCAACGCAAAAGTTATTGCTAATCAATCAAATTTTGTATCTTTATTTCAGCACAAAAATCGCTATTTTATACACCTTAAAACTTAATTCGATTAATTTCGAAACTCAATTGTTAAAATGTGGCACCACTGAAATACTAGCGATTTGGTGAGTTGCCGAGAATCACAAATTTCACTAGCGATTTAACTAGCGATTTTACTAGCGGTTTATAAAAATGCTAATTTAATAAACTTAAAATGCTAAATGTTTAAGTTTTATACTCTGTACCAAAGGTACACAGAGTATATTAAGTTTGTGCAAAAGTATGTAACAGCCAGAAGGAATCATCTCCGACCCTATAAAATATATATAGTCACATATTCACTACTCCATCACCCACAAAGATTCCATACATTTCCCATTAACCCAACATCATAAACAACGTAGTCATAAAACACGCATGACAACAACTTGTACTTTTCAAAATCAATCATGCATAAGGTTACATATCTCCTACAGTTTTGATGATATAAGGTTCGTTGTTTCGAGATTGCGTACTTCGAACTTATTATCGATTTGCTGAAGGAATGATAAAGATCGGAATTATGAACGATACTCAAGTTATGAACAAAAAACGGTCAGTTAACACCCCCACCCACCCCACCCATAACCTAGGCATTGCGTTCAGCAGAAGCAATCTTAGTGAGAGAGAGAGAGAGAGAGATTTAGAGAGCGCACTGCGTTGTGTGTTAACTGGCCGTTTGACTCGTGACCAAATGCGAGCTGCGACATTAAGGGTGCAGAGTACACTGCTCGCCACTTGAGTCGGACGCCCTGTACCGACTCTCTTTAAAACGGCTCGTAACTCGAAAACGAAATGGTAGAATAACGGCATTTTTTGCCTAGCTCTACCCCTATGTGCAAGCATTCTTCGCTCTTGCTGGTATGTGCCAAGTTTTGGAACAGAACCGTTATAAAGTTCTTTGCACTTTATGTGAGCATTCGCAAAAATTCAATGGAATTTTTGCGCCACTTGAATAGAACATGCATTTTATTGGTCGGTATCGCTGACACGTCCACACAAATAAAATGCATGTTCTATTCAAGTGGCGCAAAAATTCCATTTGAATTTTTGCGAATGCTCACATAAAGTGCAAGAGAACTTTAATAACGGTTCTATTCCAAATACTCAATATCAGAAAGAACGAAGAATGCTTGCACAAAGATGCTAGGCAAAAAATGCGTTTATTCTACCATTTCGTTTTCGAGTTACGAGCCGTTTTAAAGAGAGCATACAGGGTCGTGCTGCAAGCGGCGAGCGGTGTAGCACATCTGCACCCTTTAATGTCGCAGCTCGCATTCGGTGGCGAAGTCAAACGGCCAGTTAACACACAACGCAGTCGTCTCTAAATCTCTCTCTCTCTCTCTCTCTCACTAAGATTGCTTCTGCTGAACGCAATGCCTAGGTAGGTGGTGGGCATGTGACTGACCGTTTTTTGTTCATAACTTGAGTATCGTTCATCCGATCTTTATCATTCCTTCAGCAAATCGATAAATAGTTTTGAGTACTAAATCTCTCTAGAAAGTACGAACCTTATATCATCAAAACTG